>CM053791.1:436363035-436833035 GCA_028749045.1 Cupressus sempervirens
CACTTGCAAACACAAAGAATAGAGAAATAAGAGTTGAGGGAAGAGTATTGGGGTTGTGGGAGATAGATTAGCAAATCGGTTGGCTCTCATCTATCAGTTGCTAATTATTTGTGCCACTTTGTAGCTTGCATCTATGCATTGAGATGAGTTAAAAGAAGCATGTGGACGGTGGCTCTTCAAACTTGCTTTACATTTCATTTTCTATACTAAAATTGAACAAGTAAGGTACACTAGTGCGGTTGAAAGGGATAGGGCTTGGAAACATGTCATTCCTAGCACTAAAAAAGGAGTTGACATGTTAGCATTGTATGATAACATATAATGCGGAAGGCATTAATAAATTGAAATATCACCTTGCACATATACCAAGGCATGATATCAAAGCATGCAAGGCAGTTCCCCAAGATATTAAGTGTGATATGCAAGCTCTCTTAGAGGAAATTGTAGAGAAGAAAGAATTCCTTTTTAAAAGCAACAATAAAAGATGGCACAATTAGCTGGAACTAGAAGTCTAGAGGGCTCTTCAAGTTATCATGGACATGGTCACCATCTAACTCCACCTTCTAGTAGTACTGCATCTCTGAGTGTGAGCATTGGGCCTCGGGTGCATAAGCAAAGATCCTCACTTGATTCCATCTTTGTTCCACGCACAACTCCAAGTGCACAACCATTGCTTGAGAACACGGCTTGGAATAAGGAGAAGCATGAGCAAGCAAAGTTGGCACTTGGAGATTTCTTCTTCTACAACAACCTTTCATTTAATGCAGCAAGGTACTTATAATTTTAAGTTCTTATTTGTACGTCTTCTCTTCCTTTCAAGACTAAAGAATTTGTATGTCTTACTTGTCTTACTACTAATTTAGTAAGTATACTTATTAGATATTTGTTTAACATTGTTTTATGTCTCCTTATGGGCAAATTGCCATAGACGCTATTATTGTTTGTGGTCCGGCATTCAAATCCCCTAATGATGTGGAGCTAAAAGGTCCTATTTTGGCCCATTGACTTGCTCATGTAAAAGTTGAAATTGAGGAGCAACGCAAATATGGGTCGCGAAGGGTTGCGCCATCATGACCCATGGTTGGACAAAGAGAAGAAATAAAACACTGCTGAATTTTCTTGTCTCCTCATCAGGTAATTAAATATTGTACTCATAAAGTTAGAATGCAAGTTAGTGGTAAATTGATTGATCATTGTGATTGCACTAAATTTCTTTATTTTTTCTCATGTTCCACAGTGTTTTTGAAATCAAACAATGTCTCAGGGAAGACCAAAAATGTTGAGTATCTTTGTAATGTAATAAAGTGTTGAAGGAGGTGGGTGAGAAGCATGTGGTGCAAATCGTGATAGATAAAGCAGCAAATTATGTCGTTGTTGGTAAACTTCTTATGGAGAGGCATCACCAGTTGTTTTGGACCCCTTCTGCTGCCCATTGCATTGACCTCATGTTGGACGATCTAGGTAACATTTCTTGGATAAAGAAATGTGTACGGCAAGCAAGGAATATTTGCAAATTCATATATAATTATGCTTGGGTCCTCAACCTTATGAGGCAACACACAAAGAAAGAAGAGTTGTCTCGTCCAATGGTCATTAGATTTACAACAAATTTTCTCACATTGAAATCTTTTCTTAGCGCAAAGGCTGGTTTGAAAGATATGTTTGTATGTGAGGACTGGACAAGTTCATCATATGCAAAGATCAATGCAACAGTTCAGGTGGTTAATCAGGTTTCTAATGAGAGTGGCTTTTAGAAACCCACCAAGAAGATTGTGGAGGTAATTTTCCTTTTTGTGCTCATTTCCATTTCATTTCACTATTTTGTTAAAGTTCTAAACACTTGTTTATATTCATTGACATTCACATTGTTCATTTTTAAAAGGAAAACTTAGATCTTAATGTTTTGTTTTTCACAATGATTGCAGTTCATTGAGCCTCTTATCGTTATCCTACAGATTGTTAATGGAAAAAAGCCCTCAATGAATTACATTTATGAGAGCATGGATAGTGCAAAAGAGGCCATTTGAACTTTTTATGCAGGGAATTAGGAAAAATATGGTCCCATATGAGATGTCATTGATAAGCGATGGCACAATCTACTTCATAGGCCTATACATGCAGCTGACCACTTTTTTAATCAAGCAAACCAATTTAGGCTAGATTTTAAAGTTGATGAAGAGGTGTAGAGTGGCCTCTATAATGTTATAAAAAAAATGTCATATGATGAAACTGTTGGAACAATTATAGTCCATGAAATAGAGATGTATAAGAAAACACTACGAGACCTATTTTCACAAGACTTGTACAAGAGAAACCGGATAGAACTGATGCCTGGTAAAAGTCTTTGATTCCAAATTCTAGTTTCTATTTTATTACCACGTTAGAATCTAGAATCTAGATTAATAAATTCAATGTTATAGAATTGATTTAAAGTTTGCTTGTTTCAAATGTATTGTGGGAGATGTTTGGCAATAAGGTGCCAAATCTATAGAGTATGTATCCTGAGCCATCGATCTAGTGCTTTATGATGCAAACACAATTGGAGTATGTTCGAGCATATACACTTGAAGAGGCACAACAGGATGGCAGAAAAAACGTTGAATGATATTGTTTTTGTTCACTACAACCTTAATTTTGTCACAAATAGATTTTGGGCACCAATAGATCTCCCATTGTATTAAAGAAGGTTGATATGAAAACAGCATGGACCACAAAGGTTGATGATCCTGTGTTCAGTGATGAATACTTGGAGTGAGTTGATCAAGTGAATTGAGAGGCAGAGGCAATGGCGATGGCAGTTGAGGAGGCTAGAGCACGAGGAGACCTAGTGCAAAACTCTAAGGCTAAGAGTGATGGATCTAACTCTGATGATGAGGATTATGCGGACGATTATCATTATGGGCATGTCATTGAGGTTCAACCTCAGACACTGGGAGAGAGGATGGCTCTAGAGTCTTCCATGAACTATTTGAGGCGTACTCGTAGGAAGACATAGGTTACTATGACCCTTTTCTTTTGATATATGTTTAGAACTTTTGATTCCATGGGCATGGATTGTATATTCCATGGATATTGTAGACATTTGACATTTACACTATAATTCAGATTTTTATTATATTATTTAGTTTAATTTTAAGTAATTTCTTTTGAAAATTTGCATTTATACTTACATAAACTATGAAAATTGTGTATGTGTGCAAAGTAGCTTCTATTTATCTCTACTATTGTGTATTTGATGTTAATTCGCTAAATGATGCATAAGAAAAACATAAAATCCTTAAAAATCTTTGAATTTCAAGGGTCTTTTAATTTGTCGAGTCCTTGCCGAGTTCGACTGTCGAGTCTAAGTACAAGCCCAATTTGGGCCTGACCAAGTCTAAGCCAAGTCTGAGGCTGGTAACACTAGATAAGACACATAAATAATAGTCCTACACAAAAAAAAAAAAAAAAAAAAAGAAAAAAACATTCAAAGCTCATAAAATTTGATACTTCACAATCTACACTCCATATGATGCACTTATTCTAGAATTTATTTTACTTAGCCAACTCCCTAACCTTAACATCTTCAATCCAACCTGTTCTGAGGTTTTCACACCATTGCCCCAAAAATTTTGGCATCCCCCTTTTTCAAGCAAGCCTTGGTAATTTTCGCAACTGTTGCGAATTTTTCGGTTGCCTTAGCAAAATTTAGAGTTGTCCAAAGGTTTTTGAATTGACAATTTTACACCTTGGACACCCTTGTGCCAAGAAGGGATTTGGTTGTTTTCACCTAGTGTGAAACTTGATTTTCCAAAACATGTAATTTTGTCATTATGCCTAACAAGTTTCAACAACAACATTTGTTTCGATGGTTAAAACGATACCTGGCAATATAAAATTGCAAATTTTGAACTTAGACTGATTTTGAAATTTTGATTTAATTGAACAAGCTTGAACATTTTCAAAATGAATTTTAGATTTAGTCAGTTTGCAAAATCTTGAATTTTTTCAGTGAAAAGAATTTTTCATGGTGAAATTGAATTTAGAGTTTGAATTTCGATTGCTAGGAAAAGGATTTATTTTGTTAAAAAATTTGAAATTGTATTGCAAAATTGAAATTGGATTAAATTGCAAAATCTCATTAATTTGGTTGAAATTTTGCCTAGAGAATTTTAGAAATGTTAAACGAAATTGGTAATTTGGAATTGAAAATTGATTTTTGGCTTTCTAGATTCAATTTTAGTGCTATTTTAATTGCCAAAATGTTGTTAAATGGAAATTTTGACATCTTCTGGGCTTACCTTATTTCTAGTTTGCAATTTTGGGTCAAACTAGCAATTAAAAAAGTCAATTTCGCTATGAGGCTTAGTTATTTTCATGTTTTATTTAAAACTGGGCCATTTTGGGGGTCTAACTTAACTTTTTGTTTGCTTCCAGGCAGGTCGGCCCACTCTGGAGGTCAATAGGAGGATATTAGAAGGGGCTTCCCCCCTCTTATTTCCTCATTCCATTTCCACTTCTCTTGCTTGGTGTTGGGCGATTTCTTCTAGCTGAGCGAATTTCTCTGTTGGCAGCGATTTTTGCTTGAAGATTTCCATTTTTGGGCAGCGAATTTCTTCTTATTATATGCTGGGCGATTTCTACCTTAAGGCGAATTTGTGGGTGAAGATCTGATTTTAGGCAAGATTGGACAACTTTTGGAGGTCTGATTTTCCTCCTAGGGCAGCGATTTTTTCCTCCAGCTATGGCTATTTTGTTTGGTGGGGAGGAAAGATGCTTTGAGGTCCGATTTTTTGCAAGTGTGAGTGAATTTAGAAGGATGAAATTATGATTGAGAGCAGCAATTTTCCTTCTAGTTGGGCGATTTTGGCAAGTAGGTCGAAATTTGATGAAAGGAACAAATTTTTGCAAGTAATCCCTTTGCTAGGGCATCACATTCTGGAGGACTGAAACTTCTAAGATGAGATCTAGATTTGTAGAGGCTCAATTGTTGGTATAAGGCAGATTTAAGGTAAGATTTTTGTTCATATTTACAGGTGAAGATTGGTCTTAGGCGGATTTTATTCCTTGTTCTTGCTTGGTTCGTTTCCCTTATCTTCTTCTTGCACTATTCATCCTCACTTCATCATCTCCATTAAAAGGCTGACGTTGGGAGATATAAGTATAGATTTCATGATAGGACATTTGTAGAGACAAAAATAAGCTAGACCACCCTAGGATTGAAGTTGGGAGATATAAGTGTAGTCCATCCTAAGGTAACGAAGAGGCAGAAATAAGTGGTAGTCCCACCCCTAGCCTAGAGAGGCGATTATAAGCGTAGAGATAGGATTTGGAGAGGTAGAAATAAGCTAGATTCCATTGATAGAAAGAAGTTGAGAGATTTATAACTGTAGTCCATATCATTTAGAACGAAGGGGCAAAAATAAGTGTTTAGGATGATGGATGTTAGTACAAGCAAGAAGCCAAAGGGAACAAATACCCAAAAAGACAAGGAAGACATAATGCCTAAGACCACCTTCTTGAAAGTGAGGCAAATAAGTTACACCAATATCGGCATAGTGAACATCGTACAATTGAAGGATAGATTGAAGGAAGGGCAATCCCCCATGGTGAGGAAGATCCACTAGACCGAAATTGTACACGCGGCAATCTTCCCTATTACCTTGCCTTGTCTGGAATTGGTAATGGAGTGTGCATCCCGGTTTGATATTGTGACCAAGTCCATCATTTTGATAAAGGGAAGAGAGTGTTGGCTAACATCAACGGACAAGTGGTCGAAGAAGTATTCAATATTCCCCAGCACAAAGGAATGTCAGTGGTAATGATGGATCAAATAGCCAAGTTCTTTCAAGATAATCAGGATGCCTACTTTATTCATCTAATGCAAAATTGTTTAGACGAAGGCAGGAAAGGAGTTACCAAATACTCAAAGCTCACCAGGTCAGATTTCAAATCAGAGTATGGCCAGCTTATTGTGTTTCTCAGCCGAATCATGGGCGTGGCTCAAGGTATGCAATTCGAGAACTAGATGTACTATTGATGAAATTGAAAATGGAAAGAGAAAATTTGATTGGGCCAGAATTATAAGTGAAAATTTAGAGTTACAACTAAGGACGATACAAATTCAAAACCAATTCTACATGGGGTCCTATCTTTTCTATCTGATTGCGAGACTATATGAAAATCTTGGACTTAAAGCCTTAGGACTGATTGGCAATGGGTAGGGGCAATGTTTGGTGCATGAGTGTGTAATGATCTGTTACCCTCCTGTCACAACTCTACAAGGAACCTATCAACATTTCGCCAGAGATGTTCGTCAAATATGCTCGTACGCTAGTATCTGATGACAAGAGCTATTGTATGGTGACTACAAAATGCAGTTACAAGAGGCCGTACGGTACAAAACAGGGTCGTACAAAATGAATGGGCTGGTGTATGGTGAGGGAGGTTAGTGTCATTGTGTTGTATGGCCGTACGATGATACAGTGGGTTGTACGGTGGGAGACTAGTTAGTGTGTCGTACAGTGGGAGCCTGACTAGGCCGTACGGTGTCTAGTTGAGCTCATCATACATAGGGGAAACTTCAAGCTGTATGATATGCTTGGAAGGGTAAATGCCTGGGTCGTACGAGTGATAGACGGGGTTGAAGGCAAATGGAGAAGGGGTAAGGAGGGTGATACAAAGAGAGTTAAAATGCAGATATCAAGAGACTGAATTACACAATCACACAACAGATAATTGATCAAATTAAACAAAGTGATTTCTCCAATTCGCACTATGATGGTGCTCCAATTTGCCAAGTCTGAGCAAAGTATTACAGGCGACGGAATAGGGTGAGGGTTGAATCCCACCGAAACTGGAAAGCTAAGTAGGGAAAATTTTTCACTTCCAAAATGGCCAACAACACAAAATCCCAACTGGAATTCGCATTACAAAGAAATGTAATCGAATTGCATACCTAATGACTACCTACAAGCCGTGTTTAAATACCCATCGGGGAAAACTTTCCAAAGGTGTACAAAAATAGCCAACAGCAACACAAACTCCGTAAACAAAACAAAAATGGGTCCAAGATATATTAAATCAATCAGCCCATTAACAATAGTTTGATTAATAATCTATTTTATGACAGGGATATTACAGTCCTCCCGTCCCAAAATTTGAGTGTTCTCAAGCAAACGCAATGTTGGATGCTGTAGAATGTGCTCACCTTCCCAGGTTGCATCGTCAAGCGGCAAGTGTTTCAAGCGTACCAAATATTCCTTCACCGTTTGGTTCTGCAGGGTCTTCTCACGTACTTCAATAATCTTTGCTAGTTCTAATATGAGTGTTCTTTCTTCATTGAGCAGCAAAAGATCAATAGCTACTATGATGTTCTGTCCCATAGCTTTCTTCAGGCAAGAAACATGAAAAAGTTATGAATACGGCTCCCCCCCGAAAGCTCCAGCTCATAGGCGGCTTCACCAATGCAGCGCACTACACAATAAGGGTCATAAAATCGTGGCTTCAATTTTTCTTTTCCCTTTTCTTTCAATGGGGATTATCGGTATGACTAGAGCCTGAGGTAGACCAAGTTTCCTAATTCAAAACTCCTTTCTATTCGGTGTCTGTCGGTGTACATCTTTTGTTGATTCTGTGCCCATTGTAAGTTTTCCTTCAGGTATCTTAGGATGTCTTGTCCCTCCTGAAGCCAGTCCCTTGCCCTTCATGCGCGGCTATCTACGAGAACTGCGTCGATGAACTAAAGAGGTTTGTACCTGTATAGAGCTTTGAATGGTGCCATCCGAATGGACATTTGGTACATGGTATTGTAACAATATTACCCTAGGTGTATCCATTTGACTCACGCCTATTGTTGTGCCGAAACGTAGTTCCGAAGGTAACCTTCGAGCCACTTGTTCACAATCTTCGTTTGTCCGTCTGTCTAAGGGTGGTAACTAATACTTGGTGACAATTTTGTCCATGCCAATTGAAACAATTATGTCCAAAAAATACTGATGAATCGCCCATCCCAATCACTAACAATGTTTCAGATTAACTCGTGCAGACGAAAGACTTCTCTAAAAAACAGATCAGCAACTTGTGCGGCCTAAAAATTTGAGGGGATGACGAAGAAATATGCGTACTTTGTCAATCTGTCAACCACCACAAAGATACAATCATTTCCATTCACCTTGGGAAATCCGATTATGAAATCTATCAAGATACTTTCCCACTTATGTTCTGGAATTGGCAGAGGTTGCAGTAACTCGATAGGTAGAGTATGTTTGGATTTGTTCTATTGGCAGACTGCACACTCTTACATACTACAATACGTCTCCTTTAAGTCCTTTCCATGAAAACCTCTCCCTAAGACGTCTGTAAGTTTTGACAAAGCCCGAGTGTCCAAGGGTGAGTCGTGTAACTCTTTCAAGATTTTTTGCTTCAATTTGGATTCTGGCACTAAAAATATCAGATTCTTATAGTAAATGATGTCATCAACCACTTTGTACCGATCATCTTGGGTGTTGCCATCCATTAGCTCACCGGCAAATGTGTTTTTGCAATATTCTACCAACAAAGGTGCTTTCTAGTCAGCTAAAATCTTGGTTAGTAAGTAGATGGCGAGTTTCCTGGAAAAAGCATCTGCAACCACATTGTTCTTTCCTCTCACATATTCAATGTCAAAATCAAAAGCCCGAACCTTGCTTACCCATTTTTGTTGCCCCTCGTTCAAGTCTCATTGCTTCAGAAAATATCTCACAGTATTGTGATCCATACAAATGACAAACTTGGCACCCACCAGATACTGCTGGGACATAGTTTATGCACAATGGTCAACATGTATTTGTCGTAGATGGAATATAAGCATTTTTTTTGCGTAAGCTTCTTGCTCTCATAGGCTATGGCGTGTCTATTTTGCATCAATTCTGCACCAATGCCTTCTCCAGATGTGTCACACTCCAAAATGAACGGTCGAGTGAAGACATAAGTGCGCATTGCCTCTTTCAGCTTATCAAAAGTGAGTTGCGCCTTTTCATTCCACTGGAAAGAATCTTTCCTTGTCAAATCCATTAAGGGTGAGTTGAGCTGAGAAAATCCTTGAACGAACCTCCCGTAATAACTGCACAGTCTAAAAAACCCTCACAATTTCATGAGTGATTTTGGGGGAGGCCAATAAAGGATAGCCTAAATCTTCTCCTAATGAACTTCAACTCCATATTTACTAACAACATGCCCCAACTACAATATTTCTATCATATCGAGTTCACACTTGGATTGCTTGGCGAACAAAGATTGGTCCTTCATAATCCTTAGGACTTCATCCAGATTGTTCAGGTGCTCTTCCCATGTCCTACTATAAATAAGAATATCATCAAAAAACACCAATATGTACTTATGCAATTGTTTGTTGAAGATGCGATTCATGCATGATTAGAATGTAACAAGTGCGTTTGTTAATCCGAACAACATAACTAGGAACTCATAAAGTCCATAGTGACAACGAAAGGCCATCTTTTCCACATCTTCCTCCCTCATGCAGATTTAATGGTAACTAGGACGGAGATCTATTTTCGAAAAAATAGACTGCGACATGTAATTTATCTAGCAACTCATCTATCGTTGGAATGGGATATCTATTCTTTATTGTTTTTTCGTTCAACGTACGGTAGTCCACACACATGCGCATTGTCTCATCCTTTTTGACCAACACTACTGATGACATGAAGGGGCTAGAACTAGGACGGATCCATCCTTTCTCTAACAGTTCCTGAATCATCTTTTCAATCTCATCTTGAATTTCTTGAGATGGCAACAGGGTGTGGTTATGACTAGCTTGGCTCCTACTTCCATCTCGATAGAGTGTTCAAATCCTCGATGAGGTGGTATGCTAGGAGGAATGTCTATAAAAACTTTATCATGTTCACTCAAACTATTCTAGAGATCATCATCCTGGGGAGGTGTTTGTTGCCCTTTTATAGGTTCTGCCGAAAAAAAACAATGTGCAGCCCAAACAATATCATCACACTAAAAAATTAGCTCTATCCGATGTGCAGAAACTTCCATCGCACCTTCATTTGCCATTCCGCGAAGAACAACCTTCTTTCCATCAACAATAAAAGTGAAGTCTATCCGTTTAAAGCTCTTAGTGTATTCATCAAGTGTCTCCATCCATTGTATGCCCAAAATAACCTCCACGTTATCAAGGTCCACTATGAAGAAATCCTTAGTCACCATGTGATTCGTCATTGTGATAGTTAGCTGAGGAACAAGGTGTGTGCAGGGCAGAAGAGTCCCTCCAGCAACTTTGACCTAGAACCCTTTGTGCGTCTCTGTAGGTAGACCTCTTCGCTTCACCAAAGATGACTGTATGATGTTTAGAGTAGCTCCGCTATCAAGCATTACCATAACCCTTTGTCCTTGAAGGGTTCCCCGTACACGAAACATCGTGCACCTCGGGCTACTGACAAGGGCGATAGTTTCTTCACGTCGTACCAATGCTGCAATTCTTTCCATACAACTCTAAATAACCATTTCAGTGTCCTCATGGGGTTGGTTGTCTTCGGAGGGTATATCTTCTTGTTCGTCCTAATCATCGGACACGACCTCAATGTAGTGGATTTTTCCTTTTCCGAGGTATCTGTGTCCAGGTTTCCATGGTCCTTTGCAGTTGAAACATAGTTTCTTCCTTTGGAGCTCCTCTCTGGTAGCTTTGTCCACGTACGGCTTTCTCGGTGGAGGTTTGTTATCTTTATCCCTCGGAAACGACGGTTTGGAATGTGAGTAACATCGTGAGGATGACGTTGTTGATGATGTCATACTCCTTGCCTTCTAAATGGCTTCCGATAAGGTGGCAGGATTGAACCCTTTTACCCAACCATTTGAAGGTTCTGTCAGTCCATCCATGAAGAGTACTACTCGCCTTCTTTTAAAAATATTCATGACCAAAACAGAGACTTTCTGAAATTCCACAATGTACTAGTCAACCAATCCAGTTTGCCTCAACTGTGCCAAATCTTTGAAATATAATTATGGAGCTTTACCGTCAAATCGATCTACCAATCTCTCAATGAATTTCGCGTAGGTATTTATTTGATCATGCCCCAGTGTGATGGTGTCATGATGCCACCATTCATGCGCAACTCCCTCCAAGTGTAAGGCCGCAAACTTGATTGCTTCTTCTAGCATGAGATTAAGCTGGAAGTAAGTATATGACTTCATTACCCACGCTTGTGCAGATATGGATCCAAATCCGTCAAAGGATGACAGATTTACTTTACTCAACTTCCTCCTGAGATCATCATTAAAATATCCTCTATTTCTGCCTCCTGAATATCTCATTTTCAGAGCTGCATAATCTTTGTCGGATATATCTTCCTCCAAATTCACATTGTTCCAGTCTTCTCTCAAATGTTCTTGCATTTCTTCAAAGGTTGATTGCTTCCCTTCGGGTGGTGCCTCCGTCCATGGGGGAAAAGACAGCATGGAAAGTCGAGAGCGTGTTGGATAAGGGTTTGCTTTACCCGATTCCGAGTCCGCACTGTGACCATTTTGTTCTTCGGATATTTTATTGTCTGCCAACTTCTTGAATCATTGAGTATCATTGATCTATGTCTGATTCCTTGCAAGCTCTCTCAGTAGTGCCACGAGTTCGACAATTATGGATTCCTTAGACAGTCATTCTATCAACGGAATGGATTCTTCTTGTCTTCCGGCTATAAACTCTCATTCACTATCCACAAGCTGGCAAGATTGAAGTTCTGATAATACTGTAATGATCCATTGCCCTCCTCTCACAACTCTACAAGGAGACTATCAACATTTTGCTAGAGACGTCCATCAAAGATGTTCGTACGCTAGTATCAAATGACAAGAGCTACCCTACGGTGACTACAAAATGCAGTTAGAAGAGGTTGTACGGTATATAACAAGGTTGTACAGTAAGGATGGACTAGTAAATGGTGAGGGAGGTTGGTGCCATCATGCTGTATGACCATACAGTGATACAGTGGGTCGTACGATGGGAGACTAGTTAGTGGGCCATACGGTGGGAGCCTAACTAGGTCATACGGTGTCTAGGTGAGTTGGTCGTACGTAGGGGAAACTTCAAGCCGTATGGTATGCTTGGAAGGGGAAATGCCTAGGTCGTATAGGTGATGGACGAGGTTGAAGGAAAATGGAGAAGGGGTAAGGAGGGTGATACAAAGAGAGTTAAAATGCAAATAACAAGAGATTGAATTACCCAATCACACAACAGATAATTGATCAAATTAAACACAGCGATTTCTCCAATTTGCAATATGATGGTGCTCCAATTTGTCAGGTTCGAGCAAAGCATTAGATGCGATAGAATAGGGTGAGGGCTGAATCCCACCAAAACCAAAAAGCCAAGTAGGGAAGATCTTTCACTTCTAAAAAGGCGAACAACACAGAATCCCAACTGAAATTTGCAATACAAAGAAATATAATCAAATCACATACCTAATGACTACCTATAAGTCGTGCTTAAATACCCGTTGGTGCAAACTTTCCAAGGGTGTACAAAGATAGCCAACGGCAACACAAACTATAGAAAAAAAACAAAAATGGGTCCGAGATATATTAAATCAATCGGCCCATTAACAATAGTTTGATTATACTCTATTTTATGACAGGGATATTACAGAGTGTTATCCACAACTTCATTTGCACAACACCAAAGATTATAAGGTGTTTTATGATGCCTTTGCCATGAAGACAGTAAGGATATTACAAGGGACACCTACTAGGAGGCTCTCATCGGAAGTGGAAGCAAAAGTTAGGAAGTATGGGAGTTGTTTCATCCAATTTCCACAATTCACATATATCAGAGTAGCAGGAAGTACAGTTTGTTCCAATGGACTTCCAAGGTACCCTCCCAACAGAATAGTTTTGATGGAGTGGGCCAGGCAAATTGAGCATTATGACAAGATGATGAAACTTAAAGGTGAGACAAGGAGTACCTTCTCATTTGGAATAGGCAAATGATACTTGCCCCAAGCTTGTCGCCTTTGCAGTTGAGGAGGAGTTAGAATGATATCATCTAGGATGGTATAGAGCAAGACAAGGATTCGATCCTAATGGTCTTATCAAGGCATCTCACAAGAACACATTCAAACATATTCCTACTATAAAAGATTTTTGGGCCAATGCACAGGATGACTTTCATGTGAGGAAGCTAACTTTCTCAAGATTATCAGTGGACTTGATGAGGGCAATCAGATGGAGAGGCTTTGACATTCCCGATCAGTTGGAAGATGATGAAAATGTGCTAAGGGAAGGTTATGATACAATGGATAGAACAAAGTTGGGTCCAATGGATTGGGATGATCATCAAGATCATTCCTTAGAGGCAGTTACAAGGACAGTTGATCTACACACTGAGTTATGGTACAATGAAAAGTTGAGGCAATTACAAAGTCGGAAAGTACACCTTACTTATGAGTAGATGAAGCCAGAGAAAGAGGGTCCAATGGAATTAGTCAAACAAAAAAGTGGGGGCAATAGCTAGCAGTGAAGAGCAGTTAAGAGCAAGAGGAGAAATTTGGAGGTTGAGAAAAGTAAAGAACATCAGGAGCCTCCAGCAAAGAGACAGAATGTGGCACCATCAAGGGAGAGCATAATTGAGGCTAAGAGCCAAGAGGTTAATACAAGTGGACAAAGGGTCTCTATGGAGATGAGATCTTATTCGGAATCAAGTGGTTACAATGACAGTACCGAATACTCTCCTCTCTCAGAGAACCAGCATGGAGATGATATGATAGTCACTAGTGAAGAAGAGGATAGGCCAATTGACATTGAGAAAGTAAGCCAAGCGCCTGAGGCCGTTGGTGATGCTTTGCTAGTCGAACAGAATCCAAATTTGGAGAGATGCACTGCATCACTATGGTTGAGGCAAATACTTATGCCAAGAGGCAAGGCAATGACTTTTCGAACACTTGAAGATATTCAAAGGTTAGTGGAAAAGGAAGATAGTGAGAAACAAAAACAAATTGCAAAACGGTGGCAAAGGTAAGCAAGAGCAATGATCAGGGTCACCGAAAAGTTCAGATTTCTATACCAAAGGTTAGCAAGGCAATGGATGAGATTGTAGCCCAAGAGTATGAGATAGTAGAGCATAACTTGGAAAAAGTCACAAATGACATGGAGTGTGAGATCCAGGAAGGCATGGTTTCAATTGGAAAAAGTTTGAGGAAGGCAAACGAGAGGATTGTAAAGTTGGAGGCTGAAAACAAGTATTGGAGAGATTGCTAGCCTATCCAACAAGTGCATCAGGCAGCCCTTCCGCAAGACAGTGAGAGCAACATAGAAGAGATAACGGCTCAGTTGTACGAAATCAAAGATTGGATCAGTGATATAATTCAAGATGGGCGAAATTTCTTGCCTTCCTTTAACTCGACATTCAGGTCATTGGTGACTATTAGAGACAAATTCAGAACATTTGAAGGGGAGTTGAAGGATTTCTTTCTAGTCAAGGACTTAGCCATTCCCAAGCTCAGGCAGTTATTGGGCTACCGGAGAGATATTTGGAAAGAACCAAGTTGGTGGATGAAGAAGGAAGGAGTACGGTGGAGTTTTGGTATGTTGCCTTGACCATCAAATTGAGGATACTTGAAGAGATACGGAATGAGATTGCACAGCACAGCCCAAGCGTTGACACTTCCATATCAACCATGATGAGCGATGTTGGGGTTGCACTTGATTCTTAAAATATCAAAGAGGAGAGCGTCAATGAGATAGAGTTTGGAACGAGATTGGATGAGTTGGGGAAGGTTGCCATTAGGAAGAAGCATTTGGGCACCCTTGCCTCCCTCAATGCCTTTATCGGATATACGAAAGAATATGAGAAGGATCATGAGAAGACACTACAAGCAGCAAGCAACGTGATGAATTCAGTTGACCTAAAGATTAAGCACAAGCCTTGCCCTCCCATGAAAGAAGTCAACGACAGGCTAGCCAAGTTCATTGCCTTGGCTAAGAAGATGAAAGAAAAGGGTAGAATTATATTAGAGGGTCATTTGATGTAAGCCCAAAAGGAAAATTCTCCTTTTTTCTTGGGTGGGATAGGTGTTTGATTCTGATTGGCTACCATTTTGGTGCCTTCTCATTAGTTGCCACTTTTCCTTTTTTCATTGTTCCATTGATGAGGTGTTATCTTCTCATTGGCCGATGGGGTGGCAACCCTAGTTAGGGTTGTGGGATTTGATCTAAATCGTTGATTTTGCCTCTTGATCTCCACCATTGGTTGTATTTTTGGCCCCAATATAAGGCCATTTGCCCTCATTTGTAAAGGGTTGAAGAAAATTGTTGCTTAGATAATACCAAAATTGCTTCTCTTATCATTGTTGTGTCTTGCATGGTGATTAAGAACACTTGGTGTTATTGCATGGTTTCTACTTCCAATAGTTAAAATTAAAGAGTTGAAGAAAATTGTTGCTTAGATAATACAAAAGTTGTTTCTCTTATCATTGTTGTGTCTTGCATGGTGATCAAGAACACTTGGTGTTATTGCATGGTTTCTACTTCCAATAGTTAAAGTTAGATTCCATTGAAGTTGTTAAAGTAGATTTTAATTCAAGAAAGTTGTTAAGCAAGAGTAAGAATAGATGGATAGTTGTATGGTGATATTAGTGGATGTTTCATAGCGGCTTGTTAGGAAGGCTTGCGTGGTAATCTAGTCTTTTTTCCCTTGAATCATTGCATCTATAGAGGTAGCACCGCTGGCAAGCTTTCATCATATTTGATCCCCGTCCATTTGCTAATCTCTCTATTCACAGGAGTAGAAGTAAAGCAGCAAGTAGTTTAGTAGTTGGAGTTCATTCAAGAAGAAAGAAAATGTGAGCATTAATGATGCACAAACCCTCCATCATCCCCATCAACATTATTTGGCGCTAATATACATTGCAAAGCTAGATCTCATCGCCATCACAGCAAAAGCCCGACATCCTTGAAAGAACAATGTAAGCTCGCTTACGTGATTAACCAGCAAATCACATTAATATAACTACGTTAGTATCCATAGGTATAAGGAACATTGTAGTTTTCTCATGTTCTTCATGAGTATTTACTTTTCAAGAGAGGGTTGAGTATTTGGTATTCTATATCAAGTATTCGATTGTTATATGTTATGTAGTGGTATAAAACTGACATCCATACAACCCAGGATTTGTTTCTAATCATTCCTAGGCCTAAACTTTCTGAAAACTTATGTCCACCTAGACACTAACATGACAACCACAACAATGTCTACATGCACTAAACCATTTTTAAAATGAACAAAAATCGAATCTTGTGGTGCTTTTCTTTTTTTGAACAATTAATTGCATACAAACTTTATATTAATGCAATTTCAAAATCCTTTTACAAATATACCTTCTATAAAAAAATCTCGTGTAGTAAATTTTGGAATTTCCTCTAATTCGATTTTTAACTTTTGACTTCTCTTTCCCTACAAGCTCCCTATAACTTCTAATGCCACTCCCACAAGCTCTATGCAACTCCCAACTATTCTTTCACAAATATTAGTATTCCATAGTTCAGTCCGCTAGCAAAACCATGCAATTCCATACCATTCCTCACCATCAATATACACTTGTAGAAGCTTTTAGGGTATACAATCTTTAATATTTACTTGCACCTTTTCAGCTAGCTTTGCATGTAACTGACATTCATCTACAAGAATATAGAGGTTGCAAGTTAAAAAAATTGTAATGACCCCCTCTGAGTTTATACTATAAAATTAATTCAACGCTAAGGCCACATCAGCATTTAATAACATTGTTTTGTCTCTCTTATGTTGATGAAATTTGTTAAACATGACTAAATTTATTTCAGATTACAACTCTGAATGTCTTTTTGATTTTCAGAATATGATTATTACTAATCTCTATTCTACATCTGCAGGTTGTGATCAGAGTATATTGATAATCTTGATCTTTGTCAAGTGTGCATGTGATGCCAAATCAATATTGAGAAATACTAGAAATTATTTTGCAAGTTTGAACATGATATTGTTAGTAACCGATCTCGAAGAGGCGGAGCATTTATTGATTTCAATGCTCTTCTTGGCAGATTGGATCATATATATATATATATATATATATATATATATATGATGGGACATGTCCATGAGCGGACGTGTCTCCACAAAGTGGAGGCATGTCTGCTCATGATATACCCCACCAAATGCACCGTTTCATTATCAAAATGAAGCCCAATCACTAATTGGGATTTGTAATGATTTTACACAAAAACAATTTATATATGAGATTTTTGATCTTGAAAGTAATACAATCAGACGCAATCTGATTAAAATATCTCCATTCAGCTGATCAATGATCATTGCTTGATCAAGATAAGAGGAACGTGACATGATCATAATCAGTAAGTTATAACTGCAACTGCAAATTGCCAATATACTTGGAACTATTATGATGTTACGATCTGATATGTGAGTGATAAACAATTTCAAGCAATATGAATGTGTATGTGTATATATCAGTATACACAATGTATACTGATATATATTCATGCATATAAATCATGTATGTTGGTTATCATTCATATATCTGACTGAAGCTATCATGTTTCAACACTCCATCTTGGCTAGGGAAGATAAAACTAACCAAGTATACAATGATATGACCTTACTCGTGATATCAGAAGATATGGCATGCTTCTTAAGAATATCAAATCACATGACATTCTTCATAACACATCTTTGTCACGGTATGTGCACTGACATCAAGTCCCATGATGTCTACCTAAGTCACAAGGTTCAAGTTCAAATTTGAGTTTCACAACAATGAAGTTCAGATGAAGTTCAGCAAGTCAAAAAAATCGGAAAAAAAATCGCTTTGTGTAAATTTCAAAAAAATATAAATATATGTTAATTATTATTATATGTTTGAATTTCATGTGCAGAACTTTTAAATTTGAACCTACAAAGCAAAACATAATAAATAAAATAATATATAATAAATAAATTGATTGATAATAATAAATAAACATATAAATTATTACTCTTTTGCAGTTTATAAACTAAAAACGAAATAATAAATACATAATTAAAATAATAATAATATTTACAATTTACAAAACTTAATATATTTTTTTAATATTAATTTTTAAAGTTTACAAAAATTAGAATATTTAAATATAAAATAAAAATATAACTTCACTACAGTCTACAACTCTACGATATCATAGTTAGAAAATAAAATATATATCAAATTTATATCACAATGAAATTAATTCTAATATTTTAATATTGAAAAAGAAATTCAAATAACCATAACATAAATTAAAATAAAGTTTATAATTGAAATAGGAAAACATAACGAAAGTCATCTTATTGAATAAATTATAATACACCACGACAGACGAATAGGCGGAATCACTAGAGTTTCATCATTGTCACGTATGTCATTAAGAAATCCTAGTTGTATTTGGCAGACAAATCTAGAGATAGATGACTACAATATGAAGTCAAACGACTACAAACTTCCACAAGCTAATGTCTGGATGACTACAATCTGCCCAAAAAAATGTGTCACCCAACCCCAACCACCGTCAACTAATGTAGTCCATTATAGACACGTTTATTTACCAAAAAAATTAGTCAAAAACCCTTAAAAAGTTGTAAGCCTACAATAATCCCTTGTACGAATTTTTGGGCAAACTTTAATGTTTTTTATTTATTTTTTATGGCTTCCCCAAATTTCAAACTTGAAGCCGAAAATTCGGTGAACCCTGTGACTTGGGTGTCTACCATAATAATTCACGGTATAGTTTACAATATCTACAAAATATTGCAAAAATCGCGATATATCGCAAGCTAACATTGGAAACGAAATAATCGCACCATATATCGATGCTAGTAAATGCCAAAAATTCACTATGATTCATGGAGTTAAAACCGCGGTAAAATCAAAATACTGCTAAAACATATCGTTGACTGCGTGATCAACATGAAAATGCATTAGGTTAAATGGTATTTTAATATAATAGTTTCGTTTCAACTTTATTCCTCATTCCAACTACGACGACGACTACATTTTGTTTTGCGGCTTGCCTTCATTCTTGGTTAGCGACGACTGCGTTCTTGTTTTGCCAACTCTTTGCATCTGCAAGCGACGACTCTCTCCAATCTGTTATCACTCTGCAGTACCGTTTGCATTTTGATTTGAACATTCAACAATCGGCTCTCTCCAATCTACAAGCAACGACTTCCACTTCCAATTTCGGTATGTTTATTTTATAATTTATTTTTTAAAAGTTTACAATTTCAATATGTTTCAATTCAATTAAATACATTTGTTCAAATTAAATTTATTTTGTTTTGGGAAAAAATAACATTTAAGTTTTGAAATATTGCAATACAGTACAGTAATAATAAATATTTTTAAAAATTAAATTTGAAATATTTAAATTATATTAAATCTAAAGTTGTTTAAGACTTTAAGTTTTAAAATTTAAATATAATAGATATAAAGTATTTAATGTAAATTTAAAATATACTAAATTTAAAGTAATTTTAATTTTAACTTACTGTATTTTAAATACACAATAATACTGTTTCACTTTCATTTTTAGAAACTGTTAGCTTATAATAACAGTATATTTTATAGATTTATAATTATTAATTATTGATTAATAGATTTTAATAGATTTATAATACATATTAGTAGATTTATTATACAAAATAGATTTTAATAGAGTAATGATAGTATTTCAATTTTCAACAAATCTATAAAATATTAGATTGTTACTCATTAGAAGAGTTCTAATTTATAAATCTTTTTTTTTTGTTAGGTATTGAAAGTCTACCTATTTCTTCACAAGATGGTTGGTGGCAAAGGTAAGGATCCTTTATGGAAGCATAGGATCCCAAGGTTAATTGATGGACGTGTCGAATGTATCCATTGCTATAAGCATATGACTTCAAGCATAAGCTGATTGAAATACCATCTTGCAAAGATTCCAGGCAATGGTATTACACCATGTGAAGAATGTTCCGAAGAGGTTACAAGAGAGGCTTTGACAAGCCTACAAAAAAATGAACAAAGGCAGAAAAAAGAGGATATTCGAGGCCATGGCAGCCCCAATAGGGACTTCTAGTTATACAAGATCAGAAACAAGTGGAGAGGATTCTTCTATTGGGTCTCGGATACAAGGATCGGGAAGTACAAGTGGGTCTATAGCAGACTTTTGGGTTCCACGTAACACTCCCGATGCTCAACCCAACTTGCTAGGCACTGCATGAAACAAAGAGATGCATGAGAAGGCAAAGGTGGCAATTACAATGTTTTGGATCCACAATTATATTCCCTTCAATGCTTTATGCAGTCCATATTGGGATCAAATGGTAATTTCCATTTCTTTGTCTGGTAAGGGGTTCAATCCCCCAACTCCCTATAAGGTGAGTGGGTCGTTGTTAAATGAGGCAAAAAATATTCATCAGCTTGTGGAAGAGCAAAGAAAAGTTTGGGAACAGAAAGGTTGCACTATTATATCTAATGGATGGACAAATGGCCAGAATAGGACATTCATCAACTTTATAGTTGCTTTAGGGGGCAATTGGTATTTCTAAAATCAGTCAATGCCTCTGATCAAGTAAAAAATGCGGAAAATTTGTATAACATGTTGGATGAGGTGGTAATAGAAGTGGGAGTGGCTAATGTTATCTAGATTATGACTGATAATGCAGCTGTGTATGTGGTAGCCGGTAGACTTCTGATACAGAGACATCCCACATTGTTTTGGAGCCCTTGTGCTGCCCATTGTCTTGACTTGCTTCTTGAGGATCTAGGGAAACTAAGTTGGGTGGAGAAGGTAGTTGAAGATGGAAGGAATATTGTGAAGTACATCTACAATCATACATGGGACTTGAGTCTTATATGAGAGCACACTAGTGGTAAGGATCTTGTATGAGCAGGGGTCACACACTTAGCTACTAATTTTCTAGGTGTGCAAAGCAGATCTGAGACATTGCTAGACCTCAGGCGCATGTTTCTTGATAAGAAATGGTTAGAGAGTCCTTATGCCAAAAAGCCCAAAGCAGAGAACATTGTGAGGATTGTATATGATGCTAGCTTTGAAAAGCTAATGGAGGAGACCCTCAAAGTAAGTTTTCAAGTCTTCATTGATGATTTAGTATTTAATTTTCAAATATTTTCATTGGCTGATTTTTGTATGTTTTATTATGTCCAGGTGTCAGAACCGTTGGTGAAGGTTCTATGAATTATGGATGGGGATAAAAACCCCATGGGGTTTGTATATGAGGCCATAGATAGGGAAAAAGAGGCCATTCAACACTTATATAGGTCAAATGAGACCAAATATAGACCCATATGGAACATCATTGATTGTAGGTGGAATTGGCAACTCCACGAACACATTCATGCAGCTGCCTACTTCTTGAACCCCAAGTATTATTTCTCCAACACTTTTAAAGTAGATGCAGAGGTTCAAATTGGCTTGGATGCATGTATTCAAAGATTGGTTGTTGATACAGACCTCCGAGACCTCATACTTGATAAGTTGCAGAGCTACAAGAGGAAAGAGGGGTCGTCGTTTTCTTTTCCTAATTGCTAACGTAGGAGATACACTTGCAGCCAGATAATAAAGAACATGTGTTTAGTTCTATCATACCATATATTTCGCTTGTGAAGTTTATTGGAATTTTTACAACATCATAAATAGTTTTTTTAATCCTTGCAGATCTGTGGTGGGAAGATTATGGTGCCACAACGCCTAATCTTCAACAGCTTACCATCCGAATTTTATTGCAGCCTTGCAGTGCTTCAGGCTACGAGAGAAATTGGAGTACTTTTCAAAACATACAATCAAAGAAACGTAATAGGTTTACTCAAAAGCAACTGAATGACTTGGTTTATGTGAAGTACAACTTTCTCTTGCACAAGAAGGTGAAAGAGCCAGCTTCATATGAAGTACTAGACTTGGATGACATTGATCCATATTCAACCAATTGGATTGCTCCTTCTAATGGTGAGGATGCAGATGTTGCTGAACCTTTATTCACAGATGAGCAACTCGCTGAGTTTGAGAGAGAAGCAGATAAGTGAGATGCAGATGTGGCAACACATGAGGAGTAAAATCAGCTTGGTGATCCATTAGAGGCTTTTGTCGAGTGTAAGGCACCTATTAGGGCACCTATTGAAGATGTTGCCACAGCAACTACTTCAACACCCCCCACCCAGCAACAACGATCTCTTTTGAGTTTTACTCGTAGACGCAATTTATGGTTGCCACTTTCAGTTTTCCTTGATACCGGAACTTGAACTTAATATGTATTCAAAAGTAGTAGTTTCCTAGAGTTCGACTTCTATGTATCGAACTTATTTATATTCAAATGTTGTACTTGTTTTTTGATATACTATTCTACAAGTATGTTAATCTACTAAGTTCCTCTTGCTATGAATTACTATTTAACTTAAAAATTTGAATGATATATGGTGGATATCTCAAATTATTATATATTCTACAAATTTGGTTTGTACGTATGCGTTTTTAAGAATATTTTAAGAAATTTTATATTTTCAAATGTTCGATAAAAGCGCCAAATTTTTTGCCAAGTTTTTCCTGATTCTGAGTTTTTCAAACTGGTCGAGATTTGTCGATATTGAGTTTTTAAACTATGATTCACAGTATATCCATGGATACACTTATCCACCATGATTTTCTCATAAGGATCATAATCATGTTTAACTAATATCAAGTCTCATGATATCTATCAAAATGTGCAAGAGATACTATCATGATATGTCCACATGTTCATAATATCCATCATGATAGTGAGACTAATCATTAAACTCGTCACATTACAATGTCAAATACAAGTGTTCATTATTTGAAAGATCGTCACCTTTCAAAAATGTACAAGTGTTCGCAAGGTGTAAAAGTGATTTGAGATGTGTATTGAATTTTGAAGCACCGAAGAAAGACCGTAGCCACATTGATTGAGCTCTCTTTTCATTCAATCAACAAATTAGTATGTCGGATGGAGATCTTGAGTTCTGGAGATGCATAACAAAGGTTGACCTTGATGTCTTGTGTGAGTATGAAGTCATCTCTTATGTAATGATGCACTATGATTATTTACATCTCATGGTTAACAAGGAACAAGTTATGCAAGGACTCGTGTTGAGATCAAGGCTGCAATGAAATAAGATATTCTAACACAATTCACAAAAGCTATCTATTTGCGGCTTGAGGTAGATGACTTCAATTTCCACATGATCGATACACTGGCATGTTAGAAATATTTATTAAGTACTTTGCGAATTAAACTGACAAAATGTAACAAAATTATTTCAGAAGGTGCAATCACACTTCAAAGAGTAACCATTATAACACAGCATATCGGTGAGCCAAATGTTACAATTGTACAAAAAGTCTCTACAGAAGTTTGGGAAGCTCATTGATACTCTATGAAGACATCTCTCGAGTGTCCCAGACACTTTTTTTTCTATGCTTTATAGGAATAGGTGTAGATTCTATGACAAATTGCATGTACAAGCAAAATACTTTGTAAATACAAGAAAATATGTACTAAATACAAGAAAATATGGACCTGTATAGTCGCTCATGAAATCAGGTTACAAGTGCATTAGGCATTACAACATTGACTAAGTCATAGTTAGTTAGTTAGTTCTTGAATGAGTTAAGGACGTTAAGGGTTTCCCTTTTTCTCTCCTTTTTTCCTATATAAAGAAGAGAGCTCATTGTATACTTTCATCTTTGGTTTTAAGCAAGAAGGTTACGCTCGGAGATCTTGTATTTTGAGGACTTCATATTTCGTAAGTACAAATTTTCACAATTGAATAAGGAAGCAAGACTTTCCAGACTTTGCATTGCAAGTCTTGGGATTGATTAATGTTTTCTTATGTTACATTGATTAATCATTCTTGAATTGATTTTAGCTTCACATGTGTGAATCTGTTTAGTGTTCAATTTACCTTCTTAAAATCTTTGTGTTTTAAGGAGAGAAATTGTTATAAATAAGTAGTGGCTGCAATCTCTAAGAGTAAAAGACTTTGAGCTTCAACTTAGCGTTTTTTTTTATTTCAGAGTAAGAGACTTTGAGCCTTACTTGTTATCCTACAACTTTCTTGAATTAGATCAATCGCAAGAGACTTTGGGTTCTTGTTTTTTATCTACTATATAAAAATGTAAACTATTGTTTTAGGAGTTGCTTTTTAAGTCAATTACCCAACCACTAGTATTATCATAGCAGTAGGCACTTTTTGTTGAGTTTGAAGGTTGTAGTCGTTTGGTAATCATTACTGGAGAAAGAGGAATTGATTAAGAATACCATCCTTCTGTGATTTCAATTATGTTTCTATTGAAGCCACCTATGGTAAGAAGGGAACCTCCCCTATTACTAAGACGAGAGATACATCTCACTTTTGTTAAGGTTGTAGCATCAGTTGGATTGATCCGATCTGAGATACATTATTGTTATTGGTAAATCATCATTTCCTATATATACTTATCTTTGTTAAATAATATATATCATTGAATATATATCTATATATATTAGTGTCCCCATTTTTAGTTGGTTCCTACAGTTGGCCAAGTCAGTTCACCATCGTGACCCTCGTGAGCTGACAGTGGCATTTAAGGGTCTCAGTTGTGTGGTTATAGGCTTTCTAGCAGCCTATGGTGTGTTTTGCCTCTGTTTAAGCGACTTACTATTTATAGTAAATCAATCTGTTAATTTCGATGAGCTCAGTTGAGTTAGAAGAGTTGGAGGATGCTCTCAATTTTTATTTCAGGCTTCCAGTTTGAGCTCCAAGAATCTTGGAGGGAGTGTCTATTTATAGTAAGTCACCCTGTCAAGTTTATTCATCACCTTTCATCATCAAGATTACTTTAGTGTTGTCAAATTTTGATTTTGATGCCTCTTCAGTTGTTTTTGCAAGACGGGTGAATTATTATTATTCATATAAATACGCTAAAGTTACTATTTTTGATAGTGTTGTTGGTTGGTCACCTCAGTATCATAGATCGTTGGAACCGAGACGAAAAGTTTTAAAACATGGGAACAAGAAACAGTGGACTTACGTTTCAAAATTTTTAGTTATGGTGCAAAAGGTCATTTTCGAAGCCAAAAGCAATTAATAAATTAGATTATAATGGCACTTTACTATATTTTAATGTTGTGTGTGGGAAGCTTCTTAAGTGAAGTTCATTTGGGAAACTTTGTGCCATTTGGAGATTATAAATATGAGCCCATTTGATGAGTGAAGCATCCAATTATTTGATAATCTTATCTTGCTTTGTCGTCTTTGTGACATTTTTGAAATTGTGATTTTTCTATGCCCTTGCTGAAGTATAAGGGTTTGGGATCTACAGCTGAAGTATTGTAGATTAAATTTTGAGAATCCGCAACCAAGGCAGTGTGGACTTTTAAGTTTTATTATCGTCTCCTCTTTTTGTATTAACTATGGCTGAGGAGCATTTATACAATTGAATATTATAATGTCTCTGTTGCTAGACGAGGGTTTAGTTTGCAGATTGGAGTTTGTTTTGGGCAGCATTTGTAAGGGTAGACTGTGAACACCAGATTGAAATTAGGCCAAGCAGCTTTCAGTTTGACTTTGCAATTACATTCTACGACAAAGACCAGGTTCTTAATTTGTAAAATTCAATTTATATTACGTAGTTTGAAAGTAAATAGGCTAGCTTCAAATTCTGATTTATAATCTGCCAACAATTAAATTCCCTTTTCATGATATTACTATATGGTTTGTTGATGAATGAATTCCGAGGCTGGTGTGAATCATTTCAGAATTGTTTATAGGTGTCTGGTATTTATTTATGCAAAACTTATAAGGCCAAAATTAAGTAAATTTGTGATCAATTTGTTGTACATCTTGATATTGTGTTTGAAAATTTAAGACATCATAGATTCAATGGTAATTGGGTTGCTTGCCAAGTGTTTGACAAAATGTCAAACCATCGAAATGTGAAAGAAATTGACGCTTGATTTAGCTATAAACAAACCGGGTTATTATAGTGGTATCAAAGCAGTTTCCTACCATCCTGTGGGAGAGGAAAATATTATTTATTTCAGATTTGTTATTGTGATTGGAGTGATCAATGCTCTTGTTATTTCCAACTATAGACAGATACATGAGGCCTAGTAGTTCTAGGAGCTAGCAGAGTAGTGAGGAAGATAGCAAAAAATTAAATGCCTGGAGAGAGAGTATGGAGAAACTTAAGCTTCACCAGTAGAGGTTGACGGAGAGCTTGTTGAATCCTGAGACGGTTGAGAGAGTCGCGAGATATATGGTTTATGCCTTTAGAAGGTCGGTGGGAAGGAGGCGTGAGTTTTCCCTGACAGGTGTCCATCATGCACATGGACCTCTATTTAGTACGGCACTTGCTAGTCCTATCCATGGTGTTGATGATGGACTTATTTCATAGGGACATGTGATTGTATCAGTAACAAAGGATAGCGGCACTGAGCTTCAATAGGTTGAGGCTCCTAGAGTTGTTTCTGCAATTAGTGTAGAGACAGTTGATGCAGTTGTTACTATTGATACTTCACACTCTCTCGAGGAGGGGATTATCATTGGAGATTTGTATGTGAGTTGTCATAGTGTTGCTCCAGTGCAGGAGGCAGCTGCTTCCTCAGGTGGGACTAATGCATGTATGGAGTCACCCATCTTTGATGTTGGTGATTTGGGTGATACAATGGAGTCAGTAGATGTCGGTTCATACTCTAACATTATTGATTCACAGGTTGACGTTGGGTCATGTGTGCAGAGTCAGGTGTCAACAGTTGAGGCTTTATTAGGAGATGTGGATGCAGATAGTATGGACACATCTGATGATACATTTGATGATGCTATGAGTTGCACCAGATATGATATCCCTTGCCAGGTATCAGTTAATGACTCCAAGGAGATTTTGGTTGCGTCCCAAGATCCGTGATTACAGGATCTATCGTTTGAGATGGAAGCTGAGACATGTGAGGATATTGATATTGTGAGGGCTTCCATTTCTTCAAATGAGGAGTTGATTGAGGTACATAGTAGTTGTATCTCGGATGCAGAGTTGTGCAAGGTCGATAGCACACATATAGTGAGTGATCTTGTGGTGGGCAGTTCTTATTCGGTTTCCTATCATAGTGTAGTTAGTGAGATAGAGAGCTTACACAAGAGGCAGGGGTTACAAAGGCATCATGGGACTTGTCGGCTAAAGGTGAGTGATAGTGACATTTCTTCAACTCTTGAGCATTATGATGCTATTCGTCAGATGCTAGCTACATTTGGTTGGTGTGCTCCTGTGTTAGATGAGCACGGTGATAGTAGTCTTTCCCTAGCAGAGAGAGGCTGTCAAGATCTTGGAGCATAGTTCCTCTCAGTAAGTTGCTAACAGGGATTACCTTCTAGAGTGAGGTAGCACCTGTTATGAGATGTTGTTAGGGAAAGAGGAGGTAGGTGAGCTTACCCATGAGCTTGAGATGACTGTGGACTCTCTTCAATATACTCAGTTGGCTCTTCAAGAGTCACAGTTACAGTTGGATGAGGTTATCGTGGTGTTAGAGCAGGTACTGTCAACACCATCCCCAGACCCTGTTCAGTTACATGTTGTGGTTGGTGGTGAGTTTGCTTCCACGGTTGGAGATGAGGGACGTGATTATGTGGCCGACACATCGATCCAGTATATGGGTGCAGTAGGTACAAAGGAGGTAGGAGCATCAGGGGAGACGAGCTCTCATGGTGATTTGCTTCCTTATACTGGAAAGAGATCTATTTCTTCATTTCATACAACTGGTACCATTGGACAGATGGTAGTGCCACATTTTCAGGGGGATTAGTTGTGGGTCGCAGGGGAGCAGGTTGATGCTTCCACATATAATTTCTACTGCACACAGTCTTTCATGGAGTATCTTTTGGAGAGTTCGGATGTGTAGGAGGATCCGTATAGAGTGTCTGAGGATACTCTCATTCGAGGCTCTTGTGCCATTCAAAGGTCGGTGGGAATGATTGTAGAGAATCTATCTACTATGCTTCCCCACAGGGATTTCGAGGTTGGGTTTGCTGAGAGGATTGCCCAAGAGCCTGCCCAACCAGTAGTTCAAAGTCAGAGATTGGAGTCATCTTCTAATTCTCAGACTGATACTGATGAGCCCTTGATAGAGATTGGGAGTTTTTATTGACATTACACTGTGAGGAGTGCTCATCACTTTTATTTTGACCCACAGGTAGAGGATTTGGTTTCATGTCGATGTGGGTTGGCTCCAGTTTCATACCATCCATTATGGGATGGGTTGTTAACACCATCTTTTGCAGATGGGATTGATAGCTACAAATTAGACCCCTTGCAGTATCTCCACACCCAGGAGAGTTTGATAGAGGTTGGAGTTGGTGGTAGTGTTTCAGGTACCTATGGTTGTTACCATCGCCACAATGCAGTTGGGTGTGAGCATCAGTTTGATGGGGCTCAGGTGTGGACAGAGTTGGTATTTCAGTTGGATTGAGTTCCAATGGGTTGTCATCACCATCAGTGTCTACAGTCAGTTTCCAAATGATTCTGTCATTCATATTAGTTATCTGGGTGCTGATGCTATAGGAGATTCTTGTACACAGCAAGGATAATACGCAGTTCTACCTTTGGGATCCAAGGGGATTGCAATGTTCATTTTGCTCCGAGATTGCTTGGGGACAAGCAATCTTAGGAAGGGAGGACTGTAATGTCCCCATTTTTAGAAGGTTCCTACAGTTGGCCGGATCAGTTCCTATCGCGACCCTCGTGAGCTGACATTGGGATTTGAGGGTCTCAGTTGTGTGGTTATAGTCTTTCCAACAGCCTATGGTGTGTTTTGACTCTGTTTGAGGGACTTACTATTTATAGTAAGTCAATTTGTTGATTCTGATGAGCTCAGTTGAGTTAGAGGAATTGGAGGATGCTCTCGGTTTTTATTTCGGGCTTCCAGTTTGAGCTCCAAGAATCTTGGAGGGAGCGTCTATTTATAATATGTCACCCCATCATTCATTCATTATCTTTCATCATCAAGATCAATTTGGTGTTATCAAATTTTGATTTTGATGCCTCTTCAGTTGTTTTCGCAAGACAGGTGAATTATTATTATTATTCATATAAATACGCTAAAGTTGCTATTTTTTATAGTGTTGTTAGTTGGTCACCTCAGTATCATAGCTCATTGGAACCGAGACAAAAAGTTTTAAAACATGGGAACAAGAAACAATGGCCTTATGTGTCAAAAAATTTAGTTATGGTGGAAAAGGTTATTTTTAGAGCCAAAAGCAATTAATAAATTAGATTATAATGGCACTTTATTATATTTTAATGTTGTGTGCAGGAAGCTTCTTAAGTGAAGTTCATTTGGGAAACTTTGTGCCATTTGGAGATTATAAATATGAGCCCAGTTGATGAGTAAAGCATCCAATTATTTGATAATCTTATTTTGCTTTGTCGTCTTTGTGACATTTTTGAAGTTCTGATTTTTCTATGCCCTTGCTGAAGTATAAGGGTTTGGGATCTACAGCTGAAGTATTGTAGATTAAATTCTGAGAATCCACAGTTGAGGTATTGTGGACCTTTGAGTTTTATTACTGTCTCCTCTTTTTGTATTAACTGTGGTTGAGAAGCATTCATACAATTGAATATTATAATTTCTCTGTTGTTGGACGAGGGTTTAGTCTGCAGATTGGAGTTTGTTTTGGGCAGCATTTGTAAGGGTAGACTGTGAACAACAAATCAAAATTGGACCAAGTGGCTTTCAGTTTGACTTTGCCATTACATTCTATGGCAAAGACCAGGTTCTTAATTTGTAAAATTCAATTTATATTACATAGTTTGAAAGTAAACAAGCTGTCTTCAAATTCTGATTTATAATCAGCCAACAATTAAATTCCTTTTTCATTATATTGCTATATGGTTTGTTGATGAATGAATTCAGAGGCTGGTGTGAATCATTTTAGAATTGTTTATTGGTGTTTGGTATTTATTTATGAAAAACTTATAAGGCTAAAATTAAGTAAATTTGTGATCAGTTTGTTGTACATCCTAATATTGTGTTTGAAAATTTAAGACATCATAGATTCAGTGGTAATTGGGCTGCCTACCAAGTGTTTGACAAAATCTCAAACTATCGAAATGTGAAAGAAATTGATGCTTGATTAAGCTATAACCAGACAGGGTTATTACAATACACACACACACACACACACACACACACACAATATTTATATTAATATAATATTATTAAATGATGATTACACCATAGAGACATGTCTGTTCATGAATCATGTCTACTCCTCTCATATTTATATGAGATCCAAATCTGCATTTGGAATACATCAATCACAATGGCCATGTTAGTACATTTGCAGAAAACGATCCATGTTACTTCAACATGGCATCAGAGTAGGCTGCAAATGCATCAGTGAACAAACGAAAGAGCATTGGACAAGATTCGTGAACAATCAATGACAAACTTGTATTTAATAGCACAATAGCTGAAAGGTTGGAATGTACGAAGGATATCATTCAAAAGATATACTTAAATGCCCATCTATATAATCTACTGAAGACGTCAACACCTGCAATTAACAAACAGCCATCAGCCAAGAAGAAATGTTGGAATGTATATGTATCGTCTGCAACGTACACATCAACAAATAAACCACTGGTATTTGACTGCAAGAATGGAAACAAACAAAAAGTTATTATCATCTGAACAGAAACAGACCAATACTGTTGTATGCTCAGACACAAATAACAGCAAGCGAGGAAGATTGAAATCTTGTGGTGTAGACAGTTGACACTTCTGCTAACTAGTACATAGCATACAAACTACAACATATTAATAGACAAAGCATACATGTTTCTAGTTTAACGACACAGATAAACAAAAAGAAAAGAAAGTATTTATTGAATTTTTTGCATAGATAAGAGACAGTCATAAAAATAATATTATATTATTGGCTGAACAAATGACTTATACAACTGAGCATTAGTCATGACCACACAGGTCCCATGATCCATTTTGGGATGCGTTGTAATGCCCATGAAAAGCTTCCTGTCAAAATCACAAGAAGAAGGACTTAACCATACAAGATAAATCTTTATGCTTATTATATATAGTCATTTTATTATGTCTTCCCAAAAGAATTCTTTTGTTCCTGTGATTCCATGTGGTGAACAAGCAAATGCATACAACTTTAGAACATAAGGAAACAACCCCACCACGTAATATGCACATACAATGAGTCTAACATGGAGGAATAATTATCTGAAATTGATAAAGATAGGATAAGTTTATTATGAAACAATTATTATTTGAAATAGAGGGAGACATGTATTCAATTATCTCCGCGTGGCAAGTAAAAGTGATTCAAAGAGGATAAATACTCCCACTCATTAAGGATGATCAGAAAGATAGGAACGTGTTTTGGATAGTCAATTTATATCTTGAACATTTATACGTAAGAAAGCATTGATTAATAAAGGAAGAAGAGGAGACATTTATATTGTGACATAATAATCCCTAATTTCTAGGAATCCCGAAATTATAGGGGAGGCATTTAAAAGGCATGCACAACAATTCAAGAATAAGTGGGCAAGTATTTATAGGTATCGTTTGAAAGATCAAGCCCAACAATCCTCTTGACAATCGAGTTCACCTCCCCATGTCTTATTAAATTACTCCAAATCCTGTCTGAAGAGATACTATTATTGTGTGTGGGACTCGATTGCTGACTTTGAAGTGGGTCATCATGCCATCAAAACTTGGAACACTGGATTACTTATGAAAACAAGGGTTTCATCCTCAACAGAGATGGAAATCAAGTCATTGGTAGGATTAAAGAAGAGGCTTACACTTAACAAAGTTAAATTATCGACCTCTTGGATGATGTGAAACCCAAGGTGGTCTTAAGGTGATAAATGCATCAATTCCATTGATCGTGTTAAAAGGTAACTATTGAGGTAAGTCAATTGTGTTAATCAATTTGTGTTTGCAAAATGGTAATGATTTATTATTTATATGTATATTAACATATAAATATTATTGAAAGTTTCAATATATATACATGTTTTTATATATGTATAATTACATTTAATGATATTTAATAAGTTAATATAATGATTGTGAGATCTATTATGGGAGTATGAAAGATTAAGATCTTACTTTTATTATTGAAAATATAATATAAATACTACAATCATTTATGTTATTGTTAGTAATAGGCAGCATTAAATTTCTAATAGCCAAATTAACATTCTTATTTGTATTTTTATACATCCTACCAAGAGCTATATACCTTGATCTTTCTCTCTAAGAGTGTTCTTGAAGGAAAAAGAGAAAGATTGACATTTAGAGGGAGGTTGGCATTTGAGGCAACCTTAAAAGAGAGGGAGCATATAGAGGATATGATTCAGTCAACCTTTGGTGGTCTTGATCATATTGATTCAGAGAGTACACCACGTTGTGATGGATTCACCAATGATATAAATTTGGAATACACAAAGTTGTTGTGAGACATTAATAATGCTTTTAACAATTCATTTGAACCATCTAAGATTCTCTCTTTGATGAATGAAACTCGACATATGGGTTGTAGATTCATTCATGTGGCACAATCATACTCAATCAAGATATTGGCGTATTGTGGATGAGTTTAAGAAAATGGAAGGACATGTTTGCTTCTACTATTAAGCTTAATGAATGTTTGGACCTTCAATGGATGAAAAGAGCAAGTTGGAACTTAGAAAGAAGTTGTCATATTTGATGTGATGCAAAAATGTTCAAAGATATAAGAGTGGGAATTTTACATTGTGTGGGGAATAATAACCAATGTTCCATTCCCACTTGAACCATCTTTAGAAAGAGATGTTCCATGACCCTCATCAACAGAGTACTCGTATCTTTTACATTTATCTATTCATTTATTTATAATCCTATACATAATATAAGAGTTATCTGCCTTGGTTTTTTTCCTTTTTGTCTGAGGATGTTCTTGCAAGATAAGAATGGCAGTATTTTACACATGCTACCAAATATTGTGCAAACTCAATCTTATAGCTCCAAAGACATTGATGATCAAGATGCATAAAGTGAGGTTCTTGAAGCAAATATCTTTGATGATTGAGATTAAGAGATCCTTCTTCATTAAGAGGGAGTATGACACTTCTTCTAAGGTAAATCGGGAGCTTAGAAGATCGATACTCAGAGGGAGTCTAGAAATACATATGTGTGACTACATGATTTTGATGGGCCTACTCCTATGTATATCATTAAAAGTAATGACTTATCACCAGAAAGACAGGAAGATTGTTATCAGACTCAAAGGGAGTTCGACACGCATTCCTGTGCTAAGAGAGTCTCTAAGGGAGTAACCACAGGACCTGACTTCCCAGGATCATTGTTCAAAGGGAGAAATTTGAAGTGTAATATCTTCTCTATAAGGGAAAAGTTTGAAGTGAAATTTCTTGTAATGCATTTGTCTCTGTGAAAGAGAATTAAAGTGAAAGCCCTTGTACCACCCTCTAACTTGGCTTGTGGTGGTTACTATTTCGCATATGATATGTAATGAAACGTGACGATCTTTCATTGACATATATAAACAAAAGGTAACCATTGTAAGGTGACAATCTTATAAATGGTAAACCTATTATCATGACAAACTTCATTAAGTTGTTGTCCCAGAGTGCAAAAAGTCATGATAACGAATGTATCATGCTAGACTTCATTAAGTTGTCCCAAAGTGCAAAAAGACATGATAACGAATGCATCATGCTAGACTTCATTAAGTTGTTGTCATAGAATATTGAAAGTCATGATAACAAACGTATCATGATCACACTTCATTAAGTTGTGTCGGAGATCATGATACTTGTCATGATAGAGACCATGAGATTGTGATTTCTTGTTAATTTGTTGTCCCGAAGTGCTGAAAATCAAATAACTCATCATATACTTTTGGTAGGAGTCAAGGATTTGATGCCAGTGCACATACCAAAAGAATATACGTATGATGAATATTGTAATGTTTCGTACCTGCGATGCGCCTTTAAATCAATGTGCAAACCCTGAACTGAGGCCGTACGGTCGACCAAGTGCAAGCAAAGACTTGAACGGAGGCCAAATAGTGATGTACGGTTGGTGAATGAAGGTTGTACGGTGTTGGTCACCTAGAGTGTTAGTACGATGAGCAAGAGAAGGGAGCCGTACAGTGGTATGGTCGTACTTAGTATGTGCATATAGTGGTATGGTCGTACGATGGCAGGATAGTTTGTACAGGTGAGGGAAGATGGCCCGTGCAGGGGAGGGGGAGAATGAGGCCAGAATAGGCCATACGGTGAGGTGGTTGAGACAACTACTAGAGGGTCGTACGAGTATGGTGATGCCAACTGGGGAAGGATACTATGTGTACGGTGAGTGTATGGAGGGTACAAGGCAATTCAATGATACCGCTTTAAAAATGGGGAATGCAACACACAACTTGCAGAAGCAGAGACCAAAAAGATACACACCAAATAACAATGATATTTCTACATACAGTTAATTCTTCAATTTGCCATATTCAGGCCAAGCAGACCACTGACGGAATAAGGTGAGGGTTGAATCCCACCGAAACCAGGATAGCCAAGTAGGGAAGATCTTTCACTTCCAAAATGGCGACCAATCCAGAACTCCAACAGGAATTCGCAGTATATGAAATAATCCAAGAAACATGCTTGAAGACTACCTACAAGCCATGCTTAAATACCTGTCGGAAAACTTTCCAAGGGTGTACAAAGATAGACGACAGCAACACAAACTACGGAAACAAAATAAAAATGAGTTCGAGATACATTAAATCAATCAGCCCATTGTAATAGTTTGATAATTTATTTATTTTATAACGAGAACATTACAAATATCATATGATTGATATTTCTTGTTGAATCATACTTTAGATTATATTAAAAGATAATATCTAAGTTGATGGATTTATGTTGATATCCTTAAATATGTCATTCCAAGAATATCATACTAAGATGATATCTCTTCATATACTTGAGAGCATAATGTGTTCTACAAATCCTCCCTAGCTAAGAGGGAGTGTTAAGGTTGTAGCTTCAGTCGAATTAATTCAATCTGAGATACATTATTGTTATTGGTAAATCATCATTTCCTATTTATACTTATCTTTGTTAAATTATATATATATATATATATGGTTATACATATTATTATTTATGTTAATATAATATTATTAAATGATAATTACACCATAGAGACATGTCTCTTTATGAGACATGTCTCCTCTCATATTTATATGAGATCCACATCAGCATTTGGAATACATCAATCACAATAGCAATGTTAGTACATTTGCAGAAAATGATCCATGTTACTTCAACAACTATACAATTGCCTAAAATCACAATTTCGTAAGTTGTAGTCTTAATGGCTTACAAAAAATTTAGCCAACACACCAAGCAGCATGGCTGGATTTGAAGATGAAGAAAACATGCAAAAGTAAGACGTGGCAGGAGCCAATAGGAGGGAAGACATATTTCTCAAACATGAAGTCTCAATTACAGGGAAACCTGATTTAGACCAATTTCTGGAAACATTATTTCCAGAAGATAATTTTTGCCATAGGTCACCAACTAAAGCAATTATAAAAGAGGTTTGAGGGTGAACAAAAAGGGGGGAATGTTGTTTACAAAATTCATTTTGTTTCAAAAAAACTTTGCAGTTTGAAGAGAGTAGATCTAGAAGAGTCGGTATTTTGGAAAAACTCTCATACGACCTAGAGTTCCAGACGTTGTGCTCATTCAAGTTTTCTTTGTACCCAAAGCCAAGGGCATAGATATTGTTGCTTTAATTTTTCATAAAAACTTAATTCCTTTTACAGCATAAAAATATTATTTACGAGAAATGGGAATGTATCTGATTTATGTGAGAATACATGGCTAATTTTATAATTTCATATTTTATTTCAGTATTTATGAATTATAGAAGTAAGGTGTGTTTAGAATCTATAAATGTTGGAAGAAGGCCTTGTTACAGCATTTGAATTCTATAATGTATGTGATTATCTTATTTTATAATATTGCTAAGAACCTCGGCATAGTCTTGGGCAGGCTGTGAAACTTAAGGCAAGCTACTCTGGACCCAGATGGTCCTAAAGAATGAAAGTCTCTTATCAAAGCACTGAGCATTTCATTTACTTATGAGAAATAATCCTAGATGGATGTGAGAACAACTTCTAGGTCATTTAAATTATTTCCTACCCCGTATGGGTACCGGTATGATCTGAGAAGACTGTTGAAATACATATATATTCCTATCCCATATGGATAGAAACTTGGTTCAAATGACCACTTTATTTGCCTAGGACAGAAGAATTTGGATCGTTAAGTGATGTTTTGTCCTATCCGGACCCTTTTGGGGAAAACAATATATCTCCTAAGTAATCAAACACCAACCTTGATAATGAAAACAAAAATATATAGCCATGCATTATGTGTTGATATGTTATTGTTGTCTTCGGGTAATTTTTTACTTTATTTTTAGAACTCGGTGGTCCTTACGAACCCCATATACCAAGTAGCCTATTTCATTTAATTGTATGAGGAGATTAGGCATTCGAGGTGTTAGTATTACTTGTATTGTTGTTAAATACTCGATTTGTTGGAGTTCATTCATCAAATCAAGATTTTCAAACAATGTTTTCAATGAGTTTGTAATCAAAGATGGAGCGTTACTAAATCATGATGATATTGTTGATTAGTTGTTTTTAATACAAATGTTATTTCAGATTTTCATATAATGAAAATTAACCAAACCAAATTTATATTGCAACATTCAGTAAACTACAAGGGTATCTGTCTGAGACTGCAAAATTGAAAAATTTTGAAAGAAGAAAATTTGGCCATAATTAAGCATGCTATCTTACAAAAATACTCAACAAGGACTTAACAAAGGCATCTTTCCAAGCAGACATAACATTCTATCTTGTCCTCCCTACACCTATTGACTGTTGTATCTTTTTGTAGGTAATGGGATCCAAAAAAATTAGCATCACAACAATCAATATAGGAAGACAAACAAACTAAGCAAGCTTGGAATCCCCAGCCAAAAAGATCACAATGCCATTGTACCAATGGCCATAGCAAAAATACAGTTGCTATCACAATTTCTCGTTTTTGCTGTAGAGGTTATTTTGCTATTTTTTGTGGACTTTTCATGTCTATACAAATTCATCACTACATTATAAAGGTCCCTATAGCATTCTATCAATCTTTGTTACATGTGTGATCCAAATTCTATCCCAAAACGTTTGTCTATATGTCTTATGATCTACAACTACTTATGCCAAGATTTCATTAACTCTAAAAATCAATGACATTTCTTCCTTCTCATCTCAACATTCTGACAACTTCGTCATGCCTTTTCATTTTCCCATAGTTATCTTACTATTAGTAACTTTAAAACAGCACTTTTTAGCATACACACACAACATATATATGCATATACATGTATACACACAAATATGCCTATGTGTTTACATATACTCAAATATATACCTATATACATATAGAGAGAGCGAGAGAGAGATGTGCATGTGTGTGTGTGTAAGTAAGTAACTGTATATGCATGTATACACACACATATGTCTATGTGTTTACATATGCTTATACATACATACATATATATATAGAGAGAGAGAGAGAGATGCGCATGTGCATGTGTACATGTATATGTGTGTGTAAGCGAGTAACTGTATATGCATGTATTTCATAAAGCAAATGAAGAAACTTTATTCAAAAGTAGCACTCAAATTTTAGGCTCACATTGACAAGATCACTTGAAAGGAAAGGAATATCTTCAAATCTCATTTCTTCATTTGAAAATGAAAGCTGATTCAAGTTTGGCAAGATCTTTTGCCTTGCCAAAACAAAATCCATCCCAAAAAGATTTTGGAAACCAATGTTGGAGCTACCAAAAGGACATTCAATCATTGGTGAGAAATTAAAGTGGGGTAGATTCACACAAGATGCGCACATCAGAATTCAAGGTAAGACAATTTTAAAGAATTTGTACAATTCAATGATTGTAATATCCTTGATATTATTAAATAACTTAATTTAATAATCATATGTATGTGGCCCCAAAATTAAAATGATTATCTCTCTGGCCCTTGTTATTGTCAGTAACATTTTGGTCATGTCATCCTTTTAGTAATCCTTCGGGAAGTTTCCCCAAAGCTAAATATAAGATTTGGTGGGTTGTTTTTGTAGGTATGTGAAATGGATATTTTATTTGTATGTGTGAACTCCAGTTGGAAGTTCCACGTCTGCCATTTTAGGGGTGCAAGATCCTCCCTATGTGGCAATTGAACTTTAGATGGGAGTAACTCCTCGCCCTATTCTTCTTGTTCTAAAGTTATTGTACTTGGAAATGTTATCATTATTGATTCTTCTTGCATGTGGGAATTCACATCATTGTGTTATCAAAGTTGTTCATTTGTAGTGTCATTGTGATTTTCGTGACCAAAGCAATATTGTCAATACAATAAGTGGCGAATCAAGTAATCATAACATCCTACCCTTCAAAATATCTAAAGGAAGGAGACTGTACACACATCATCGTACACACGTAGTTGTTGAGGCACGTGGGCCATTTTCAGTAATGAACCCATTTTGGGGGTCATTAGTTTATGTGCGACTTTTCTTTAATTTGTATCTTTTTTTTCCATATTTTCTCCGATTTGACAATGGAGAATATATTATATTATCTTCCTATCACTTGTAGTCATGAATGCTATTTCTGATCAGTCTTTATAAACTTGCAAATGTTTCTAATATCACATAATGCGATGCAAATGCTATATCTGATTTCATTCCCCACTTATATAGGATGATATCGCTTATAGCGGTATGTTTCTGTCTCTGATCTTTAGATATGTTCTTGCAATAATTATGATGATGTTTGTGATCTTGTCAATTTGCTCTTGAAACAATAGTGTTCTCTGATCATCACTTTCAAATTATGTAATGGTTTATTCCAACAAGGCTGATGCTCTACAGACAGATCCATTAAAGGATGCCATAAGAGATCAAGGTTTCGCCATAATGTGTTTTATGGAGTGATGATCGATGGCCTTTTTATGTCTTACAGATCAATAGGATAGGTTGCCTCTAAGAGAAATGCTCAATGTCTCTTCACAATTGCATCTTTATGCAAATTGCTTTGCAATCGCTGCCATTATTAATCTAATTTGTGCCTCTTCATAACATAATCCAATCGGTTTTGTACACAAATGATATTGATTAACAGAATCTCTGTCTTTATATCTAGTTGCTGTCATTATTATGCAGCATGCTTAACAAATCCCTTGCTTATCAATCATTATCGATGTTCATGACTAATCATTCGATTATGACTTAAGTCAATATTGCTTAAGAATATGATCAATAGAAGTTACTGTCTTCCAATTGGTCGATGATTGTCCTACTTTGTCAAGATGCTTACAATCCTACTCAATGTCAACTTCTTACATCGATCATGCCTTGGTCGTTCTGCCAGTCTACCTATAATTGATAATGTCTTATCCTTACGTATGATTGGTTAGTCGAATGCTTGTTGTCCTTATGTCAATTTCTCACAATCGCTCAATTGTCCACTGCTGGATGGTTGATCTTATTGTTTACTTGTATCATTGTTTTTTCTTCACGTGTGATCATTCTTGGATATGAGGCATTACTCGATCAGTGATTAGATTGTTGGATATCAATACGAACTTGCTTTTGTATGCTTGTTGGCTATCCATTATATTTAGTTCATTGATTGTTATTCCATGATGATGATTACATGATCCTCAATCAGGCTCTCTGCTATTCTCATATCTCAGGGATACTACTTACTGGATGCTCACAATATCTTGGATATGACATTCTTGTTATCTCCTCCATCATCATCATGATTGCTTTCATAATAAAGGTTCCCATGTACTGTAATGACCCTTTTTTAGCATTTTCTTATTCGCTTCTCCTTTCTATCTATTTTCATAATAATCCCTATGTGATATCCTTTTCCAGCAGTTCATATCCAATATATATATATGATATTATATAGAGACATGTCTTTCGTAATATAATAATTATATTATATTGATTATGCACTTATATTAATAATAACATTATAACATATCGTATATTATATTAATAATAATATTAGTAATATCATTATTCTTAATACTATTACGTAGTATATTTTCTTTATATATTATTTATAATAATATTTAATTCTCAATTATATTATAATATTATCCTTGAATATGTCCATTTCATAATATAACCCATGTAGGTACGTTATAAAATTATCATTGGTATTTGATATCATTTATAATCAAAATATTTATTTGTTATTTAATTTATTTAACTCATTAATATTATAATATAATATTTTACATTACAATTATGCTATAATCTTATATATTGTTTTATTTTTATATTGTCAAATATATCACTATTATATAATAGATTATAATATTATTATTCTTAATTATTATCATTAAATAATATGTTATTTGAATATTCATATCTTTGCATAGGCGTACTCCATCGTATGGGCAATATCTACTAGAAAACGGATGTCCTCTCTTCCATACAAACCCCTCCACCCCCATACAGCATCTTTCGTCGTGTAAGGCATCTTCCCCTTGCCATATAGACCATACCAAGCAATATAGGTTGTGGGCAGTACCAACTGTACACCTGTGGAATCTACCGCATGTCATATTTGGAATCATCTATCATATGGACAGATCTCAAGCAAATATCGTACACTATCATCATCACAAAGCAACTGTCCACCTAGCCTTGACTGTACAGACACCACTTGTGGCATATGCCAGCAGTCTAGGAGTGATTGAGTCAATTCACAATTGGGTCGGACCCTTATAGAGTTTGAAGGAGGGTTGTCATGCACAGCCAGGAAGATTGTCTAAGGCACAATACAATGACATGGACAGTGACATTTTATTGAGATACCTGTTTTTGATCAATTATGAACAATTTGTATTCAAAAGAACTCAGATGTCACTACATCATAAGGATAAAGAGATAAAAATTCTAATCTGAAAAGATGAAACATATAGATTGAGAAAATCCGAAAAAGAATTCTACTAGAGAATGGACAAAAGAGGTAAAGAAAATAGAAATTCTGAAATACAGCAAAAGAACTAGAAGAAATAGAAAGAAGATTTGAAAAAGACTGTTCTACTAAGAATCATCTACATTTCTGGTCTACAAAACATAAAAAATATGAAATTAAGAAGAGGGTAGAACATGTGTGTGCAATTCCCCATGGACCAGCTTACTTACTCAGTCCTAGTGAGGTCAAAGGAATGGATGAGCTGGTTCTTTCTGGTTGTGGCCACAGTAATGATCTATGCTTGCATAAATAACTTATTTTCTTTTGTTCAAAGGGTTAAGCTCAATAGGTTAAACAAATTTGGTTTTCATTGTGGAGACCCAAGTTCAATTCCCCATAGTGACATCTAAAAGTGGAATTCTAAGCAGTGACTCTTGGTTTTCCATACTTGGCTTCTACTATGAAGGTGATGTCTAAATAAAAGTGGATTTCTAAGTAGCGACCCTTCCTATTCTGTAGGTGATTTCTAATGTGTTTGCTTGTAAGGTGTTGTATTGATCTACTCTTGATGTTCGTAAAAGTGAGATATTTGTAATCAGTATTCAATTTTATAAAAATAAAATTAAAATTTGGCAGAATCCTCTCCGTGTAGATTACCTCAGTTCTTCCAGGCTACAAAATAGAAATTTCAAGAAAAAATAATTATTTAAATCTTTGACAAACAGTTCAATGATTAATTTCGTCAGCTAAAAAGAGTAACTGGAAGAATAATATGTTTTTTTTGTAAAATGAATCTACCTGCCAAGGCTATTGTCTGAATACGAGTCTTTGGTACTTTGTCAGGACAATTATAGTGGGGTCCTCCAGACTTTAGCAGCTCCTCCGATATAGACTCCAGCATTAATCCTTGGCTGACAGAGAACTGCCTCAATCTTTCTATATCAGCATGGGAAATAACTCCTGCATTGATATGTGGGAGAATTCCAGTCTCTTCAAGCACTAACTTTGCCATTTCAGCCACATATGAAATGGTTGTAGTATGTCCAAGCATTTGCAGCTGAACATGTAACATAAACAGATGTTGAACATAAGATCAGTTTTACAGGTGAAAAATATATTAATAATTGATACCCCTTTCAATTGCATGACAAAATATTTTCAACAATACTAAAATAGGTCATTAAGCCTCAACACATATACAAGTAAACATTATATGACAACCAATTAACTTTTACATATTATACACAATCTAGTAAAACCAATTATGAAATCAGTATCAACCCATATAAGACATCTGCACGCATTAGCACTCTTCTGCATCTTTAGGCCCATGAATAGTTTACTGACATTTACTAAGCCCTTTTGGGCCACTGCAAACATATTATTTATTCCTTGTTGTTGATTGCTTAAATTCTTTAACATAGCTGTTTGATACCCCACAGTTTTGAGTATACATAAAGACAGAGATATGTTACTGAATAAGCTATTGGAGCAGAAATATTTTCATAACATAGAGCTAGCTAGAGTCAGTTACATGGAAATCTGCATGGGCAACATAAGTTTGATAACAATATCCTCCAATGCAATATTAGGATCAACAGAAAGCAAATATTGAGGAGATGCTTGTCTTCTTAACTCTCCCATTATAGTTCTACCTAGCTTAAAGTCTCTAAAAGAAAAAGTATGACAACCTAGCAGTGAAGAAAAGGGATGCAACAGCTGTGGCATCAAATAAAAATCAGATTGGAAAAACTGTTGAAAATTCTGCAGAATTGTTGATGATTCGGTAAAACAGAACGGCTAAAAAAAAGAAAATATACATTAGAAAAAGGTTCTGTTCTCTACACTAGCAATTATCACGTTTAAAAGTTAACAAGTTAACTATTTGGAAGAGCAAAAGATGACCAAAATCAATTGTCTTCTTGTCGCTTGAAATAATCAAAAAGAATCTACTATGGACAACTTGTTATAAAGAGGTTTCAAATGGCCCTCTAGATGCATCTTATATGAACAAAGAAGTGAAACTTTTGACCAGCTATCAATTCATTGTAATTTCTCTAGTGATATTTGGTATCCTTTGAATGCAATGTCACATGTTCCAGGACTTTTAGCCAATTCTCTTAGGACTAAGTTATAGATGGATAAGGATGGAGAAAAGTAGAGAGCTCAATCCAACTGTAGCAAGCAGAAAAATATACCATTCCTTTGATGTTAACGTTAGGCAGAAATAGTGTGATTTTAAAAGGGATAGTGTGATTCACTTGGAAGCTGTGGACAGCATTCATTGCAGCCACAAGAAATTAATAAAAGCTTCCTGACCATACAGCGATAACCTTGACAAGAGCCAAGAGAAAGAGGGAAAGCCTATCCAACCTAAATTTGGAAGAGTGATGAGCTTGAAGATTTTCAAGTTGTTCTTGACAGTAGCCATACATATGAAAACGAAATGAGATTATTTTTGCCTATAGCTAAGACAAAATTTCAACAATTACCAAAACAAGGTTTAAAAACTGCCAAATAATGCAAGTATTGAGGTTCAAGGTTGTTCTAAGATTGTAAATAATGCTTTAAAACTGCCAAATAACAAGTCTATTTCAGGGTTTAAAAACTGTCAGATAACAAGTCTATTTTTGACAAAACCAATGTTGGTTAAAAATAAGAGGTCTCAAAACAATAAATCTTAAAGCCAGAAAATATGTTTGTTGATTTATATTTTAATTCTCTCAAAAAGCTTTTCCTTAAAGTTCACTAGATTCCCATTATCGATCCCATGAGGCATAATTAAGTTTAGATAAATTAAAATCCTTACTTTGAATTTGTAATGTCCCCACTATTAGGGTTAGTTTGGGACCATAATGACTACAAAGAAATTGGTAACACCTTTTTACAAAATCTCTCAATTTCTTGCTTACCTTGACTTGATCCAAGGAACGGTGAGAAGGAGGAGCCTTCCCTTTAAAGTAGGAGAGACTTTGTCTCACACGCTGTGGCTTGTCATCCTATTTTGCAATTGGATTTTACTCAAAACTATCGGTTGCAAAATATCCACCCAACAAAGTCATGATTACATGTAAATCACTTTACATGCAATTGCATCCAGAGAACCCGATTTTGACTAAAGGTCACTCTTTAAAAGTCAAAGTCATCATTTTCACACATTCCCATGTGCCTAGCCTTCATTCCTCAAGGTACTTACATAAGGACTCATCCTTTACCCACATGTATTTCATATCCCAGAATCGCATTTCAGCCTTTACATATGCCTACCATTTCATTCATGGTCATTACACAAGATCTTTGAGTATTTGATCCATACTCTAAGCATTTTGCCCTTCATAGATCCTAAGCTGCTCATCCAGAATCAACGTCTTTATGGAATCAATATCCTCCGATGATGTGTTCACATTTTGGAACTTTCATGTTGCAACACAAGATGCCCTCATCCTTGAAATCCAAAAGAAAGATGAAGTACCAATACAATAAAGAGTTAGCTCATGCGACTGTATCTCAAGTTTCATCACCTCTTGATAATGTTTTTGACACAGAGATTGGGCATGTTGACATGGTTGATTTATACAAAGGGTTGAATCTCCTTCAACTCATGAAATGAGATCATCAAGAAGAGTAATATTCACTTGGTGTCTACTTTCCCTATGGCTGCCCTAGATCCATTATTTGTTTTAGATTGTTCAAAGCATTTTAGCCCAAAGTCCAAGACTATCAAAGATGCAGATGGAAAGGTCATCATTAGCTTTGACCCAGAGGTTATTGAACAGATCTTTAAAGTTCCTCAAAATGCAAAGTGCATAGATTTGTCAAAGGAGATGTCTTTGGAGTTATGAAATGAAAAGAGAGCGGATTATCAATAATATATAAATGCATATTGGTTAAAGGTCAGAAGAAACAATTTTTCAAGATGGCCTAAAACCATTCATAGGTCAATCTTCAATCTAGAATGCAAAGACTTGATTACTCTTCTTGGCAGGATATGCGGTCTCAAAGATTCCAGTGACTTTGAGCCATGGATGTATAAATTCATTCTCCAAACCTTTGATAATGAAGAACCTATCTTCTAGGGTGAGCTTATCAATAGTGTTATTTCTAAGCAATTGCTTAATGTGGGAAACTCAATGTCATTCTACATGAACTTCTACATGGTCTACATAGCTACATCATTGGGATCTTTCTCGGATCTTTCCACCAAAGGGGATCGGTTACAAATTCCTATCTCGGACTACTATAATCAAATCACCTCGTCACATAGCAAATATCACTACAAGAGAGTCCAAGATGCATTTTTTATATAATTCCGGCATTTTTTTGATAAACAACTAGTAATCAAGCGAGTTTCGACGAGAGATGGATTATGCCTTTAAGGACCTAAAAGGCAAGTGCACAATTATTTACATGAATGATATTACAATATTTATGAAGAAAAGAGAGGACCATATTGGGGATTTGAGGAAAGTATTCACAAGATGTAGGAAGTTTGGGGTGTGCCTCAATCCAAAGAAGTGTATAGTTAGAGTGACAAAAGGAAATTTACTTGGCCATATCCTTTCAGAAAAAGGGATTATGATGGACTCTAAAAGGGTGGAGGCAATTTCAAAGCTCATCCTACCAACTAGTAAGAAAGAATTGGAATCTTTCTTTAGGAAGATTATCTTTATGAGGAAATTCATTTCAGGAATTGCAGAGATAGTAAAACCCATAAACAACATGTTGAAGAAAGATGCAAAGATGGATAGGACCTCAAAAGCTAAGAGATCTTTTGAAGAAACTAAAGAAGAGATTGTCAAGGCACAAGTTCTTGCGATCCCAGATTATGAGAAGCCTTTCTACATGCATTCATTCCCCTCAGGTCATGGTTGTGTAGCGATTGTTACCCAAATGACAAAGGGAAGTAATGAGCACCATATAGCCTTTATGAGTACACCTTTCAAAGGGCAAAGTTGAACTAACCTAATGTGGAGAAACAAGCCTACGCTTTAGTGAAAGTGATCAAGAAGTTCAAGCATTACATTTTAAGGAGTAAAGTACACGCCATTGTGTCTAATAACACAGTAAAAATGTTACTGATGTGAAGTGAGCTTGGTGAAAGGAGAGGAAAGTGGGTTGCCACCATCCATGAATATGTCATAGAGGAACCAATGAAACTCGTTCGAGGACAAAAGCTAGCACAAACAATTGCATATGAGGGGGCCCAGGCTTGGTGCAACTAGTTTATGAATTGGAAGAGGTATGCCCAAATAAGTGGTACAAAGATATCATTTGCTACCTATTGAACCATAAGTGTCTTTCACATGTGGACCTAGTGCAAAAGAAGGCTTTGAAATTGAAGAATTAGAGATATATGTTGCAAGGCTTAGTATTATAAAAGCAAAATCATGAAGGTATGTGTTTGAGATGAATAGGCAAGGAAGAGGCAGGAAGGATTCTGGGACATTTTAATGAGATAAGTTTGGAACAGGACATGGAGCGAGTTTGACCACGATACATAAGATTTTGAGAGTAGGATATTATTGGTCGACATTGTTCAAGGACGCACGTGAGCATGGGAAAACTTGCCATGCTTGTCAAAATGTTGTTAATTGAGAGAGGAATCCAAAAACGCCACTATAACTGGTGATTGAGGTGAGACCATTCACAAAGTGGGGGCACAACTTCATTAGTATAATCAATTCATCTTCCTCTGCATAACATAGGTATAGTTTTGCTGCTACTAATTACTGTACTTGGTAGACGAAAACCCAAGACTTAAAGAATTCTACTGTTGATATTATAATTAAATTTCTTGAAGAGAAAATCATTACAAGGTTTGAATGTCCTTACTCATTGGTTTATGATAAAGTTCTACTTTTGTTTCGTTGAAATTTCATAATGGAGCATTTGATCATGGGATTATTTTAAAATTTTCATCCAATTATCATTTCCACGAACATGGCCTAGCGGAATGAACCAACAAGAACCTCTTAACTATCCTAAAGAAGGTTTTAGACAAGAAACCAAAAGATTGGCATACCCAACTGAAATTTGTCTTATGGACAGATAGAACAAGATTAAAAAGCTCCCTAGGAACTTCTCCATGCCGTCTAGCATATGGACAAGAACCAATCTTCCCAAATCAGCTGAGGATCCCAACCTTACAGTCTCTGCAAGAACACTATGACCAAGAGGATAGGATCCAATCAAAATTATTGCAACTGATGCAACTAGATGACAAGAGCGACGAAGCCTTGGACAAGTTTGCAAAACATTAGGGGGTAGTAAAGAGATGGTTTGACAGACAAGCAAGGATCAAAGCATTTAGGATATTTGACATGGTTTTGTACTGGGATAGTTTGCATGAGAAACAAGGAAATCACGACAAATTTGACAAGATGAGGAAAGGTTTGTATCGGATTTCAAAGATTTTAGGAGAAAATGTTTCAAACTAAAAACATTAACTGGAAAGGACGTCCCATTGCCTATCAATGGGCAATTCCTCAAACATTACTTCCAAACCTAGGACTCTCCTTGGAGTCATATTGTACATAGTTAGAGTAGGTTTGCATTAGAACATATGGTTCAACTGGTCTAGGTTAGTTTTCCTTTGAGTCTTTTAGTTAGGTGTTTTAGGGTTGGGGACTTAGTTTGTCTCAAGTCAGTTGGTTTGGGATTTTTGTGGCCCCTTCAGTAGTTTAGGTGTAGTGGCTTAGCGGGTAATTAAGTGTTAGCTGTTTGGTAGATTAGGTGATTTTTTTAGCTAGTTGTCCTAGCTTTGTGGTTTGCTTGGGATCCCTTGATCCTAGTAGTTAGTTGCTTTGGGTTTTGGGTTTTCCCTGGGTTTGGTTGTTCCAAGTTTCGGTTTCTTGTGTTGCAAGAGTTTTGGCAATGGAGGGACCTTGTTTGTGACTAAGGTGAGGTTGTGTTTATTTCACATTCTTAGTGATTCGGGATAGACTTGTCCTATGCATTTCTTAAACATCTCCTACGAGGTCTCGTGAACTTTTAGTCGTTCTTAATAGCCATTTCTTTGAAAAGGGTTTGTACTAAATTTGGATTGCTCAAAGTTATTTGGGAGTGTCAATGTGAAGCTAGGATTAGCATAAATCATACACCTACTTCAATGTCATTGTTGTTTTCCAAACCCTTTACAAGCTTAAGTGCTTGTAGGTCAAACAAAAGATTGAAAGAAAAGAAAACGCAATATAAAAGAAAAGAAATGAACGAATGAATGCAAAAGAAAAAGAATGAAAGAATGAGTGAAAAATGAAGTAGTTTGGTTTTGGGTGTGCGAATATCTCTACCAGTACTATAAAATAAGCACTAAAGGTAGAGCAATGTTTGTGGTTGGCTGCAACAATAACCTCATTAGGGCTATGGATGTCTAACTGGCAATAAGGCTCTATCCCAAGATGCTTTTGAAGTAAGGCTATCGAAATGGCCAAGTCCTATGGACTTGAGATACTTTATGGGCAACTAAAGATGAGGATTCCTAGTTCAATTGATGGTTTCACCCATTTTGAGTACAATCCCTAGTTGTTGGATGGGTGAAAATGAAACTAACCAAGGTTTTTTATTCTTAGTGGTTTTGTACTTGAAATGTTTGAGAGCATTTCTTTAGGATAGTCGCTAGTTGTTGTGACATCTTCACAACTCCGCCCCATAGAAGATGGGGGGGGCTGCCATTTTTAGTTTTGCACAATTGGTTGCATAAGGTGAGTTACCTAGAATCCTCTCAACCCATCCGATACTGATGTGGTAGAGAATAAACACCTGAAATTTCTTCCCTCCCCCCCCCCTTCAAGGATTGGTTTAACCTCTCATGTCGTTGGATTCTGCCTTTGGAGAGGATTTTATCCTCTACTCCCCTTTTTCCGCCCAGCACTATCAAGTTTTAAAGGAAAACAAATGCAATCAAGATCATCAAAAGGAGATAGGGTAAAATAGATCCTTTGTATAGGCGGGTTTTACTCCATAAGATTTTATCCTCTCAACAACCTATTTTCCACCACCCTCCTCCTTAGGTCTACAGAGATACAATTTGATTATTAAATTATAAGTCAATTGTTAGGAATTTAATGTGTGGTTCCTTCTATTCATTTTAATTGATTGTTATATGCCAAGTCAGCCTCTTATTGGGGGATGTGTCCTTTATTGACTCCAACTATATACGGAGGGTGATGAAGATTATTTCAACTCCAAAGCAAAACATTATCTTTGCCCATGACCTGCGAACTTTGTTAGCAGTTATAGGTAAGTGTTGTTTTTTCAAACCCTATTTAGCAAGGCTGCAATATTACTCAAATTTGATCCAAGAGGGTGGAGGGGTGGTGTGAATTATTCCAAAGTGTCAACAAGCAACCTTAGCGAGCCAGTAATTTTGAAAAAATATCTATCAGTGCATTCGGGGTGAGAAATTTTTTTTTTTTGAGAGGAGATTAAGATAAAATTAATTTTTGTAGGGGCCATTTGAGTTGAACCAAGTATTAAGGGCTTTGTAATATTGTGCACTTTGATTTAATTAATTCTCTTTATCTTAATTTTCTTTTTTTAATAATTGAAATATCATCAAAGGAGATTAAGGTTGAAGTTGTAAAGGTTTTGATTTAGATTTAAGGTGATTAAAATTATATTTTGTCATTGGAACTCCTTTTTCTTGGAAATGCTAGTGGATTTTAATTTAAAAGGTGAATTTTACAAATTTGACAAAAAAATTATTAGAACCTTTTAAACTTTCTTTGATTAGAGAAAAAAATTTAAGTTATTTTCAAAACTTGAATGGTAAGATTCACGAAAGATATAAAGAAATAAAATCCTAGCTTTTCAATTTGAATTCAAATCCTAAAAGGCTAATTGAAGACTCTATCATGGCAGGACGAAGTATGTTTGGAGCAATGGTCGAAAACTCAAAGAAAGCGAGGCAAGCTTGAATCAAGAGAGATATCGAGGAGATGGGACTGAAATCACTTTTCACTCCCAACCATGAGAAGATCAGAGATACCAACTTGGGACCGTTTATATGGTTCAAGTGAGGCAAAGGAAAACAAAGGTAACAAATTTGAGGATAGCAAAGTCAATGGTGACAAATGATATAGTCGATGTTGTCACTTTCCCTCTAAGCATGCAATGCCCCTGATTGGTCTTGAAGTGTGCAAAACATTACAATGCTCAAAAGAAGACAAGTGTTGAAAACAAAAAGAAACAATATTTTAATTGCACATTGTGAAGCCATATCTTTAGAAGTGCATTGTCAAATCTTAAGAAACAGTGTAAGCCTCCAAGTGCTTACCAGCATACCACATCATTTCACTCAAGACTGTCCATGGTTAATGGATCCTTGAATTTATCACATGATCTTCCATTGCAAGCTTAGCATGAGGGATGACTTTATTCAAGAGAAGATCGGATATTTAATGTTTCACCACGAAACATTGAATATTTCGTTATGCATGTTGTAGTGGAATAAAACTCATATCAACAAGTCTATAGTTGCCAAGCATCTGCCTATCTGGCATTTTCGGTCATTTTTTCTTCTGATATGTAACACACTTGAACATAGTTTTGCCAAGCAATTTTTTTATGTTATTGATGATCCTCCTGGCGCATTGCCTCTCCGTTATGTATTTGTCTAGCTATTTTTCACCACTAATGGGCATTCAAATTAAATTAATCCGCATCATGAGTACTAACAAAGTTTCCGTTTCAAGAATGAGCTAGCTAGCTTCCTAACAGAAATTGTGCATAAAATTCTGAAAATCGCTTGTAAATTTAACCTCACGCATGGCGGCCGGGTAAAGAAGCTCGGGCTTGTCTCCAAGCGTAAACAGCGCCTCGCTGCAGCCCATATTGACTCCTTTTCTGGCAATTGCAACGACTTCCTCCGCGGTCATATATATTTTCTGCCCTGGCTTTGGCGGCAGGGCAAATGTGCAATAACCACAAAAATCTCTGCACGCTCTGGTCAGAGGTATAAATACTTTAGGCGAAAACGTTACGACATTGGAGTCCGTTCTCCGATCTCTGACTGCAGCCGCAGCAGATGTGAGTAAATTGAGCGGAGCGTTGCCTATTTCCCATAGAAAGCCCTCCTTTGGGTGTTCACCAAGCGAACCATCTTTGATTTTTTCGAGGATGCTAGGGTTGAAATTTTTAAAGGAGCATGTTATGATGCTGCTGCCTCTTCCATATGCTGACTGCTTAGAAATGGATGGAGAGAGAGAGCGGGGAATCGAACCCTTGTTGCTGGTGAGTAAAGATACCTGCATTGTTGCATACAAAGCGTGGAACAGAACAATTTTGGTGATACTAGCAGTGCCAAATACTGTGTGCAAGCAATGAACAGCGTGATTGTCAGCATTTTAAGTTCATTTGGAGTTGAAGACGAAAAACGGCGGGAAGGGTTATTATCTTACTGTTTATTCAAAAGTTATCGTCGTTTTGCGAGGATCACATCGCTGAGGTGCGAACGTGCTTTATTCTTTTTCTTTGTAAGAGTGTAAGTATATAATAATCATAGCACTTTTGTTATCATTCTAAATTAGTGTGTTGAAGTCTTATTTTCTAATAAAATAGAGGATACAATGAATCTTAGTTCAATGTGGATACTCGTATGAGAGAATGAGAAGAAAACTAAGAATATTTGTTCTAACACATATTTTACAAAATGAGTATGATGGGGGCAATATCTTCATTTACAAAAAATCTAGTGATAAGGGTTTTTCCCTTATTTACATGAATATAGTAGAGCTCTTTCTTGGTAGTTGGGTAGAAGTGTCAATCTTTGTTAATAGAGGATTTGTATTATTTTTATATTTATCTTGATATTCAGTCCTCAAGTACTCTTGATTTATTCTACATTCACTTACATCCTGCATAATTCACTGTTTGGCCAAGATCATTGTTAAATCAATATGACAATAACTAAACATACAAGAATATATCAAAAATACTACACAATCAAATCTATAAATTATCTAACAAACAAAGAATATATTAATTTTGTAAAATTAAAGGGTTCAGTAAAGAGAGGAATAAAAATTAATGAATGTATTAAAATATTCATAACATCTGCAACAAGATTAGCTAGTTCGTTTGTTATCATTACCTTCTCGATAAATATGATTCAGAGTAAATTTAGTTAGAAAGGGAATGATGTTTAGGGCTTATGAGAGTAATGCATTTAGATGTCAATTTGGAGTGTTTTTCTTCCTAAGAGCATTAATTAGATTGGTTGAGTCCCCTTCAACTTCCATGTTTTGGATGTTGAGTTTAATACATAGTTTAAGAGCTTCAATTAATGCAACCAACTCAGCTTTGTTGTTTGTTAGAAGCCTAAAGGTACTTTAGCCATTGAAGCAACTTTAGTAACTATTGAGTCATGGACAACACATCCAATTCCATCCTTTCTAGGATTCCCTCTAGAAGCCCCATCAAAATTTAGCTTCTAGCGCCCTTGTTGGGGAGGGGAATTTTATTAGAAAATAAAGTCCACCAAGATAACCGGGGGGTGAATCAGTTATCATATCAATATAACTTTTATCAACCTTATTAAACCTTAAACATGTGATCAATATAAACAACAACCATAAGAAGATACACATAAACAATAAAACCATATATGTTAACTAAGGAAACCCCTGATCAAAGGAAAAACTCCGGTGGGGATGATACCCACAAAATGATGTGCTAATATAAAAGTTACTTGTAAGAGGATGGACTCGGTTAGGAGCCAATAAAATACATTCAGTACATAGCAGTCCCCATTAGGAGACTTTGAATCCCTGTTAGGAAATTTTAACTCCATTAGGAGTTGTGCCAACACTGTTAAGAGTTGTAGAAGGCAGATGGACCCACTGCCTAAACAGCTTCAGGGGCAAGACCACCGAACTTACTATCCAACTGGCCTATGTATTACATCTTTCAGAATAACAGAAATGCAACTCAAACTCTTGCTCTATTCTCTTATTGTCACAATACTACACCAAATACTTCTCAGATCTTAATACCAAATCTCTAACTTTGCATCACAATGATCCCTTTGATCGCTTATTCAAATTTACTAACTTCTCATATCCAATACAATTTTCTTACCACATACACTTTTTATAACAAGGAAAATAACTTTCCTTTATACCATGTCCTCAAAATAATTCATTGAGTCGGCATTGAGGCTTTCCCAATTACAATTATAATAGGATCTCATTAAGATAATACAATTCATTACATCTTTTTACAATTACAAAACATTGGTCGGCTCATAGTATACACAACTTTTTACATGTGTGACTTCAAACTTCATGCACTTGTTGATGTCATCATCAGGTTGTCTACTATCTTTGTCTAACTTCGCTTATCCAGATTCTATCCCTGTTAGGAGCTACAATTCAAACACCATAAACTATTTCTTAAGTACTATGTTTGTACACTAGCTTCTGTAAATCATAAATAACTCTCACATGTCTTTGACTTTATACACATGCACTTGTCCACATCACCAGGACACATTATAGAATATATCCTCAACTGCGCTTGACCTCATCATCAATACTTGATCTGTACTATCTCACTCTCTATATGTTGATCTGTCAATCTTCTTAGCATGTTGACATCAATGGCAAACACAATCATAAATACAACACATAGTCAAGTTAATTGTCTTTCAACAATGCTAGAGTACTCCCCCATAGGAATATCATTGACATTCATGCTAATAATCTCCCCCTTTGGCATTGATGGCAATATAGATGAAAAATATCTAAGTTCCAAGAATACCAAATCCAACTCTGTTGTTGTTACTCTCATCTTTTCAAATCCTCTTCATCGATCAAATATGAAACTCTCAAGAACAACTGTTGCTCCCCCATTGATAAACTTCTATTCTCTCTATCGACATCAAATCTATCTTTTCTTCATAACTCTCCCTTATTTTGTATACTTATTTTTCATGCATTCTCTCCCCAATACTCAGGAGATGTTTTTCATGCGCTACTTCTCTCCCATTGACATCAATGTCAGAGCTAACAATATGTAAATCAACTACTCAATGTCTTCAACTAGCTCAAGTATCCAAAGACATTGTTCAATACCAGCTACCAACAGTCCTTCATGATTGCTCAATCACAGATACTCCCCAAAAAAGGAAGCATCATCATTCAATCCAAATAAATAATAGTGCTCTATACTACTGGACTAATGTAATATCTACATCATCTACTATAAAGTAGGTAGGGGCATAACCCTGAGCATACCTCGAATACTCAACTGTATCCTTAGGTGAAGGCTTTGTAAAGATATGTGCAATCTTCTCCTTTGTACTAACATACTCTAATATGATCTCTTTCTCTACAACTTTCTCTCTCAGATTATGATAATCAATATACGTTTTGCCTTAGAATGCAACACAATATTCTTAGACATACTCATTGTACTTGTGTTATCACAATGTATGATAACAAGTTCTAAAAACTCTATCCCAATATCCTTCAACATTGTTTTCAACCACATGATCTAATTGCAATTGTTTGCTTTTGCTACATACTCTACTTTTGTTGTACTTTGTGAAATACAATCCTGTTTCTTTCTTAGCCAATAAACCATTCTTCCTCCGAGGGAAAATGCTTCACCACTTGTACTCATTATGTCATCCATATTGCTTGACCAATCTGCATTGGTATATGCACATAGAGTAAATTCATTTGATCTATCATACCACAACCCAAAATCAGGTGTACCCTTCAAATATTTGAATATCCTTTTCACTACTACATAGTGTGATTCCTTAGGGTCTTTTTGAAATCTTGCCACTATACCAATTACATTTGCTATATCCAATCATGTGTGAGTTAGATATTGCAAACCTCCAATCATGGACCTATACTTCTTCTACTCAGTTGTAGGCATCTCATCTTTGCTAGAATACTTGTGACCAGTTACCATAGGTGTACCAACATGCTTACAACTTCCCAAGCCAAATCTCTTCAACAAATTTTTCAAATACTTAGTCTGTGATAGGAAAATATCATTACTGTTATGTATAATTTGTAAACCCAAGAAATATTTCATCTCACAAATCATACTCATCTCAAATTCATTCTTCATTTCATCAACAAATTTGTCACTTACTTCATCATTATCTCCAAAGATTATGTCATCCACAAAAATCACAATAATCAACAAGTCATTCTCAATTTCTTTTAGATAAGTTACTATTTGTAGTACCTTTAACAAATCCCAATTTTGCCAAATACTCATCCAACCTCGCATACTAGGTTCTAGGTGCTTGCTTTAATCCATAAAATACTTTATTCAACTTACATACCATATCTCCTTCTTTTGTTAAAGAAATTCCTTCAGGTTGCTCAATGTAGATTTCTTCTTTAAGTTCTCTATTCAAAAATGTTTGACTTCACATCCATCTGATACACTTTGAACTTCTTATTTGTTGCATAAGCAAATAACATCTTTATTGCTTCAATTATGGCAACGGGTGCAAATGTCTCTCCATAGTCAATACCTTCTTGCTATGAATATCCTTTGCATACCAATCTTGCTTTGTTTCTCACAACCTCACCTTGTTTATTCATCTTGTTTCTGAAAACCCACTTAGTTCTTATAACATTCTTATATTTAGGTCTAGGGACCAATTCCCATGTTTCGTTCTTCACAACTTGATCCAGTTCTTCTTTCATTGCTTGAATCTAATGATCATCCCTCCATGCTTCATCTGCACTCTTTGGTTCAACTTAAGAAATCAAACATAATTCTTCATGTACTATGTTTCTTATCATAACTCCTTTATCTTTGTTTCCAATAATCTCATCAGTAAGGTGATTCTTTGTCAAAGTCTTGTTTGGTGTAGGTGTCACTAACTCAATTCTTACTTCTTCTCTAGGTTTAGATATTGGTTCCTCTCTTTGTCCCACAACTTGAATGTCATTCTGAAAATCATTGTTAGTATCATAGAAAGTCTAAACATTTTCTTAGATAGGCTTAGGATTAGCTTCCTCGTCATCAGATATTTAATCAAGCATTCTCTCTTTAACTCCAAAATTCTCATCCACTTTTACATTTGTGCTCTCAACAATAGTCTTGGTCCTTTGATTAAAACATCCATAAGCTTTGTTTTCTAATGAATAACCAAGGAACATACCTTCATCACTTCTTGCTTCAAACTTACCAATGTCATCATCTCTCTTGATATAACAGTTGCTCCAAAAAAATTGAAATACTTCATTGATGGTGCATGTCCAAACCATAATTCATAGGGTGTCTTGTTTGTACCTTTTATGATCTGTACTTTGCTCATTATGTAAATTATTTTATTAACTGCTTCTCTCCAAAATATCTTTGATGCATCATTTTCAAACATCATATCTCCTATTGCTTATGTTACAAACCTATTTCTTCTTTCAACAAATTCATTCTACTCAGGAGTCTTAGGATTTGATAGCTGCCTCTTAATACCATTCACTTCACAAAAGGTGTTAAACTCATTCAATATAAATTGTCCACCTCTGTCAGATCTTAAACATTTAATCATCAATCCAGATTCATTCTCAACTCTATTCTTAAATAACTTAAACTTCTCAAATTCTTTAGACTTTTCTTTAAGGAATGTGGCCCACATTATCCTAATAAAACCATCAACAATAATCATGACGTACCTTTCATTGTAGAATCATCTTGTCTTAGTGGGACCACTCATATTTGTATGAAGAATCTCCAATTTTGTTATTGTAGTGAACTTCTTGCTAGGAAAATAACTTTTCTTCTGCTTAGCCATAATGCATTCCTTGCACACAACATTAGTAGACTTCATAATTTTTGGTAAATCTCTAACAACAAATTTACTACTTTCTTTCACATATTATCAAAATTTATATGACAAAACCTTCTAAGTCGCAACCAACTATTATCAAATTTAGCAACCAAACATGTCATCTCTATAGGGTTCAACTGAAAAATATTACCTCTAGATCTTGTACAAATGCCAATCAACTTACCATCTTTGCCCTTAATAATGCATGTCTTTTTTGTGAATTGCAATTGATATCCCTTATCAACCAATTGTCCAACACCCAATAGATTATGTTTTAATCCATCCATAAAGTAAATGTCATCTATTTTAGTTTTCCCATCAAGAGTAATAGATCCTATTGAACTTAACAAATTTACTCATATTACGAGTCATATGATGTGAATAACCACTGTCTATGATCCAATCATCTTTCTTCTCAACTTGTGACACTGGAGCTTTCTCTTCTGTCACTTCTTCTTATGGATTCTTTTCTTTTATAGCTATAAATCCTAACTCATCATCATTTTCACTCAGAACTCTCTCATTAGACTCATCATCTTCATTTGCATACAAACATTCTCTAGGCCTTCTAGACTTGAAATTCTTTTTGTAATTTTTCACTCTTTTAGGACATTTATAAGCATAACAACCAAATTCATCACAAGTCCAACATTTAAAGATTTTGTTACCATTTGATTCTCTCCTTACAAGCAAGGTAATTCCTTTGTCAATCCTTGTGTCTTGCTTAGATTTGGATCTGTTGCTCGTTGAAAATAGATTGGTATGATAAATATGTTTCTATCATTGTTTTGTCACTGATGTCAAACATGTTACTTATCGGTGAAACAATTTCTTATATGATTTGAGTATTATCATTTATTTGATTGATGAAGAGGATTTGATCAAATAAGGTAAAAATAGCACCTAGAGGAAAGGTTGAGTTATGATATGGAAAAGGAGTACAAGGATCAGTTAAGATAGTGATATTATAGTGCATTGATAATCTACTTAAGGTTGCAAAGTTTGGTTACATTGATTAAGTTTAGAAGAACAAGTTAAACGACGTTTGTCTGCCAAGCTTAACAATATGCACAGTACATGTCGAGCAGAGTTGGTGCAAGTTGAGCAAAAAATCAATTGGAGCCAAGCAAAATCAATTTTAGTGTAAGCCGAGTGAGTTGAGTAAAGTTTAGTTGATGATAAGCACTAGTAAACTTTAGTTCATGTAGATTGATTTGATAGAGGATGTCAATCAATGTAGTATGTGTCGAGCATCAAAAGCTAGTAAATGCTGAGCGTCAGCATTATGAGAAAGATCGAGAATTCGATGAATCTGAGCTGACAAGTTTGACTTCTTGGATTCTGTGAACTATGTGGAAGATAATATTGATGAGTTGGTGGCGAAGAATTCACGATGAACCATTTTGAGACAAATTCAAAGAGGATTACAAGCAAAATTTCTAGAAGGGAATAAACTGAAATAAGGGGTAGATTCATTGAATCCTACCTAATTTAACCTAACCCTAAAATAGACGATGGAGGATGAATGACAAAAGATCTTAATTCTCTATTTATAGAGATGGTTGGTCAAAAGTAAAGGTTATCATGTGCAAGAAGCTAAGGAAGACAAGGAGTCTAGGGTATTGCTTCATCCAATGACCTAAGAGAAGAGACTACATTAGCAAGCAAAGAAAAAAATCTTAAGAGTATGGGTGGTTGAAGGGTGAACAAGCTATCAGAGCTGAAATGTGTGAAAGCCAAGCAGAATGGAGGACTAAAACAAAGATCTGTAATTTTCAAGTGTTTTCTAAGTTGTTATCATATCAAGCCTTACTGTTATTTTCTAATCATTGTATCAATCTAAGGTAAATCCTTTGGATTAAGGTTGACCGAAAAGTCATTTGTAAATCCCTTAACCGGGTAACATTCCAAGTGAATGATCTAAAGTCCTCTAACAAATTTCACTCCTAATAGGGTGATTTAAATTCTTTAACCAATTCACATTTAACAGTGTGCATTGTAACCTTTAACAGGGTTGGCCTTTCACAGGGCATCACTTCAAAAGAGTGAGAATGAGTAGCATGTTACTGGTGGTTTTTCCCAAATTGGGTTTCCACGTTAAATCATTGTGTCAAATGTGTTATTGAATCTATTATGTTTCATGTTCACATTTCTGCAAAGTTGATTTGATAGTAACCTACAAGTTTAGGTGATTGCATAATCTAATGCATGCATGCATGATGAAAATGATTTATGGGTATAGGTTCACTAAGCTGTGAAAAGTTTTAATTGTACAACTGGACCTTGGATAACTGATTCACCTCCACTCTTAGTTATTCTAAAAAATTCCAACAATTGGTATTAGAGCTATCTGCTTAAGAGGACTAGTTTGAAGGTATTAGAAGCAAAAGGATCAAGATGTCAAAAAAAGAGGTACCTAAGCTTAATAGAGATAGCTTTCTTGCATGGAAAAGTCTAATGAAGATGCACTTAGGAGGTCTTGGAGATCATGCACAATCTACCATTGTTGTTGAGCATGTTGATCTTATTGGAGCCCTAACTGCTGAAGATCTAAAAAAGAAGAAAAAACACAACCATGCAATGTTGGAGATTGCCTCTGCTCTAAGCTATGTCGAGTTTGATGATATCTAAGGTTGTGGCAGTGCAATGAAAATATGGTATGCTCTACACACTATCTATGGAGGTGACAAGAATGTTCTAAGAGCCAAATCTGAAAGTCTCAGAGGTAAGTTTGATGATATGAGAATGCAAGAATGCGAGAATATTGCTCAATATTGCCCAATATTGCTCTAGGATAAAAGATATTGTTCATGCAATGAGAGGAGCTACTGGTACAATAGATGATGATATTGTACTAAGCAAAGTCTTGAGAACACTTCTACCCATCTATGCTATTAGAGTTTTAGCAATACAAGAACTAAGATGTCTGCCAGGGAATGATTTGACTCTTGAAGGTCTAGTAGTTAGGCTCACTACTTTTGAGCTATCTAATTTTGATAATTACAAACTTGTCGATGTTGAATCTATTTTCAAAGCTAAGCTATCATTGAAGGAACCTAAGAAGAAGAAGAAGAAGAAGAAGAAGAAGACAAAATATGTGTTCAGTGAAAGTGATACAAATGAGGAAGATGTAGATCAACTTGAAGCACTACTAGCGAGGAGATTTCACAGAGGTAAAGGCATGTTAAAAGGTAAGTTACCCATCATGTGTTTCAATTGCAATGAGGTTGGTCATATTGCTACTAGATGTCTAGAGAAGAAAAATTACAAAGGTGGAGACAAGTACAAAACTAGAAGAGATGAAGACAACACAGATTACAAAGACAAAGGCAACAAGTCTTGCTACATTGTTGAAGAGGAAACTAAAGATGGATCTCACGATCATGACGATGAAGTAGTGTATATTGCAATGAAGGATGAATTTGATGAAGATGAGGCAACTGCACTAGTGTCTTGTGTGAACAAGAATGACAGATGGATCATTGACAGTGGGTGTTCACATTACATGACTGGAGATAAAAGTAAGTTCATTGCCTTGAATTATTATGATGGAAATAGTGTAAGGTTTTTAATAATGCACCATGTTTGACAAAAAGAAAAGGTTCTATCAAGCTCATAGAAAGATTTTATGTGAGAATGCTTACTACGTCGAAGGACTTAACTATAATTTGTTGAGTGTGTCACAACTAAATAATCCAAGATGTAAGGTTGAGTATGAGAACAAGATTGCTAAGATATATGATACTAATGGAAAAATTATTGAAAAAGGTGATCAAGCTAGGGCTAATCTATTCTACCTTGATACAGAGGATGCTACTTGTTTAATTGTAGAATTTGATGTCGTGTGGATATGGCACAAGAGGTTATGTCATGTTAATTTTGATAACTTCATTAGTATCAGTAACATGAAAAGAGTTAGAGGTTTTCCTAAGTTGAAGAAGCCTAACAATATAATTTGCAAACAATGTCAGTTAGGCAAAATGACAAAGTCAAGTTTTAAGAGTAAGACTCATAACTCTAAAGGAATATTAGAGATTGTTCATACTAACTCATGTGGACCAATTGAAGTGAAAAGCTACGAAGGAGATAAGTACATTATGCTTCTTTTTTATGATTATTCTAGAATGATGATTGTTATGTTTATGACACATAAATTTGATGCTTTCCAAATGTTTAAGTGGTACTTAGAAAGAGTTGAGAAGGAAACAGGTAAAAGTCCAAAATGTTTGAGATCTGACAAAGCAGAATTTACATCAAATGAATTTGAGATATTTTGTAATGACAGAGGAATCAAAAGACAGACATCTACTCCTAGAACCCCTCCATGAAATGGAATTGCTGAAAGGAGGAACAAATCTTTAATGGACTGTACTAGGACACTCGTGATGGAGAAAAATGTTGCTTTGAAATACTGGAGAGAAGCTATAAGTACAACTATCTATACCTTGATCTGTGTACAAGTCTAGAAAGGTACTCATTAAAAAAATTTTGAAGCATGGTATGGATACTCTCCCAATGTAAAATATTTTAAGGTATTTGGAAGTGAGTGCTACATTCTCAAAGATTTCATAAATGGTAAACTAGATGCAAAAAGTGAAGAAGGTATATTTCTTTGTTATTCCACAAGAAGTAAAGCTTTTAAGTGTTTAAATACTAATACTAACAAAGTTGTGGAAAGTGCAAATGTGAAATTTGATGAATATACAAAAGTATATGAGGCTGAACCTATGAAGAAACCAAAAGAATACAAATCATTTGTATACTTTTATGAAGGTATTCCTTCTAATGAAGATGTTGTAAATTAAGTTACAAACCAACAACAAGTTTCAGTGACTACCAAGTCACATACTATGAATGTTGAGTTACATTCAAGAACCGAGCTACATTCAGGTGTCGAGTTACAAAATGAAGTTTAGGCACATCCTGATTCTGAGATTAGTGTACATGAAAAGAATGTTGAACTACCTTACAGAGATGTATGTAGTGATTCAGAAGTTGAGAGACCAAATGAAGAAGCCAGAGCTGAACCAAAATTGTCTAAGTATGTCAAGAGACATCACCTTACTACACAAAACATTGGAGATAAAGATGCTAGACCAATAAAAAGGAACAAGTTGAGAAATGATACATGATTGTTGGGCATGCAAGAACCCAAAAAAGTGAAATATGCATTAGAAGATGTGGACTGGGGAGAAGCCATGGAAGAAGAGATTGAACAAATTGAGAAAAATAAGACACAGACTCTAGTTCCTAGACTAGAAGACAAAAATATGATTGATACCAAGTGGGCATACAGAAACAAGTTAGATAAAATTGGTGAAGTCACAAGGAACAAGGCAATATTAGTTTGTAAAGGATATGCATGAGAAGAAGGGATTGACTATGGAGAAACATTTGCCCCTATTGCAAGATTGGAAGGAGTAAGAGCTATGCTTGCTTACACTGCATACAAAGGTTTCAAAGTTTATCAAAGGGATGTTAAGTTTGCATTTCTAAATGGTATATTAGAGGAACAGGTTTATATAGAATAGCTAGAAGGATTTGTTGATGCTAACAACAAAAATATGGTATGTAGACTACATAAAGCTCTATACTATTTGAAGCAAGCATCGAGAGTGTGGTATGAAAGGCTTCATAACCATCTTGTGAAGATTGGATTTGAAAGGATTAGTGATAACAACATTCTATTCTTGAAGACAGAGAAAGGCAATGGTATTTTGTTACCTAAATTTTTTGTTGATGATATCATATTTGGAGGTCAAGATACTTTATGTAATGCTTTTGCAAATGAAATGAAGAAAGAACTTGAGATGTCAATGTTTGGAGAGATCAAGTTCTTTGTGGGTTTACAAGTACATTAGATGAAATATGGTATATGCATCACTTAGTCAAAGTATGTTAAGGAGATATCAAAAACTTTTGGGTTGGAGGATTCCAAGCCATTAAGTACACCTATGGTGACAGGACATAAATTGTCAAAGAATGATGATTCGGCTGAGGTGAATCAAACATTATACAGGTCTATGATTGACAAATTTATAGTAAACATGATATTGCATTATCTGTAGGGATAGTTGCAAGATTCTATGCTAATCCTAGGGAGAATCATGTGATGGTTGTTAAGAGAATAATGAGATATTTGAAAAGAACATAAAACTATGGTCTATACTACAAGAAAAATGAAAAATTTGAATTGAAAGCCTACACTGATGTTGATTGGGTTGGAAATATTGATGACAGAAAGAGCACCAATGGAGGATCATTTTTCTTAGGCAAAAGGCTAGTTACATGGACTAGCAAGAAACAAAACTGCATTTCTTAATCTACTACTGAAGCTAAATATGTTGTTGCTACATTAAATTGTACAAACATTGTATGGATCAAATAACTACTGAAAGGTATGAAGGAGGAAATCACTGAACCTGTGATACTTTATTATGATAATACGAATGCTATAAACATATCAAAAAATCTTGTAATGCATACAAAGACTAAGCACATTGCAATCAAGTATCATTACTCGAGAGAATTAGTTCAAGAAAAAGATGGAATATGTTAACAAAAAAGAGCAAATAGCTGATATCTTCACAAAAACATTACCTAAGGATGCTCATGAGTACCTAAGAGGTAAACTAGGGGTGATACCCTTATCAAAGGCTATCTAAGAAACATGTGGAGTGCCCTACATCAAATAAGTTGATTGACATATGATACACATTGATGTAGTGGATCTTACTTTAGGAGCTACCTAAAGTAATCAAAGAGCTGGAGCTACAAATAAGTCACAAGCTAGGTGACCGAGGGAGAAACTGAAAAATATTCATACCTGCATATGAAGATGACATGTCTTTGGCATTATTTTCAAAGAGGGAGAAAGTGTACTAAGTTCAGGAAATCAGAAAGGGAGAAAGACATAAAGAGGGAGAAATCCAGATATAGAAGATACATAACTATGGAATATCTACTCAGAGGGAGAAAGTGTACCAGTGGACCTACTTATTACATCTACCTAGTAAGAGGGAGATAATGTTGAGGGAGATATGAGAAGTAATCAAGAGGGATCCATAAGGATGAGTTGAATGATTGTTGTTGATTAGAACAAAATTTTGTAACCTATTCAAAAGATGAAAGTTGTTGATAGAGGGAGAGATTTCAATACAAGGAATTTTTTTCTTTATGGTATTTTGTTGGTCTTGTTGATTAAGTCAGGTCAGTTTGGTTTTTCATCAATGCCAAAAAGAGAGATTGTTCAAAATAGACTGATACAAGTATGATAAATGTGTTTCAATCATTGTTTTGTCACTGATGTCAAACCAGCTACTTGTTGGTAAGACAATTGCTTATATGATTTGAGTACTATCATTTATTTGATTGATAAGGAGGACTTGATCAAATGAGGTAACAATAGTACCTAGAGGAAAGGTTGAGTTATGATATGAAAAAGGAGTACAGGGATTAGTTAAGATAGTCATATTATAATGCATTGATAATCTACTTAAGGTTGCAAAGGTTGGTTACATTGATTAAGTTTAAAAGAACAAGTTAAACAAAGTTTGTCTGCCAAACTTAACAATCTACACAGTAGGTGCCAAGCAAAGTTAGTGCTAGCGGAGTGGAAAATTAGTTGGAGATGAGCAAAGTCAATTTTAGTGTAAGCCGAATAAAGTTTAGTTGATGCCGAATACCAATAAACTTTAGTTCATGTTGAGTGATTTGATAGAGGATGCCAAGCAACGCAGTATGTGCCAAGCATCAGAAGCCAATTAATGTTGAGTGTCAACATTATGAGAAAGATCAAGAATTTGATGAATCTAAGCCGACAAGTTTAATTTCTTAGATTGTGTGAACCATGTGGAAGATAAGATTGATGAGCTAGTGGCACAAAATTCATGATGAACTATTTTGAGATGAATTCAAAGAGGATTGAAGGAGAAGTTTCTAGAAGGGAATTAAATGAAAAAAGGGGTAGATTCATTGAATCCTGCCTAATCTAACCTATCCCTCAAATGGATGATAGAGGATGAACAACAAAAAATCTTAAATCTCTATTTATAGAGATGGTTGATCAGAAGAAAAAGTTGTCATGTGCGAGAACTTAAGGAAGACAAGGAGTCTAGGGTATTGCTTCATTCAATGACCTAAGAGAAGAGACAACATTAGCAAGCAAAGAAAAAAGGCTTCAGAGTATGGATACTTGAAGGGTAAACAAGATATCAGAGCTAAAGTGTGTGAAAGCCAAGTAGAATGGAGGGCTGAAACAAAGATCTGTAATCTGCAGGTGTGTTGTAAGTTGTTATTAGATCAAGTCTTACTATTACTTTCTAATCATTGTATCAATCTAGGGTAAATCCTTTGGATTCAGGCTGACCTAACAATTATTTGTAAATCCTTTAACTAGGTGAGATTCCAAGTGAATGATCTAAAGTCCTCTGACAAGGCTCACTCCTAATAGGGTGATTGAAATCCTTTAACTAAGTCACATTTAACAATGTGCATTGTGACCTTTAACAAGGTTGGCCTTTCACAGGGCTTTACTTCATAAGAGTGAGAATGAGTAGCATGTTACTAGTGGTTTTTCCCAAATTAGATTTCCATGTTAAATCATTGTGTCAAATGTGTTGTTGAATCTGTTATGTTTCATGTTTACATTTCAACAAAGTTGATTTGATAGTAACCTATGAGTTTAAGTGATTGCATAATCTAATGGATGCATACATGATGAAAATGATTTATGGATATGGATTTGCTAAGTTGTGAAAAGTTTTAATTGTATATCTAGACCTTGGATAACTGATTCACCCCCCTTTGTTAGTTATTCTGAAGAATTATAACACTGCTACTAGCATAATCTCCATTGGTGCTTGCACTTCTTGACAAGGAAGGTCAAACACATAATGCACTAAAAGTAGTTTCCACTATAGGAAAATCTCCAAACTATTTTAAAATTACTTCTATTGCTTCCAGTCTTCCAAGAAGAGTCTCTCTGGTAAATTTCTCAGTATAGGGTATGACTTGCCCAATCATTTGTTTTGTCTTCTTGAATGGAGGTGTCAAAGTCTTAAAGCTCTTCCATATGATCCCATCTTCATCTTTAGTTCCATTAGAAAACTTGATTCCTACAACAATTTTTGTCATTCTGCCAATATAACTTCTCACAGATTCATCTTCCATCATTTTAGCCTCTTCAAACAAACATATCCAATTTTGTAATTTGATTCTCTTAGCATGCTTATTACCTTCAAAAGTAGATTCAAAAGTTGTCCAAATGTCATGAGATGATGCTACTAATTTTACTTGACTATAATCATTTTCAAGAAGAGTTAACAAAAGTGATTCTTTGGCAAGGATGTTGCACATGAATAGATCTCTTTCAGCTTCACTACATTCTTAAATTTTTCTTTCTTCCACAATGGTGTTCTCTTTCTTTGTCATCAACCAATATCTTGGACCTATGCATAGTAGATACGTCTTCATTTTCTCTTTCCAGCTATCATAGTTAACTCCATCAAATTTATGACTTTCTTTTATGAATGACCTACCATAGATCTCCTTAAGTTGTTAAGCTTTTCCTTAAAGGACATAATGTTGTCATACCAATTGTTAGAAAGTAAAGTCCAAGATAACTGAGAGGGGGGGGAGGGGGCTGAATCAATTATCAGATCAATGCAACCTTTATCAACCTTATTAATCTTTAAACATGTGATCAATAAAAACATCAACCATAAGAAGACACACATACATAATAACACCATATATGTTAAGTAGGGGGACCCTTGATCAGAGGGATAATCTTGGTGGGGATGATGCCACAAAATGATGAACTAATATAAAAGATCCTTGTAAGAGGATGGACTCTGTTAGGAGCCAATGAGATAAATTTAGTACATATTAGTCCATGTTAGGGGACTTTGAATCCCTGTTAGGAGATTCCAACCCTGTTAGGAGTTGTAGAACATAGATGTATCCATCGTCCAAATAAATTCAAGGGAAAGACCACCAAAATTGATGTGCAACTAGCTTGTGTATTATTCCTTTTAGAATAACAAAAATGAAACTTGAAGTCTTGCTATGTCTTCTTACTATTCCAATACCGCACTAAATACTTCTAACATCTCAATACTAGATCTCTAACTTCACATCACAATGATCCCTTTGAATGCTTACATGCATATCCGATACAATTCACTTACCACATACACTTTTCATAACAAGGAAAATAACTTTCCTTTATACCATGTCCTCAAAATAATTCATTGAGTTGGCCCTGAGGCTTTCCCAATTATAATTATAATAGGACCTCATTAAGATAATACAATTGTTAGAATGGGGTTGCCATTGTACCAAAAGATCGATATGTTAATGCCCAATACAAACAATAAAATTATAGTACACAAGAGGTGGTTAAGTCCTTATCAGAAATCCTAAGGGGAGCATTGAACAAATTTCCAACAATCTCCCCCTCAGCGTAACCTGAGGGTCTGAGGATTCAAACCTGTGACCAAGCTCTGATACCACTTGTTAGAATGGGGTTGTCGTTGCACCAAAAGAATTATTTGTCAATGCCTGATATAACCATTCAACTTACAATACATAGAAGTCCTTGTCACGAATCTAGAGGGAAGCACTAAACAAATTTCCACCAATAATTCATTACATCTTTTCACAATTACAAAACATTTTTGGCTCACAGTATACACAACCTCTCACACGTGTGACTTTAGGCTTTGCACACTCATTGACATCATCATCATGTTGTCTACTATCTTTGTCTAAATTTTCTTATCTATATTCTATCCCTAGTAGGAGATACAATCCAAATGCTAGAAACCACTTCTCAAGTACTCTGTCTGCACATTGTCTTCTGTAAATCATAAATAACTCTCACAATTCTTTGACTTTCTACACATACACTTATCCACATCATTAGGACATGTTGTAGAACATATCCTCAACTCCACTTGACCTCATCATCAATAATCAATCCATACAATCTCAGTCTTTATCTGTTACTCTATCAATCTTTTCAGTATGCTAACATCAATGTCAACCATAGTCATGAATGCAATACATAGTTGTGCTAATTGTCTCTCAACAATGCTAGAGTACTCCCATACAGGAATATCATTAGCATTCATGCTAACAAATCCATACACACTCTGACTTTGCCTTTATTTTATCTTTTATTTGGTGATTGACATGGTAGTTTAAGGCCAAGCCATTGATGGCTCATAGTTCCATCCCATTGAGATATTAGAGCATCAGAACTATGTAAGTTCAAAGTTCTATTATTTGCTGCTAATAATGATGGCATTTATTTTATTGATGAGTTGAGAATTCTTGAACTTCTCTCTTTTTGAATATTCCAGATAAGAATTGAATGAAATTTTTTCAAAGCATGTTATAAATGATGCTTCTGATATTTAAAAAGATTATTTAGACTATACAAATCTATTTTAAAAAATAAAGCTAAAATAACTAGTTTAAATGCAAGTTATATATAGAATACGTCAAGATGTATCTAGTGTTGATTTTTTTTAACTTCAATTTTTTTAAAAAGTTGAATGACAAAAAAATAAAACACCTTGACATATCTATGAGTATTTTATATATAATTAGTAGTAGACATGGTACACTTAAGAGATTGGATAAATTAATATATAATTATATAACATAATGTTATTAGATGTATATTGTCAGGGTTTACATCACGAATAAGGATAGAGTGGGTGTTTAAGTTAGGCTAAGAATTAGGATTTAGACTTAGATTTGGGATTATGGTTACACATAGGGTTTAGGGCTAGGGTCATGGTGAATTGTGCTTATGGTTGGGGTTTGTATCATCATGAATTGTAAGTAATTGACATGTGTACAAAATTTCATGATTATTTAGCACCAACCTTGGTGTATTTCTGTAGTAGGACATTATATGGCACTTAATGGAAACCTAGATTCAAATATGAGTCATGTATCATTTCAATCTTGTTCAAAATCGAGGTTGACCCTTGTCTTTAATTGTGCTCCTCTATGTTTATTCTAATCACATAATTTATTCATTGCCTAGGCCTTATATCATTGTTTGTGTCCTTCATGTTTTAACCCAATCTCATAATCCATCTACGAGGATCAATGCATACAATATAAACTTTTGACAAGAATCATAAAATTTATATTATTATACATTTACCTCTTTTTTTACGAGATAGACAAAGATTGGATGGAAAGAAGCTCTTAAGAATCTAATGACATAAATAGTTGAAAACATGAAAGATCAGCAAACCCAAAAATTATAAATCTTTTAAGTGGAACCATTGTAAATCTTTCATGTCTCTTCATGTTGCCTTGTTTACCAAAGGAACACCCAACTTTGGTACTAATGAATATTGAAAATCTTTTTATAATAATATGCAACTATTGTAGTCCATGAAATAAAATTTACTGTATATTTAATGTTCATTTTTGCAATCACCATTTTGAACACAATTTATATAATTCCTTAATGCACAATGACCGTACCTGAAATCATTTTGGAGGTGTTGGATTTTAGACATGAAATATTATGTGACATCATTTACATATGACCACCATATGACTATACATATTAGATCTAAATACACTCACCTATGATGACAATAGTCTTGGAATTAACTACAACAAATCAAAACCATTTGAGATTTTAGAATATTTATATTTTATATCCATTGCATTTCAAATTTGCACATTAACTTATGTGATTCAAAAGTAGATTGGTAGGCTTACTACTAGAGGAACATTTTTATGAATATGAAGTAGAAGGGCAGTTGTAGAAAGATGAGGTATAAAGACAAGTACAAATATTTTAATATGATGCATAATGCTTACAATATTCATTTTCTTTCCATGTTGTGTTGACCCACTCACCTATAATACGAGGTAGAGGTTTTCCCATGTCAACTTCTATCACATGCAACTTAGATTCTAATTCACTTTCATCAATTTCTGGAAGACTTAAATTACCATAGATGTGTCCATTGCACTATAAATAGCCTGGTGTTAATACAAAGTATTGCATCGAGTCCCTTGTTTATATTTATATAACCCTTCCTTTAATAGGAATTGAATTGTCCCATCTTTTTATATTAATAATTACACAAAAGCCAATTTTTCAAAGTTTACAATGCTTATGTCATCACTTATCCACTCAAAGTATGTAATGAAGTATAAATCATGTCATTATTATTGTCAATCCAACTAGTACTGGAATACAAATCAATTATTTTTTGTTTATATTGTTACATTTGATTATCTCCTATAGAGATTGATGCCACTGTGGGATTATGCCTCTCTATGTAATAGAAATCAAACCAAATAAAAAGAAGAATCAATAGTTAAAAATATTTTTTGTTCAAATTTAATGAAAAATTTGCAATAATCTTCATATGATTAAACACTTGTGTCTTTCTTTAAGTATAATTGTATTGATGATAATGCAACTACCAAGCCTGTTTTTAAAATAAGATATATATATTATAAGAAGAATGGAGATTATTTAAAAAGTCATCACTACAACATTTGGGGTCAAACTGCAACGACAATTTGCGATGACAGTGTAATTTGCATGTGATTTTGTTTTTGTAAGTTTCTCCGTCGTCGTCGTAATATAAACGATGTTATCGTTATTGCAATGACCATGTGATTATAAAAAAAAGAAAAAAGAAAAACATTTGTCATTTTCCCCAAATGTGTGTGTGAAGAGGAGCTAGTCAGGGCGTTGCAGCTACGATATTAGTGCAATAAATTGAAAGAAGGAGGTTGTAGGTAGGAGACCAGTGCGACAAAGATCAGTGCCACAAATTGTGCTACTAAAAAATGCATACTATTCTATGGTTTGAAATGGTATACATATTATTTTGTGCTACTCAAAAACCCAACTCTCTATATTCAAGTTTTTTTAATACGTAACTATTTTAGCACTTCTAGAAAAAAACATGGGATTGTAAGCTACTGTTAATCATATAACCATGAGTTTGATTATCCTTCTACAGGGTTGTTTAGTTAGCACAAGCACAAATAACACCTGAAAATAGTTGTTAGAGGGTTTGCATTCAAATATTGCAACATGACATTGGGCATTGTATATTTTGAAAGTGAGAATGACACACTCCATTGAAGGTGATTGGGAATATGTGGTTCTTATGTTCTATTGGAGACCACTCCATAAGGGATACGAAATTTAAAATAAAAAATATCCCCATAGTGATAAATCTTAAACCAGTTGAATCACTCTTTACCATACCACAACAATCAAAGGCTGCCCCATCTGTCTCTTTGGTTGCCTCTACTTTCATGACTACATGGTTGTTTTTCTCATTTGAAGCTGATTTTGACATTCCTAGTGCTGGAAGATTTAAGTTTTATTTTCTTCTTTCACAATTATTATTAGTCTTGTCTAAGAAAAGCATTATTTTATCAAATATTCTTATAATTCTACCATCTTCAAAACCATATGTGCAGATATAAACATTAAGTACAACATGTCCAATATTTTTGTAGATATACACATTAATTATACCAAATTTTTCATTTAAAACCATATTTGCATATATAAACATTAAGTACAATATGTCCAATTTTTTTGTAGGTATATACATTAAGAGCACCATGTCCAATTTTTTTCAAGGTTTTTCTCTCTAATGTCAATGTGTATGTTGAAATGGTTGTCAATGATATATCTAACAAGTACAACCAATTCAATAAGTATAGAAGAATAAGTTATTCCCACAAAGAAGGATCATGTCAAATAATACAAGGGAATTTGATCAAAATAGGAAGACAATTGCTAGATTTTTTTCTAACTTTCAAAGAGAAGGCGATGACAAATGTTATTTTCCTTTCAAGAGTTGTAATGGATTAAAGACAAGAACAATACAAATCAAAACAACTAAGAGACATTGGAGGGAGAGTGGTCACATTGAAGGGGGGTTTGATTATCATCCATTGGTAAGTTGTTTGTTATATTATTTTCGCAATTAATATACATATGAGCCACATAATGGGGGTTTGATTATCACATTGAAGGTGGGTTTGATTATCATCATTTTTATATAGGTCGATCTCCCTAGGTTAGTACATGATATGGACCACCATATCTTGGAGGAACATGGAGGTGTGAGTATTGAAGGACAAGATCGTGATCCAATGGAAGATGATGATCATGCACTAGAAAACACATTTGAAGATGATGGTAGGAATGCATTGATCTATGACACATTTGGTACTGTTGTTGTTGCTCCTATTGCTGATGATGATGATGATTATGATGAGGATAACATTGAGGTCATCCATGATATACCTCTACTTGAGAAGGAAAACATGACCCTTTACGAATGATCCCAATCAAATCTTCTCTCTATTGTATTGTTGTTGGTGAATTTGAAGGTTACGAATGGTTTATCCAACATAACAATGTCACATACGCTAAGGTTTGTCACATGCGTCATTATAGTCTATAAAAGGTGAAACATGTACCATTAATATTGCTTATACTAATGACTTATATTTTTTGTTGTAGATTGATATGTGACTTTTTGTTACCACCACCAAATGTTCTCCCTCACTCATACTAATAATTATACGCCACTATGAAACATATTAGAATGGAGTATCAAGCAATAGATGCTTGTCCTGAAGATCATGTTATTTATCATGAAGATCATGAAAATGCAGTAGAATGCCCCAAATGCCATACAAGAAGATATTAAGACGATCAAGTGACAAAAAAGGTGCCTGGCAAGGTTCTTCATTACATCCCCATTATTCCACGTCTTAAACGATTATTCAAGTGCAATAGCTTGACACAATTTATGGATTACCATGCATGCAATAGAAATTGAGATGACATTATTTGAATACCTGCAAATGGTTCAACATTTATGGACATAGAGGATAAGTGGCCACACTTTAAAGAAGAACCTTGAAATCTCAGGCTTTCTCTGGCAATTAACATTGGCAATCCATTTGGAGAGATGAGATATGTTTAATCAGTGTGTCCTTTTTTTGTTATCAACAATAACCTTCCTCCATAGATGTCAATAAAGAGGGAGCACATTATGTTGGCAATGATTGTTCCAAGTATTTTATTATTTTATTGTTATTTGCATGTAATTATAAGTCTTGGAGTGAAATGACCATAATAATTATCTGATGTTGTTCATTCAACTAGGTAAGTACCAAGTGAAAGATATGAATGTATATATTGCACCTCTTATCGACAAGTTTCTGGTGTTATGGAATGGTTTCACTATATATGATATCTCTAGACCAATTGGACAAAAATAATTTCAATTCCATGCAATGCTTATGTGGACAATTCATGATGCCCTAGGGTTGACACATTTACATGGTATGTTATGCTGAAATCTAGTTGTACATGATGATACTAATTCAAAAAATGAACATATTTAATCCAATTGTATCATCGTCTTGTAGATCTTCAAACAAAGGGAAAATTTGCATGTCCAATGTATGGTCCAAAGATGAAATCTCATCATTCCAAGCAAGTGTTTGATGAGTATAAGTACTTCCTCCATAGAAATCATAAGTATCAAAGTGTTGAAAAATATATTTTCAATGGGAAAGAAGAGACTACGTCAAAGCCATGAAGAATGACACCCCACCTATGGCAGTTGGAATATAATAGAATCTGAGTTAGTATCACTCCACCTAATGGTTTATGTTTGGAAATTATATATTTTGATTGTGTTTTGTTGGCGTAATTGATGATTGTGAAGGTCATCAAGGCATCACTGACCACCTTCCAAAGTGACTAAAATATTGTCCTAGAAAATTTAGTAGGCTTACATACTATGAGTAGCTACAAATTGTACATTTGTTTGATACTATGCATATTGGAAAGAATGCAATAGAGACACTGTGGAAAATATTGGATGGAAGGCGTGACAAAGGTGACATTCATGATTCCAATCACGCAATGAAAAATATCATTGAATCAAATAGCAATGGAGACCAAATTAATGCAAGTACCCTTCCTTGGTTATTAACAGAGCAACAAAGTAATGTCATAAAATAAGTCATATGAAAAATTCAATTTCCTATAGGATTTTCTGCAAATATAAGCAATCTCATATCAAATAAAAGTGAATTTGGGCTAGGGCTAAAAACACACGACTGACATACCTTCATCAAGGTAAGTCATAGTCTTTTGTATTTATAATATATTTGTGAAAATGCATTCAATTTTCATTGTATTACATTAGAAATGAATGAAATGATCAGTTGACAATTGTTATAGTATGTGCTACCCCTATCACTCCCAGACAACTTCGATAATAATATGAAACAATTAATATATGATCTTTGAAAATACACGAGGTAAGCAGTGATATTTGTTCAATACATCAAACAAGTAATATATTGTAAAGTCTCATACTTGTATGTTTTTATGTCTTGAATCCCTTGTATGTGATTGTCATCTAAAGAAATCCATAAAGAAGATATAAAATATTGGAAGAAAAGAACTCATCTACTAATGTGTGAAATGCAAAAGTGTTTACCTTCAACTTATTTCAATGCACAAGAGCACTACCTCGTACACCAAGTTGAGGAGATTGAATTGTGTGGACCTATACAGCCTAGGTCAATGTGGATGATTGAGAGACACTTGAAATTTTTGAAGGGTTTGGTTCGAAAAAGAGCACGTCCTGAGAGTTCTATGGTTGAGGGATATATGGTATACCAAATGATGGTGTATGTTACTCAATATCTTCCTAATCTTGCAACAAAGAACCATATAGATTGCATTTGGGATCTCAACTCCATTAAAAATTCTAAGGGGAGTACTTGGTGGGGAATGATAGATTTAGGAAAGTGAAAGGTAATAAATTATGAGATGTTATCGTAGTTAACTAATTCTTAATATTCAAAATAAATATGTTTTAAGTCATCTATTTACTTTTGTACAGTTGCTAAAGAGTGAGATGCAATACATTTGTTTATTGCAAACAATCAAAGATTGGATGATGATATGGATTGAATGATGTCAACATTCTAGTCATAGATTAAAATGGGAATTCATGTCTTCATTGGTTATACATGCTCATTGTAATGGAGATCCCAATGTTACACAAAAGGAAATAGATTTAGCATATGGTTTAAGAGATCTCCAGGTACTTATAAGTTTGTTCATCAACCATATGTTTTTGAACTCGTGATGCAATAATTTATACATGTTTGACATTATTGTAGGCGAAACACCACAAGGCTATGTTATGCAATGGTTATAAATTTCACATCAAAAATTTTGATGACACGAAGGTAACTCATGATTCTAGGATAAGTGCAGTGTTCCAAGTGACCAATATTTCATCTAAAAATGAATTACATCCTTGAGAATTTAAATTGATATTATGGCATTTTGGTTGATATACTTGACTATGACTTTAATTCCTTCAAATTAGTTCTCTTCGTCATCAAATGGTATAGACTATGACTCAATCAAAATGATCCTGATAGAATTGTTATTGAGCATGAGAATGTATTTCCAATGATTAATACAAGGTTGTTTGAGCCAATTGGGGATGAGCCCTATGTTCTTCCAAGCCAATGTGAGCAGTTATTTTACTCAGAGGTTCCACATAAACTGGGTTGGTCTTTTTTTGGTAGACATGATCCAATAGGAAGGCTGATAAAGTATAATGCAATGGAAGAAGAAGATACCGAGGAAGAGGAAGAAGTGGATAATGATTGAGAGTTAGTTGATGATGCTCCTGATGCAAATGATGTTGCTACTAATCACAATGATGATGCTTCTAATGATGATGATGATGATGATGATGATGAGGAGGATGGTGATGATGATTGTGATCATTATGATGATGATGATGATGACGATAGTGGTGGTGATGATGTCAATGATGATGACAATCCCGATGATGAGACGAATGAAGAATAATATCAATGACAGGGGGGTTTGATTATCAATGACAATAATGAAATGTACAATTATGTGATCAATGCCTATGCTATTCAATATTGAGTTCTTGATAGATCAATGATTAATTTGATTAACTTCTTATGTACCTTTTAATGTTTATAATTGATATGTGATGCTAATATTTGATGTAATTTTGAGTATATATATCATGAATTTTTTTAGCTAGCATAAGAAAAATGATTTACATATACAGAAACCTAAAGCCCTTTCACGAGTATCCCATACAATCTCATGGATCATCTGGTATAAGTCAGCATACTCCATAGAGATTAATGTCTTTTACCATTTGTAAAATATATCTCTCATTGCCACCTATCTCTCTTATTTTGTGGAGTACAAGTACTAGCGAATAGGTATTTGTCAGATTTGTCTTCCTTAAGTGAGGAAAATGTAGGAATGGAAGAAGAAAGTGAGACATTTAGTATTTCTAAATCAAGGAGATCGACTCACTATCAAAATATCATAAATAAATTTTATAAGCACATGTAATTTTTCCTTGGTCAAGGGGGGTCATGTTCTTATGATGATGAGAGTGAATGTAACTCCGATGTGCCCTTTAAGTACAAACATCTACAAAAACAATGGGTCCCCGATGAACTTCCTCCAATAAATATTTATTTTTGTGTTGGAGAGAGGATATATCATATAACACCATCCTCATTACATGGTTTGGGCCTATTTTCCATGGATGGCATAAAGGTCTCTTACAACAAGGTTGTTGAATTGATGGAGTATTTTGGACCTTGCTATGATTACAGTAGTTAGATGTAGATTGTTAGATATAAAAGAAGTATGTGTAGCTATGCACTTGTGACAAATTATATACAACAAAAAGTTAGTGAACAAAGTAAAATAGTTGCTATATACATTGACAGAAGGCCAAAAGTATAAGGGAATATTGCACGTTTTATAAATAGTACATGACCTACGTCAACTAAGAAGCAACACAAGTGCATATTTGAGGCACATGAGGGAAATCACATATTTGTGTTATGATAAAATCAATACATGAAGGCAAAGAGCTTTTTATTTATTACAATTTGAATCACAAAGATACAAACAAACCCACTATCATGGGCAAGGTTGTACATACTATGCACATTTTAAATAAACTCCAATCAATGAATCCAATACACAATTTTTTGTTGTTGCTAACTTAGAATAATAACACGCGTTTTAACATGTCTCAATGTTTTTTTTTTTGAAATACAGGGCTATAGTATGGATCAATAGCCACACGATATGCATGGTGATGATGGTTCTCATGGGACTTCTTCTTCTTGATAGGTAAAAATCATTGTTGTACAAATTGGATACAAGAAATATGCTAATGCATATTTTTTTTTTTAATGTTTTATTATTCACTATTGTTTTGGATTGATTTTAAATATAGCGCTAATAATATTGTTCTTACAAATGAGTGTTGATCATGAAAAGGGAAAGGAAAAAAGTAGTCCATGAGGAGCCACATAATGAGCAGGATGAATTCATGATTGATTTTGCATCAACTGTTGATCCTATGGCTGCACTGCAAAATATATTTCATGATTTATCAATAACATTAACACAATTGACATCAATTCAACCCCAAACTCCTTAAATACAACAGAGAGAGGATGAGTTGATGCACCTAGTTAAGACATATACAGTAAGTATTAATGTAGTTTTTAATTATAACAAAATTTCAATAACAATTTTTATAGTATACTCTTTTATTTATGTCATTAAATAAAATGCATGTGTTATTTTTACAAAGGATGCTAAAGAAGTTAAAGGGAAATTCCCTAGAGGATGATACTTCAGGTGGTTCAAGTACATCGCATGTTCTATTCTACACTTGTGTTTTGCTCGAACAATATATTTTTTTAATAGCTCTAACAATCTTGTTTTATTATGCTCTAAGTCTCATTTTTTAGCTCCTACCATTAATCTTATGTTCACTACACCACCTAGTACAAGGAAAAGAACTGAAGAGGTAATGTCGACTACAATGTCAGCAACATGTAGCATGGCCATAGATGCAATGACAACACCTATTGGTAAGTAAATTCCTCTTTTTCTCTCTCTTATTTTTCATGTGTTTATTTCACTTTAACTATTATTTCTTAGGGGGCATTTTGTAATATTGGATTCATTTTATGCAGGAGGTGATGAGGATAGGGTGTACTCATGTTAGATGTATGAGAACAATAAAGAATTGTGATCAATTTCTTGTGAGCAATGAATATGGACTTCCCCTGAGAGTAAACCAACTTCTAAGTACTTTAAAGATCAATCCTTTCTTTTACTATACAATCTTATACTCATAATCAAATGCACTAACCTCTCATGTAGTCCCTTGCAATAACTACTAATCCCATTATTATTATGCAAAGAATAATTTGTTTTATGAAAAACTTAATGATGAATGTTTGCACATATTTGGGCCGACCATACACACAAGGTATCATATTTTGATTTCATTGCTAGATTAGGTTTCCTTTGATCAATTTCTTCAAGTAAATTAAAAGGTAGCTTCAATTCATTATGAATCTAACAGTTTTTTTCTTTTCTCAAAAGGTAGAATTTACAAACTAAAGAGTTAAAGGATAAACTCATTAATGCCATGAAAACACTTTTTGGACCCAACGTCTTTCAAAGACTTAGGCTCCTTATGAAAGTAGAACAATCTTTGAAGTATATTAGGTACAACTATAGGACCAAAATGGAACGCAACCCTTTTTATGAGCGGCCCCCTATATTCCTATTATTGAGTGGGAGAATCTTAAAAAGGATGCCACGAAGAAAAGTGCAAGACATGGTGGAGAAATAGTATTACTCGAGGAAAGAAGGTATGCCATAATATTAAGAATGAAATTATGCACTAATTAATCTTAATAATTATGTGATCTAACATATTTTAAACTTCACATAGGTTGTTTGACAAATCAAAGGAAATCGAAGCAAGAAAACAGAGGCATGGGTAACACAAGCTTGGCTTGGGTGGATATTCAAAATGTGTTGCATAAATTGCAAGTATAAGTAAATGAAAAACTACATGCAAATATTTATAAATTGTAAACAATTGGGTCTTGATGAAATTGATTACAAAAAGAAATTCATGATACCAATAAAAAATGTAGACCTTGGAGTTAAAAAGAATAACTTCTAAAGAGGACAAGAAATTAGTCTATAGACCAGGCTATATAGCTGTGGTTGATGACTCTAAGAAATGAATGCGGAAGGTTCTTTTGCTAGATCTATCGGTGAGGTAAATAAGTCAATTGATTTTTATTTTAAATTGAACACTTTAGCAATTACTGTATTTGATATTAAGTTCCAAAAATATAAGTCGTTATATTTATTTTAAGTAAGGAAACACTGATTATATATTTGTTTAAAACTTTAAAGTGAATATATTTATATGTATTAAAATGAATGATTAACATTTCTCAGTATTTTCCTTGTATTTATATGTATATATTGTTGATAAATGCACTAATTATTTACATTAGATTGTAGCTTGCTAATCTTGATATACCAATCGAGCACCATGGAGGCGTCGATTCAAATGTGCATCGTAGTACTGAAGGTATATATTTTATATTCAATTTTTTATTTCTAAATTATTAATACAAGTAAAAATTTTAAATTGAATTTGGTGTACTATAATATGTGTTTGAATTAAGAAAACATCTTGTATTATAGTTGCAGGGGACGTAGAGGTTGTTCCTGATAAGCATGTTGAGGTTCAAGCCGTTGGGCAAGATGATGTGGTTGGACAAGGTAAAAAGTACTAAAATGCTCTTTAAAGTCTCATTTTTAAAAATTTAACCCTTTTATTTTTTATTGCAAAGGACCCACCTTTGCAAAGGACAACGAGATTACGTCCACAGGTGAGAAGAAATGTCAATGACAACATGGATATGCCTTTGCAACAATATAGGGAAGAACAAAAAAAGAAAAAGACAAAAAAAAAATGACTCTCATTTATGTAACCTATTTGATAATGACTTATGTTTATGTTTAGAAGTTTTATTTATGTTCTATTGAATGTTCACGTGAATGTTCTAATGAATCTTATGTTTTAATGTTAATGTGAATGTTCTAATGAAACTTATGTGTTAATGAATGTTATCATGTGATAATTCATGAATGTTATATTTTATTAATAGAATGAATTAATTTTAGATGTTAATGGGGAATTTAGATGTTGGGGGAAAAGGAGGGGGAGCGAGGGGCGGGGGGGGGGGGGTGTGGGGCAAATGAGTTTTCACCTTCAAGTGGTTGGTCCAAATTAGTAGAGAATATTAAACTATTCTCAAAACCAAGTGAAGCTCAACATTAACCTATGATTGTATGACAACTAACTGTGTTAGTCTCTTGGTTTTAGGCAATGTAGAAGGAGGCCATAGTTCAATATGCAATCTCAATTCATATGCATACAACATCAGGTGGAGCTAAAAATGCAACAAGTTTGCATTTTTGTTAGAACTCTGTAATTTGAAATTTTAAGTTATAGACCAGCACGAACATTATAAATTTGACTCTTATAGGCAAGGGTAATGTCCTCAACATGCAAGAAAATCAAGACTTTATATGTGTTGGCTTGCAGAGGATGTTCTCTTGGCCATAGCAACTAGAGTTCTAACATTCATGATGGTCTATAATTTTAAAAACTTAATAGAGCTATTAAATAAATGTAAATGTGGTGCATTTTTTTAGCTCCACCTATTGTCCATGCATATAGAACGTAGTTGCACGTGCATTCTCAATTCAGAGCGGTAGAATCTTATTTTGGATGTGACTCTGTTACCCACTAAAGAAGCTTACTAAAGAATCACATGCTGAGAAGAACATACCTAGATTCAAACATTCTTTAGACTTGGGATGTTTCTTCGAGTCACCATTGAATGATGTTTTCTCAACTTTGATGTGGCTCGAAGTCACAAGTTTATCAAATCCATGGTATGATGTCATTCACATCTACAATTTTGCATTAGCAAGTTTAGGTAATTGCTAAGCTATTGTTTCAAACTATACATATGCTTAAACTTACTTTTGGGCTTTGAAATATTTAGAAAGTGAATGAATCCTTTTTCCTATTATCAAAGACTAAAGGCTAACAAAGTCATTCAAGATGATTGCATAGACTACATTTCCTACATACTTTTAAATATTTATAATGTAATGTATAGGGGCATATATTTTGACAATTACTACTCATGAATGTGTTGGATCTTATAGGGGCCATCCCATTTATAGGATTCAAGAGATGTGATTCCTACCTTGCAATTTTGCTTTGCAAAAGTCAACAACATAGGAGGTAAACATTAATTCTATGCAATTTTTGAATTTTGATATGTCAACATAGGTTCTTAACTATATGTATTATGAACTAGTGGTTTTAAAAAAAAAAGATGAGGAAGATTTTACCAAGTTGTTGGGGACTATAGAGAAAACACCTTGGCTTGTACTTTTCATGTGATAGAGATTTAATTCTAAAGTAACATCATGGTTTGCTCACATTAATTTTTGGATAATATTTTGGGTGTATGCAAATTATTCGAGTGCTATGTCAATATTGTTCTATTATTAAAAAGTATCACTACTTATTTTCTTATATGTGCAATGCTGGTTCTGAAGTGCATAGAGATCTGACAATTTGAAAATTGAGTCGAAGTTGCTGCCACTTTCGAAGCAGGTATGGAGTTTTAAATCAAAATTTCAAGTTTGTCACTCAAATAAATCCCCATTTTAAAAAGTTTCTTTCAACATTATGATTTTTCATACTCATGGTAAATCATAACTTTGCCTTTATATGATAGAATTTATTTGGTAAGGATCCTTATTGAGATGTTACATCCATTCACTCAGATTTTTTTTTATTACATTGAGGTTATTATTGCCTTTGTGAAGGATACTTATTAGCATGGCAAGAACACGACTTCCAAAGTCATTTCGAATAGAGTCTATGGAGCTTGATGCCTAACATTAAGTTAAACATAAGGTTTCAACCATAGTTCAAAATATCATTATCAATAAATTATTGCCAAGGGCAAAAAAATATTGGCAAAATATTATAGATAAATTGGCAACTTATTAGCCAAATACTAAAACTTAAAAAATTCCTTATATTTAATTCAAAATGCATTTTTTTGTGAAATTCAAGAAGGAGATGCATCTAATGGGTCAGTAAATGAGTAAACAAATCAAACAAGCTAAGTGTAAATATGTTTAAATACATTTAAGGTACAAAATGACATCCTCACGTGCAATGATGATGATTGGTAGCAATAGCCTAATAGTCTTAACACTAAAGCAAAATATAAATAACAAACTATCTTTGTAAAACTATAAGTAAATACAAGTACTGTAGACACCTAAATTTGATTACACCGCTTTGGTAATCCTATTTAGTTATCTCTAAAGGCATCATTAATTAAATTCCTATTTAATTAATCCTTTGCCATCCCCTAGCTGATTAATTTAATTAATCATCTATATTCCTAATTGATAAATCAAATAACCTATTATTTATCAATTAAATCATATTCTTCTATCTAATTCCAAAATCCCCATTTATCAAATAAATCTATTTGATAAATAAAACCCTCAAATCTAATAACCCCTAAACTATCCTAAACCCCCTTTTTAGCCTAATCCACCCCATGCACCCATACTAACCAAGCTTAGCCACTAACTCACCCACCCTCATTGAATGCCATCCACTTGCATATCTCTAACAAGCTTAGTCTAATCCTAAATCACCTCTAATCCAACCCCTAATGTTGTCACATTCCCTAAGTGAGCTTAAGACTTTCCTAAGCCAAGCAAAGTCAACAATCTCAACTCCCTCCAAAATATCCTAACCACCCAACAATGAATGCTCTTACAAAGGCAATAAAAACTCTTACAAGCTCTTACAAGCCATAATGAGGGTCTTTATGAAGATATTATCCCTTGAGCCTCCTTTGTTGACTCATCCTTGCCCTTTCCTCCATCCACTCACCCTGTGACATGTGTCACTCCCTGATTGGTGCTAAACAAGCACAATCCATGTGCTCCCCTTTGAGTGCATCCTAGCCCTCCTTAAGCTTTTCTCCATCCTTGCATCTTAGCCCTCAAACCCTTAAGCCCATAGCCTATAAATTGAATCCCCTCCCAAGCCATATCATCACAACCTTTGAGCTAAAGTTATAATGCCCTTTTGAGAAGCTAAATCCATGCTTTTACATACATCCACACCAATTTGCCATCTTCCATCTCCATTGAAGCTAGTTTTGAGCATCTTGAGCATACATCCCAACCCTTAGACTCATCTACCAAGCAAAGAGCTAAATCCTATTGGGAGAGTCCATTCATTTGGCTCACATTTCCAATCAGGGTTTCCTCTTTAGTCTCTCATTTATGTTATGGTATTTTAGTTTGTAAATGCTTTTGATTTCTTAATTTAGTGTTTCTAACATACTAATATAGCATATACAAGTACAACATCAAAATGGTCTACAACTTGCACCTTCTCTTTCCAATAACTCTTGTAAAAACTGTTGGAGTGGTAGGAGGTTTAGTCCTAGAAGTTTGTTGTGCCTTTTCCTTCTCCTCTACACAACTAGCTATGGCTAATGATTTTTTGGTAGTGTCAATAGAGCATTCTAGAGAATAACCATCATAGCAGAATAATAAATGCATTGACCTAAACATGCTAAAGGACTATGCAAGAATTTGTTTGACTTAGCTTCATCCTAAGATGTCAAGTTTCAGAGGCATGGCGTGTCTACTCGCATGTATTCACTCTATAAAATACTAAAAAATAAATAGTTTAAAATTAATTTACTATTGTTGTTTGAGGCATAGAAGATGACACATCCATTTCATATTGAATACTTTAATATTAAACTACAAAGCATAGTCTGATCATATTTGCATACACATTGCCACATTACATAGTTTATTAATAATATTATTTTACATATGTTTTCAACGTCATCCAACAACAATAGATTGAAAATGAGATGTTTAAGAAAGATATATATATATATATATACATATGTACATATATATATGTACATATGTACATATATATATGTACATATGTACATATATATATGTACATATGTACATATATATATGTACATATGTACATATATATATGTACATATGTACATATATATATGTACATATGTACATATATATATGTACATATGTACATATGTACATATACATATGTACATATACATATGTACATATATATATGTACATATGTACATATATATATGTACATATGTACATATATATATACATATATATATGTACATATGTACATATATATATGTACATATGTACATATATATATGTACATATATACATATATATATATCTATATATACATATATACATATATCTATATATATATAGATATATGTATATATGTATATATATATATATATATATATATATATATATATATATATATATATATATATATATATATATATATATATATATATATATACAAACATGCACAGGGGAATATTTGGTGGCACATTCATGAAGAGAAAAGACATTGCTTTTTGAAAAATAGAAAGATCAAATATATTCATAACAATATGAATTGGGACTAGCATTGATAGGGGATTACAGAATGTGCAACCCTTACTTTTTATTTTTATTAAACACTATAAATTTTCTTTTTAATAGATACCATGATTTCACATACTCAAAACTATATATATATATATACATATATATATATATATGTATATATATATATATATGTATATATATATATATATATATGTATATATATATATATATATGTATATATATATATATATATATATGTATATATATATGTATATATGTATGTATGTATATATATATGTATGTATATATATATATACATATATATATACATATATACATATATACATACATATATACATATATACATACATATATACATATATATACATATATACATACATATATACATATATATACATACATACATACATATATATACATACATACATACATATATATATATATATATACATGCACAGGGGAATATTTGGTGGCACATTCATGAAGAGAAAAGACATTTGTTTTTGAAAAATAGAAAGATCAAATATATTCATAACAATATGAATTGGGACTAGCATCGATAGGGGATTACAGAATGTGCAACCCTTACTTTTTATTTTTATTAAACACTATAAATTTTCTTTTTAATAGATACCATGATTTCACATACTCAAAACTATATAAGTGGAAGGCCATAATATTGCTCCTTCTAATTGGACGATACTATGATTTCACATACTCAACTTCATATAATTGGAAGACCATAATATGATTTCATGTAATCATAATCATTTTGGAATTAGGCCTTCTCATAAATGGAATCAATGACCATATTATATTAATCTTTTTGCTTTAGATGATGCAATATCAATAATTGTACGATGGTTCACCATTCATGAAGTTGTTAATTAGGAGGAAAAATATACAGGAATATGTAGAATATGTCTTTAGTCCAAGAAAGAAAACACAAGAAGAATACAAACATTAAACAAGTGGAAATCGTAAATGAGAGAAGGGAAAATAGTGAATAGTTACCAAGCTTGGTAATAAGCCCTCCAAAATACCCACTGGAGAAGCTTACCTGGTTGAAGAATCACATGCTAGGAAGAGCATACCCAGATTCAATCATTCTTTATACTTGGAATGTTTCTTCCAGTCACCACTGAATGATGTTTTATCAACTTTGATGTGCTAGAAGTTACAAGTTTGTAAGAAAAATATACAAAATCAAACCACAAGAATTACATTTGGTGAGAAACACTATAGATATATGACATACTAGAAAATAGCATAAATTCATATCAGTAATTAGTCAACAGAGGAAAAAGAATACCTAGCAGTATATGCAAAAAGGAATAAACAATGCAAAATTGTTTATGAATTCTCTCAAAAAGAAGAAGAGTATAAGCTGAACAATGTATTTCAAAAATAAGAATGTGTAGAACAATGATATGGGAAATGTTGGTCGATAACATTCCAACACAGACTTATAATTTGAAAGGGCCTATGCATGACATTTATTTAATATGTTGGAGTTATATGGAAGTCGTCAAAAATTATAGGATGATAAATAATGAAGAACATAACTGTATGTTAAATATAATCATATCTCTTACATAGGAGATAATTTCCACAGCAAGTCAAATCATGATATTGCTATCAGGATTTAATTGTGTGATTTTGAGTCAAACTCATTGACCCATGTTTCATGTTTCATGAGTTTGACTCAAAATCACATAGTCAAATCCTGATAGCAATATCACAATCTCTTACATAGTTAGGGAACATCATTGGACAAGTAAGGAAGATACTCAGATTATAACACAAAGCTTCATACATCTATGTGGCTAGTATGTACATTATTGTTGCTTCAAGTAAGGCATTCTCCCACTTTATATATGCTCATTTTTTTGGTCTAATTGAAGGATATAGAGTTGATTGTGGATATAATCCTATGTTATATTGTAATATATTCATTACTTTTTCCATCTCAATCTTTGCAAAACATTTTTCAGAAGTAGTCACACTCATGTGGTAGTTTGTTGCATGACACTCTTATGCATGTTCATTGTATTGTAACACCAGTTTCACACACCTTTTTACTCAATGGTGTTCTTGGAACTATCTATTATTGTAAAATTTAGACATCATAGTATTGATTTGTTATTTTTATTGGATGGATTTCTAGATATATCAGAGAATTCTTTACATGGGGACTAGTTTGATCCATTTGTTGTGAGATGTTAGAATGATCACTAACCAAATAAACTATCTTTAGAGGTACTCTACTGTAGAAAGATTATCTTAGTGTGAGGTTGGTAAAAGGCTTCTTGTTAATGCCTCCATTGGAATGATATTATGTGAGGCTAACAATGTTTTGATATGTATAGAGAGTTGTTTTTTTGTTGGGCTATAAGTATTAAGAGAGATGATTTTATACATCAATAAAATATACAGGTGTTGTAAATATGATGGAAACAATTATGTAAACCCTTATTTTTTGATGGAAGAAGTTTTTAAGTTCTTCTTTGAAATGTTCAACTTAAATTTTTGTATCTACAATGAAGTCTAGAGTAGCAAGAACGATTGTATGATGAGAATGTTTCATTTGACATTATATTTTACCTAACTTGTCATTTGATATCTAGGTTTTCTCAAAAAAATGTTGGTATGATCATATTCATAATTTTATAGCTCATGTCAGAGTCCTCAACTAGTAGTTGTCTGGAATGCTAGAAAAATAATTAATTAGCTTCACCTTAGAAGCCACTAATTTACACAAAAAATATTGTATGTATCAAGTACATACATGTTTCTTTTATTGGAAAAAGATGTGGAAGATTGGTAAGACTGATGTTGGTATTCCCATTCTAGATTAGGTACTAACATTTTTTCTATAAAGAAGGTTTCTTATTCCTTTTAAACATTGGATCTTAATGTACGACTTTTCAATTTTCTTGTAAGTACTTTTAAAAGAGTTATTGACATGACTAGTAGATGATAAAATGAATAGTGATAATGTTGTTATCATAATCACAAGTCATGGAGGACTGTGAGTAGCAGTGGAGAAGGATAGCCAAATAATGAGAAAAATAATGCTTTTCCTATTTACAAAAGGAAATGACAGTGTAAACAAAACTAAAAATGGTGACAAGTCATTGTTGCAGGACAACAGTATCACATGAACACTAGTAAATTTGCCATTGATTTTTGACCAAAGGCCATTTTTTCTTATGATTTATTTATTTATTTTTGTCTATGTCCCAAAAAGGTCATAATTTTGACCTTTGTAAAGTTTAATGTCAAAATTTTGACCAACACGAGATATAAACAAAATAAATAAATAAATAGATTCTCATTTCATTTCATTTTAGTGGCTATAGGCAATAGAGAAAGGGTTAAGTACGTATGTAAACAAATTGGATTGACATTGTGATTTCATTCATTTAGAATGATTATATTGGACATGAACATTTGTTGACCCAACACATGCATGCACGAGTCAGAATAGTGGATGGAGAGCTGAGTGGAGCACCATTTCTTAACCCAAATCTAGATCATTGGGCACAATACATTGTATGGAGCACAATTTCTTAACCCAAATCTAGATCATTCGAGCTGAATATTGGTTGGAGAGCTATGGAGCACCATTTTGTATAGTTCCTGATCAGTCAAACCGATGATGGTATCGTATGGTGGAGGTACTTGAGATTCCCTCAATGGTGGAGGCATTTGTGGATGACTCATATCTTTTTCAATAATAATATCTTCAACCAGCTCTATACCCTCCAGCCTTCCACCAACTTTTCTTTCAACTTTAATCAAATCCAAGTTAACATCTTTTCTTTCTAAATCTGTAACATCAAGAATTGCTTTAATAGTTATCTTTGCTAACATGCATTTGCACCTATTAACACTGCATCAAAGGACAAAAAAAACTTCAATACCAAAAATTTGACACTTAGAAGAATCAGTTGTTAACATAGTTTTAGGTAGGATAGAACTTATTCCTTGTGAAATGAGCATACAAAATGATAAGACATTAGCACCTCCAATTGTCAAAACAAATATATCAAAATTAGAATCACATCCAACATATAGTTAAAGTTTCTCTAGACTTTGGTAAAAGAAAATTTGCAAACATGTGTGCAATTAGAATATTTACAATTTATTTTGTACCATTTTCCCCCTTCGTATAGCACTTCACTAAGCTATTGTACACTGCTACAAAAATAGGAGATACCCTAACACAATTATGATAGGAATAACTATCCAATTATTAAAATTAAGGAAAGAATACACATGAGTACCATTCCCCCAAATACTAGTCCATTGTTTAACTAGCATAGGTATACCCATATTTACTTTCATTAAAATCAAATCATCATATATAATATTAGAGCTATAAAAAAAATAGATGCACAAGGATAGAATAATACATGAAGTCTACCTTAGTGGAATCTTGTTGAATATTCATTTCCATCATTAGAACATCTTAAGTCACACTCTTATCACAATTCATTCTAAGGACTTTATCTAGTCCATACACAATGTATCTAATATGGTTGTGAAAAGTGTCGAATTCAAATGGTGGCTTGACATCATTCATAATTACGACTATCATTCTACCAAGTCCAGACATGTACCTAAGTATATAATTTCTTTTTAGCATAGTCTTGTGGAGGTTATATTTCCTTATTTTCTCCTACAAATTCATATCAATATAGGGTGCACCGCTTATTCCAAAAGCTTCCATGAAACTCACTCTATCGATCTTCACTAGGTTGGAATTGTCCCTTTTCCTTATCATTCTGGCTAGAGGGTAGTAATACTTTGTTGGGTCCCTAAATAGGTCCACATCCATGAATAAATTAATCATAATCAATTTCTCCAAGTTTATCTACCAAGGGTTGCACATTGGTACTTCCCTTATTCCATTATCCAAGAAATACACAAACAATGAAGTAACACTAAAAAAAAATCTATACTGGTAGCATGTGTCCTTCCATGTGTGATCATTTCTAGAGATACTATTAGAAGACTTTGATAGAAGCTACACAAATTCTTCAAAAAAAATTCCAACCTTGGATCTAGTGCTAACACTTGGATCTGTCATTCTTAAATTCTCAAGAGTTTCTACAAAATGCATGACCACAAGAACTACTCTACAAATTAGCCGATTTGAACAACTCTTTACTATCAACACATAAATATAAGCTCAAGGTTGGATATGAAAATGGTGAAAGTAACTTTGCAATCGACCAACTTTACAATTTCTCCCATTTCATGCAACAACAAATATCTTATAGGATCTTGGCCAAATCCTTTATCAAGATCAAGGTTATGGTGTGAATTCATGAGAGGGAAATATCAAACAAAAAGGAATAACTGTAAACCTTCCCTAACTCAACACAGGTAGATCATATAGTAAATAAGGTACTTCACTCTAAAAATATACATAGTTTGTTGTCTAACCAATGAGCAATGAGATCTTGATAACAAACCAATGATGCTAGCTAGGTACACCTTTAACATTAACATTAGTTGTATACTTCAATCAACTATATAGAAATATTAAGAACCATCACATCCATGAGGTAAGGGAGAATGTACCAAAATTGTAGTCAAATACAAGTACCCAGTCTGATTTCACCATAACCAAAAATTGATTAACTTATTCAAAAACCACACCATATCTTTCTACCCCTCTTCATTACAATGGATTGCATAATATATGCCATATAAAATGACTTTTCAACTTCATAAAGACTCCTATCCAAGTGTACAAGTTTGATGAGCCTTCACATTCCAAAATTTTCATTTTGTAAGAAAATGTTGTCAGCAACATTTTTGACAACTTTGCAATATTTTACAACTTTTTCCATTTTTGACATTTTATGCTACCACATGCCTACTTGGCACCTCAAATAGGTCCAAAGGCTTACAATGAGAATTTTAAAATTACATTGTAATCCATATATGGCCTTGCGTGGTATTTTACACCTTTAGAGTGAAAGGCCAATAGAGCGAAAGTAGAGTAGCTAGCTGTGGGCCGATAGAGTGAAAGTAGAGCAACTAGGTGTGTGTCGAGATGGTAGATGTTAAGAGTAAAGGACAATGCTAGTAAAATGTTCCAAGTAGTCATTGCTAGAGAAAGACCTAGGTTAATGTGTGGGAGTAAATGAGTTTGGGGGATTCCATGTGTGTAACTCCCCGTTAGGGAACCCAAAAGAAATTAACCTAAAGTTTCACTAAGTTTGCCAAAAAAAAATTTAAATTATAAAGTTAACAATTAAATAACAATAGATAATACAGTGGAAGCAATAATAACAACAGATAAAATAGTGGAAGCAATAACTCACATACATACAACCATCTTAAATAGATTACATCTCCTAAGGGTCCCATGACATTGAATCACATTTAAGTTTTATTAATACTAAATCCAAAACGCAACCAAAATCCACATCATTAAATAATCACAAGTATGAATCCAATAAATAATATACAATTACAAAGGATGCCACTTGTAAATAATAAAAATGCACAATCATCCACTATACAAGTCACAGGGTTTGAAAGGTTGAAAGAATATACAACATAAAATTTATTACATTATCTCGTAAGATCTGTGAAATCAAATACAGATCAATAGAGTATAACCATCTATCATAGTACATAAGAATAGAATGAAAGGAAATACATAACAGGAAACTCTAGCCATGGTATTGAACTATCAAATCTCAATGATAAAAGTAAAAAGTACTACCACCCAACCTCGTGGAACCTAAATGGTCCACTCCCACCACACTAAGGAGATAGTCTCAAGTCTCAAACATGATAACAATACTAACAGTCAAATCCAACATCTAGGTCAAGGAGAACCTAAAAGAAATCCAACTAAAGGTACCAAGACACAAATGACATCTAAATCCAAAGGCAAAAATGACACATAGGAAATCTACTATGTAAGTGGGCAAGTGTCATCAACTGAGTCAAATCTAAGGTTACCCTAGTAGCTTCACTAGACTCTGGCCCCCTAGTGACTTTATGTGACACTAGTATCCTTTCATACTGACAAGGCATACTAACGAAGCAAGGTCACAACCAAGCATCCTCTCTACTCCCATCCTAGCTTGTACTAGCACTCAAGGCATGAGCAAGGAAAAAAATGACTCTTATTAATTCACTTTACTCTCATTTAATGTAATGTTATCACTTATTAAAAAAACTTACAATGGGTTACCCAGGCAACCACTTAGGGCTCCAGCCTCCATTGCAAGCCACTTCCCAATGTACACACAGATTACCTACCCTAGGCTCATAAAAAGTACAATTCATAAAATCACAATTCTCACCTCAGTGCTTAATAAGCGACTGGAAAGCACCTAAAGATAAAACATAATAATCACCTTAGTCCTTTACAAGCAACTGGAAAGCACCTACAAATCGATCATAACAATCACCTCAGTCCTATGCAAGCAACTGGAAAGCACCATAAGATAAATCACAATATCACCTCAGTCCTATACAAGCAACTAGAAAACATCCAAAAGATGACTGATCGAAGACTCAAAGGTTACACTAGAAAAGTCACACTATTCACCTTAGTTTTACACAAGAAAATTGGAAAGCAATAACAAACCAATGATCAAAACTCATCATAGACAACACATGACATATTACCATGGTCAGGTATAAAAGATCATTTACATAACATCATCACATAACAAAAACCCTAAGCCTCTAGTGAACATCCTAGTTTGGTCAAAGAACTAAGTCAAAACCTAAAACCCAACATAGAAAAACCACACATCATAAAAAGTACATAACAATGTCACCTTCATAACTCAATAGTTTTTGAAAACACAAAAGTTTAATCTTCACTATTAGTTCTCAAGTTTTCATTTTTGTTTTCAAGCATAAGAGTTCAACATACAAATAGGGTTTCAATTACAACCAGATTCATGTTTTTGTTTTGTTTCAATTTAAGTCTTAGATTTACCAAAGTTTGCAATCTTCCCATTTTTACAAAACAATAATTATTTAATTAAATCAACATTAGATTTACATTAAATAATTTGAAGATAATCTTATTGGTTTAAAAATAGGAACCCTTCCCAAAACTCGTCATTTAAAACTAACATATAATTTAAATTCATAGTAACCAAATTAGCTAATTAATAATATTAAACCTATTAACTTAATTAAATAAAATTGAATTATTTTAATAACCATTGAAAAACTATATTAAAAAATTTAATATAATTTTTTAATAATTTAAATATATTATTAAAAAATGTAAACAAAAATAAAAAAGGGAAAAGACTATTCTATAGGCCCACCGACTTGCCCACGGCCTGCCGCAGCAGCAACAAAGTACTGTTGTGCAGTACTTGCTATTGTCATAGTAGTACTACTGGACAATAGCATTGGGATCGTTGCCAGGGGTAATAATGGAGAGGGGAGGTGGTGGAATGTGGTGGCTCGCCTCCCTCCAATTTATATATATTTTTATTTCATTTGTTTATTTAAACAAACAAACCCCATTCAAGCTCTCCCCCCGAAATGAAAATAATTTTGTTTTTTAATAATAATATGTGATAAATTTATCATCATATGTATGTATGTATGTATGTATTTTTTTAAAAGAATTTTCCCCAAATAAACTAATAGGAGAAATATGGAAAAAACAATCAAATATGTATAAACAATCAGAGTTTCATTTTCAAACCCTACCCATATCAAAGAATAGATTCTCTAAAACTTAATAAATCAGGGTTTGCTAACTCTTAAATCATATATAGATAATCTAAAAAATGAAGATTGATAAATTTACAACAAGGGGTTCAACCCAATTTAAAACTCAAAAAACAAATTTATCCAAACACCAAGAAGACAAAATTTTGAAGAACCAAAAACTATTGGACAAATAAACCCACAAGATCTTACCTAAATCTGATGCTAAAAAAATGAGAAACGCATGTAGCACACAAGTAATCCCCCTTCTTCTGAAACCCTTCTTCTCAAAAATTGCTCCTCCAAATCTTGGTAATTGAGAAATGAACTCTAAATCTCTAATAAAGAGTTCTCCCTCAATTTAGTGTTTTGATTGTGCAATCACACGAAAACCCTTTATCTTTTATTATTTTATTATATTTTAATTTTCATGCACAAGCTTTTTCCAATTAAATTAAAATAAAATTTATTAAATTTATGCTTTCTCTCTCTTATTAAATCATGAGACACTTTTAAAGATAATATTTATTAATTTCACTAATAATATTATTTAGAGTTTATTAATTAAAATAAAACTCCGAAATAAATAAGTATTAAATTAAATAAATATAAATGTGCCAAAATTAGAACTTTAATAAAATCTTTTAAATTTAATTAATTTCTCAATTAATTAAATATAATAGAATATCATATCTTCTTTATAAAATTTCCATTAAACTAAATTATTAAATACTCTTTTAATTTGATTTAATTATAACAGAAAATCATCACAGACCGACAAAACCAAATACGACAACTCAACTGAAGACAAAGAACATAATCACACTCCAAGGTCAGAATCATGAATTCATGTCACTTGACGAATTCGAACAGGTAAACAACTCAGATACTTGTCCTACTTTCTAGGGCAATTGGCTTAGGTTAGAGTTTGGACTTAAGAATTATCTCCCCTCTTTTACCATTGAGATACTGTGATAGGGTACACTCATCCTGGCAATTCAGGAAAGTCAATGCTTGGTACCTGTAATCTACATAAAATATGAATATGTACATACACATATAATCTAAACTAAATAGGCAATGGCAGGAAGTGGTGCATTGTGTAGATCCTGACCAGTAGGCAACTACAACTCCCTTCCTCAAACACATCAGGAACATCAATCATAAAGTAAAATAGACAAGTACACCATACACATGCAAGTATGGGGTAAGTAACCATAGAACTGCATATAAATCATACATCCAACTATCACCATAAGATAAATGAAATCATTGTATGAAAAAACTTGTATAATCACAAAAATAATCCTGAACACATGAAATAACTAACTCATCACATAAATAAACTAAATATGAAATAACATCTAATCCAATTTGGTAAACAAGTACCACTGATTATAAAACATAATCATAAAAGAGGCCTAATTTTTTTTGAAAATACTACAGAAAAGTCAACTAGGGTAGGCATTACAATGTGCTTAGAAGATAAAAACTATCCACTAGATGGAAACACTGGCATCGTAATTTTAATAATAATGATTTTGCATGTAGAAATATCTAGAGTAGTCATTTTAAGGGATACATGCAGTCACATGGTTGCTCAATGAGGTTTGAAGAGGACTAGAGCTCAAGAGACTACATAAACACTAGAACAGATCACTATAAGGAGTTCGCTAAAACTAGATGTACAAATGTGTAATCTTTGGAAATTGTGGCAAGGGCATTTTCAGAAATAAAGGGGAAATAAAGATGATTTGGGAAGGAATGTTCAAGTTGGTTGGCCTAATCTTGTGAGCATGATTTGTGTGTGTATTTGTAAATCTTGTACAATCTTTTAATATTATATTATTTTTGATTATATACAAGATACTACAAATGATTGTATATTTACATTTTGTATATTTATAGCTCGAATATTTTTCTGTGAAGAAAGACCACACATGCTAGTATGAACCCATAACAAAATAACAATTGCTAGATTGTGGTCTCAGTTTCGAAGAAAAGTTGATAAATGTAATTGTCCTTGAAAAAAGTGTAAGGGCTTAAAGAATCAAAGAATTCTAATCACAATAACCCAGAGTCATTGTAGGCAACATGGTTACGTTGAAGGGGGGCACGATTTTCATCAATTGGTCAATGTGGATTTCCAACTAGAGGAACATGGAGGTGTGAATATCCAAGCCAAGGATAATGCTCCCATGGAAGAAGATGATCCTGTGACAGAGAACACAATTGAAGATGATGGTATTGGTGTAGTTGATAATGTGCCAAAGGACATGATTGAAGAAGATGGTATTGGTGTAAATGATCAAGATGATCATTGATGAAGACACAACAAAAGACTAGAATGAACACACAAGAAAAAGGAATTATTATTATCAATGAAAAATGCCCTATGGGCTTACAATAGTATGATTCTAGAAAAAGAAATCCTCCACATAGTACCCTCTCTCTAACTCCACTAAGAGCTACCTTTACAATGCCATAAATGTTCTTAAATAAGCCCCAAATGGTTTAGGGTTAGGAATACATTCTAGAATATGCCAGTTGGCATCCACCGCCAAAATAGAAGATTCCAGAAATCATTTTAGAAGTCGGTGTAAAATTAGAAGAATCTAGAAACGATAGTCCAACTTTCAGGAGGCATAACTTTTGAACCGTAACTCTGATTGATGAACCATTTATATTTCTTGAAAGCTCTTGAAGCGCTCTACAACCCTATAGACTAGCTTTTCTCATCCCCCATTTTTCAGCCCCATATCTGACTTTGAAGCACTCTTAGGAGGTCTCCAAGAAAATTAAAACTGCAATAACTTTCTAACCATAAAGCCTTTTGACCTGATTCTTTTTCTGGAGTGTTTTAAATTACAAGTACAATCATCCCTCCAAATTACACCCTCCGACTCATCATAATTTTGGCCTAATTATAAAATAACTCATTTTTTACATTTACATGTATCCCAAGGTGCTTAAAAACTAATAAAACTCTAACCCAAAAAACTAATAGTGGAACTGTGAGAGTTGGAACCTTTATTTGACCCAAATGGGTATCCAGAAATGAAAACACATTAAATAGAAAATATCTCTAAGAATTTTTTTTTTGGGTGATACAGGATTGCCCTTACACCACTAGATGCTCTTGCATCAAACACTCAGGGTAGATTGAAAAGTGATCCTGTCACTTTATGGTAGAGGAAAACCCAAATGGGCAACCTCCGCTACTGATATCCAAGTTGAGTCCTCTATTGCTCGTCTTTTCCACTTCACCACGTACTCTTCATCCTACCTATTTCTGGTACTCCTACCCACATGACTATCCAAAATCTCTTCTATCTCCTCCTTAGAAGTAGGAATTGGACATGGCTCTAGCATCAACCCCTCATCTACACCATCATCATGATTTTTTGTTAATTCTGAAATGTTGAAGATAGGACAAATGTGAATCCCATTTGGTAACTCCACCTCATATGCATTTTCTGAGTCATGTTTCTTCAAGATTTTGCAGGGGCCAAATTTCTTCATCTTCAGCTTGTTGTAAGTACCCACTGGAAACCGTTCCTTTCATAAATGTACCATAGCCAAATCCCCTACTTGGAATTCCTTATGTCTCCTCCTTTGATCTGCCCTAGCTTTATACTGTTGATTTATCTTAGTGATGTGTGCATGGACCTCCTCATGTAGGCTCTTGACATGTTCAAAAAATTCTTCTACCTCGGCACTTGTCCTCTCCCCTTGCTCCATCTTCCTTAATTTTGGTGCAATCCTTGGGCTACTGCCATACACAATTTGGAATGGTGATCTACCAGTACTCTGATTTACATAATTATTGTAAGCAAATTCTACCTGTGGTAGAATCAAATTTAATCCCTTAGGCTTATCTCCCACTAAACACCTCAACAAATTTCCCAGACTTCTATTTACCACTTCTATCTGCCCATCAGTCCGCAGATGATGTGTAGAATTGAACTTCAATTCCATCCTCAACTTCCTCCATAAAGTTCTCTAGAAATACCCCACAAATTTAGTATCTTTGTCAGAAACAATACTCTTTGGGAGACCATGTAGTCTCACCACCTCTCTGAAAAACAAATCTACAATATGTACACCATCATGAGTCTTGTGGCATGAAATGAAATGTGCTATCTTGGAGAACCTATCAACCACCACAAATATCGATTCATTACCCCTTTGAGTCCTTGGCAATTCAAGAACAAAATCCATACTTATGTCCTCCCATGGCTTCAATGGAATAAGAAATGGCTGATAGAGTCCAGTATTGTGACTAAATCCCTTAGTTTCTTGACATACTTAACAACTATGTACAAACTTCTTCACATCTTGTGACATTTGAGGCCAAAAATAATGTTCTCTAAGAATGGAAATGGTCTTATCTCGACCAAAGTGTCCTGCCATCCCCCCACTGTGCTTCTCCTTGATCAAATTTTCCCTCATGGAACTCCTTGGAATGCATAATTGACTAACTTTGAACAACATACCATTTTGAATCAAATAATCTAGCCACCTGGTTCTGTCTACAGTAACAGGTTCTTTGCAAGCCTTCCATGCTTCAAAAAAATCAAGACCCTCAGGGTATAAATTCTTGAGTTCATCAAACTTAACCACTTCAACCTGCATTATTGTACACAAATATTGTCTCCTACTTAATGCATCTGAAACCCTATTAGACCTTCCACTTCTATGTTTCAACATAAATGTATAGCTCTGCAAGAACTCTACCCACTTCATATGTCTCTAGTTCAATTTACCTTGGCTATTTAGGTACTGTAATGCCTAGTGATCAGTATACAAGAAAAATTGTTTTGGCAATAAATAGTGCCTCCATTTCTTTAAGGCCCGAATGATTGTATAGAATTCCTGATCATAAACATAATACTTCTTCTTTGCATCATTCAATTTTTCACTAAAATATGCAATAGCCTTACCTTCTTGGCTCAATATGGCCCCAATAACACTGCCACTAGCATCACAATCTACCTGGAACACTTTACTGAAATCAGGAAGTGCCAACACTAGTTTTTTTGTCACCTTCTTCTTCAACAATTCAAAACTCCTTGCAGCTGCTGTAGTCCACTTGAACTCTTTCCTATCCCCCCTTATTGTTTCAGTTAGGGGTGCATATATGCTACTGAAATTCTTAATGAACTTTCTATAAAAACTAACCAGAACATGAAATGATCTCACCTCAGTAGCAGACCTTGGAGTAGGCCATTCCAAGATGGCTTTTACCTTCTCTGGATCCATTTTGAGACCCTCAGATGATACAACAAACCCCAAGTAGACTAACTCCTTTTTTACAAAGCTACACTTCTTCAAATTAATCAACATTTTCTCTTCCCTCAACCTTTCAAGGACTCTACGAATGTGCAATAAATGTTCATCCAAAGTCTTGCTGAAAATTAAAATATCATCCAAATAGACAATAACAAATTTTCCCAAGAATTTCTTTAGTACCTCATTCATAAGCCGCATGAAGGTGCTTGACACGTTGGTCAGTCCAAAAGTCATGACTAACCATTCATATAGACCCTCCTTGGTCTTGAATGCAGTCTTCCACTCATCTCCCTCTCGTATCCGTATCTGGTGATAGCCACTCTTAAGATCTATCTTTTTGAAGTACTGAGCCCCACTCAAGTAGTCCATAAGATCATCCATTCTTGGCAAAGGGAACTGATACTTGATGGTTATTCTATTTATAGCTCGAGAGTCTATGCACATTCTCCACTCTCCATCCTTCTTTGGTGCTAGTACTACAGGTACTGCACATGGACTTAGGCTCTCTCGAATCAGGTAATGTCTGTTTAGTGCCTCAGTTTCAGTAGGAGTCATCCTATGAGTAGCCTTGTTAGGCAAACTAGCTCTAAGGATTAAATCTATCTGATGACTGATTTGCCTTATTGGTGACAACCCTTCTGGAATGTTATCAGAGATAATGTCTCCATACTCACTTAATAGGCCTGAAACTTTAGGTGGAATTTCACTACTACCTTCCTTATGTTTTATAGGAATCAAAGAATAACACATACACTGATGTTTCATACCATCCAAAAAATTTCTTCCATCAACAAGGCATATCCTAACATTACTGCATACCTTTTCACCTTCCTTTACCAAGAGTTTCAGTTTGTGGCGAACTCCATCCTTTCTCAGAGAGTATGTATTTGCATGACCATCATGTACAACATGCCTATCGAATTGCCACGGTCTTCCCAACAATAAATGTCAGACATCCATTGGAATAATGTCACAAAGAACTTCATCATGGTAACTCCCAATCTTGAACTTCACCAAACACTGTTCACTGACCAGGACCTTATGATCATCCTTCACCCAAGCAATCTGATAAGGTTGGGGGTGTTTCTCCCTCTTGAGCTTTAGCTTAGTGACCATCTCCTCAGACATGAAGTTTTCAGTGCTGCCAACATCAACAATCACATCACAACACTTATCCTTACACTTGCACCTAGTACAAAACAAAATCCTCCTTTGTCCAGGTTCAGTCTCACCGCTTAGTAAGACCCTTTCATTTATGAGAACCTCTCCTCTTTTTGCATCCTCAGAATGTGATGACTGTGCATCCTAATCCACATGAGCAACCCTTGCTTGACCATCGGCTCTTCTATCTTTCCTTCCTTATTGTTGAGGGTATTCAAATGCACGATGAACTTCTTTATTACAATGAAAATAGGTACCACGAAAGCCTCTTCTTCTCGATCCTTGTCCATGTCCTCTACCTCTTCCTCTTTGATCTCCAAAGTTTTGATCATGGGAGTGGTTGAAACCCTCATTTCTTTGGTTTCTACTAGTACCTACATCTTCATTTTTCTTTTGGGTCTCATTTTGACCTCCAGATGACCTACTACCACTCCTTCCTCCTTGACCACACCCTCTTTGCCTTCCTTCAAACCCTTTATTTAGCTTCTCTTTGACTCGTAGGGAAAATTGGTATGCCTCTTCAATGGTAGTCATTCTAACTAGACTTAACTCCTCCTGAATGCTAAGTCGTAACCCACTGAGGTAACAGGCAACCTTCTCCTTATTTTCTTCTACACACCCTACCCTAATATGAAGTCAGTAAAATTCCTCTGTATATTCCTTGACAAATTTTTCTGCTTGCTTTAATCCTTACACTTTCTTGAACAAATCTAGCTCGTAGTCAACAAGAATGAACTACTTCTTTAGTTTATCCACCATGCGATCCCATCTTGTGATTTTCTCCTTTCCTCTTCTATTTCTTTCCAACTAAATCTCTTGCCACCAGATTTTGGCATGTCCTTCATTTTGGCCTTTGCAAACTTAACCCTATTTGGATCCCTAATATCTCATACTCAAAATACTCCTCTAGTTCATTGATCTAATCAATCAACTCATCCGGGTTTAGATTTCTTGAAAACATATCCACATCAATTTTAGGTCTTTTTACAAGCTTAGAAATGGCCCTAAAAAGCCTCTCCTCTGCCTAATTTAGGACTTCCCCTTCCTATCCAATATTTTCTTTTTCTTCATTTTCTTCCTCACTTTTGTTTCCTGTGGAAACATTTAGTCCTCTATGGATCTCCTCCTGTAATGCTTGAACTTGTCTCTAGAGGGCTCTAACCTTAGGAGTAATAACTCCAACCCTTCTATCATATTCCCTTTGTGGAGGTATCTTCTTGTCTCAAACCCACAACCACACAGTCTTGGTGCAAACTGCCTCATGTTCGATGATCTGTCCGAATGATTAGGAACTCTCGCTCTGATACCACTTGATGAAGACACAACCAAAGACCAGAATGAACACAGGAAAATAAAATTATTATTATCAATGAAAAATTCCCTATGGGATTACAATAGTATGATTCTGGAGAAAGAAATTCTCCACACAGTACCCTCTCTCTAACTCCAGTAAGAGCTACCTTTACAATGCTAGAAATATTCTTAAATAAGCACCAAATGGTTTAGAGTTAGGAATAAATTCTAGAATATGCCAGTTGGCATCCATTGCCAAAATAGAAGGTTTGAAAAATCATGTTAGAAGTCTGTGTAAAATTAGAAGAATCCAGAAATGGTAGTCCAACTTCTGGGAGGCATAACTTTTGAACCGTAACTCCGATTGACAAATTGTTTACATTTGTGAAAAGCTCTCGAAGAAATCTACAACCCTATAGACAAGATTCACTCATCCCCCATTTTCTAGCTCCATATATGACTTTAAAGTGCTCTAAGGAGGTCTCCAAGAAAATTAAAACTGTAATAACTTTCTAACCGTAAAGCCTTTTGACCTGATTATTTTTTTGGAGTTTTTTAAATTACAAGTACAATCATCCCTCCAAATTACACCCTCTAACTCATAATAATTTTGGCTTAATTACAAAATAACTCATTTTCTACATTTACACGTATCCTAAGGTGCTTAAAAACTAATAAAACTCTAACCCAGAAAACTAATAGTGGAACTATGAGAGTTGAAACCTTTATTTGACCCAAATGGATATCCAAAAATGAAAACACGTTAAATAGAAACTATCTCTAAGCATATTTTTTTGGGTCATACAAGATTGCCCTCACACCATTGGATGCTCCTGCATCAATCATGATGATGGTACTAGCATGTCTAATAATGATGATGAAGATGGTCTTGATATACCTATACTTGAGAAGGCATACAAGCCCCTATACCAAGGCTCCCAAACAACTCTTCTTTCCGCTATAGTCTTGTTGGTGAACATGAAGGTTATATATGGTTTATCTATTGTAGCAATGTCACGTATGCTAAGGTATGCCATTTTTGTTCATTATATTGACAAATCATATTTGTTGTTGTAAGTTGATAGGTGAAATTTTGTTACCACCATCAAACATTCTGCCTCGTTCATACCAAGAATTATTTACTATTATGAATCAAATTGGAATGAAGTATCAGACAATACATGCATGTTCTAATGATCACATTCTATATCATAAACAACATGAATTTGCAACAAAATGCACTGATTGTCATATTAGTAGATATCAAGGTTCTTTGGTACATTCTCATTATTCCACGTCTTGAACGATTATTCAAGTGCACTTTCTTGGCACAATTTATGGATTACCATGCACACAATAGAAGTCAAGATGACATTATGTGAATGCTTGCGGAAAATTCTATATTTAAGGATATAGAAGATACGTGACCAATATTTAAAGAAGAACCTTGTAATTTGAAGCTTTCATTAGCAACAGATGGTGCCAATCCATTTGGAGATATGAGATCTATTTACTTAGTGTGGCCTATTTTTATTATTAACAATAACATTCCTCTTTGGATGTCCATAAAGAGGGAGCACATAATGTTGTCAATGATTCTACCAGGTATTTTTTTCATTTAATAGTCATCTAAAATAATTTATAAACATACATCAAAATGGTCATAATAATTATGTAATGTTTATGTTCATTCAATTAGGTAAGTACTAAGTTAAAGATATGAACGTGTATATTGAGCCCCTTATTGATCAGTAGTTGAAGTTATGGAATGGGTCATTATGTACAACATCTCTAGACCAATAGGATAAAAACAATTTCAATTCCATGCAATGCTTGTATGGACAATACATGATGCCCCTGAGCTAACTCATTTTTACGGTATGTTTTATTGTTAAAGTCACATATTTTGGGTATGTTATAGTGCTTACACATTATTGTTGTATTTTTAAGTTGCACATAATAATTGTACATGATCTTTTAGGTCTTAAAACAAATGGAAAATTTGCATGTCCATTTTGTGGTCCGAAGATGAAATCTCATCATTCAAGAAGTTTATGAAAGTAGGTGTTCGATGAGTTTAGGCACTTTCTCCACAATATCATAAGTATCAAATTACTAAAAAATATATTTTTAATGAGAAAAAAAAAACAACATCAAGACCACGAAGAATGACACCTCGTATGTGGAAGTTAGAATACAATAGACTAAATCGTTGAGGTAATGTCATTCCATCTGATAATTTTTGTTTGAAATTTATATTTCAATAGTGTCTTTTATTTAGTAATGATGTAATTGATGCTCGTGAAGGTCATCAAGGCATCAATGACCAACTTCCTAGAGGAATAAAAAGTTATTCTACTCAATTTAGTAGGTTTATGTACTACAAAGATCTCTCAATTGCGCACTTGGTTGATGCTATGCATATTGGAAAGAATGTAACAAAGACACTATGAAAAATATTGGATGGAAGGCATGACAAAGAAAAAATTGCCAAAATTTGTAATGACATTCATGAATCCAATCATGCACTAAATTTTTTTATTGAATCAAACAACAATGGAGACCATATAAATATGAGTGCTCTTCCTTGGTTATTAATGAAGCAACAAAGTGATGCGTTAAAATAAGTCATAAAAATAATAAAATTTCTCACAGAATTTGCTGCAAATATAAGCAGTCTTGTATCAAAGAAAGGTGATTTTAGGCTAGGGTTAAAAACACATGATTGACATACCTTCATCAAGGTCAGTCACATTGTTTATTTATAATATATTTTTAAAATTGCATGTACTTTTTATTACATTATTTTATAATGTATTGAAAAGATATTTTTAAAATTATTGTAGTACATCCTACCTCTATCCCTCCCACACTAATTTGACAATAGTGTTAAACAAGTTATATATGATATTGGAAAATCCATGAGGTTAGAAGTGTTATTTCTTATATTTGTTGTACATATATTATATTTACAACTTGCTTTATTTTTTATGTAATTTATTGTATTTTTTTTTTTTTTCTAAAATATTGTTTATATGTTCTTGCATTGTTAAATCTCTTTTAGGTGGTTATCATCTAAAAAAAATGATTTAAAAATAATATAAAATATTGGAAGAGAAAAATTTCCCAACTTATGTGTGAAACGCAAAAGTGTCTACCTTCATATTTTTTCAATGCTCAAGAGCACTACCTCATACATCAAGTTGGGGAGATTGAATTGTGTGAGCCTATACAAACTAGGTCAATGTGGATGGTTGAGAGACACTTGAAATTTATGAAAGACTTGGTTTGAAAAAGAGAGTGTCCTGAGGGTTCTATGGTAGAGGGTTATATGGTATATCAAACCATGGTGTACATTAGTGAATATCTTTCCAAGTTTGCAATAAATATCTATGTAGACCGCATTTGGGATACCAACTCTATTAACAAATTCAAATTAGAGTATTTGATGGGGAAAGGTAGATTGAGGAAAGTGAGAGGTAATTATAGGAGTTATTGTAATTGATTCATTTTTATAAATATTCAATATAAGTTGTTTCTAAGTGGTCTATTTTTTTTCTTTACAGTTGGTCATGAGTGAGATGCACTATATTTATATATTGCAAATAATCTTGATTGGATGATGGTATAGATTCAAAAATCTCAAGAAAATGGTTTCTCATTAACATGAGATAGTGTTGCATCATTGGTTAAAGAAGCTCATCGTAATGGAAATCTCAATGTTACACCAATGGTACTTGATCTAGCATATGGTTCAAGAGGTAGAAAGATATGTATAAGATTACTAATCATGACTCATAAGTTTAATATCAAATCACAGATTGATGCAAATAATCTTGACATGTTTGAATCATTACAAATCAAGCACCACAAAGCTATGTACTACCATGGTCATAAATTTCACATAAAAATGTTAGACAAAATGAAAAAAACTTGTGATTATGGGATAAGTGCAGTCTTCAAGGTCACTAATATTTCATCTAGAAATGACATACATCCTCAACAATATGAAAATTGATACTATAACATTTTGGATGATATACTTGAGTGCGACTTTAACTCATTTAAATTAGTTCTATTTGTCGTCAAATGGTACAGGCTACGACTGAATCAAAATGATCTTAATAGGACTATTATTGAACATGATTGTGGATTTACAATGATTAATACAAAGGTTATTTGAGCTAGTTGGAGATGATCCCTATGTTCTTCCAAGCTAATGCGAGCAAGTGTTTTACTTTGACATTTCACATAAACTGGGTTGCTCATTTATCGCTAGACAAGATCCAAGAGGAATGCTGGTAAAGTATAATGTGATGAAAGAAGAAGATACTGAATAATCAAAAGATGAAGTAAATGATGACCACAAATGACTATTACACAATGAAGAAGAAGAAGAAGAAGATGATGATGATCATGCTGATGAAGATGGTGATGATCAAGGCAATTATAGTCATGATGATGATGGTCATGATAATGGTGATCATGAAGATGGTGGTGGTGTTGGTCGTGATGATGATGAAGATGATGAAGGGGACAAGTATGATGATGGTGATGAAGATGGCAATGGTGTTGGTCATGATGATGATGACGATGATGAATATGATGAAGGGGACAAGTACGATGATGGTGATGATGATGATGATAGTCACGATGATGACATAGATGAAGAGGATGATCAATGAAATTTATGTTAAGGTATGATCAATGTCTTGTATGAGTTGTATATTTTTATAATTAAGTTATTATGTGTTGAACTCTAATGTCATGGAGTATATACAATGATTTTGCATACGTACCACACATAAAGTAGAGGTAAGGAATTATAAAATATATAATGATTTCGATGAATGCATCATATAATTTTGGTCTTTTATGTAATTTTTAGCATAGATAACATGTAATTTTTGGCTAACTTAGGATAAATGATTACATATGCAAGAAATTTAACGCCTTTGACCAGGATCATGCACAGTGACATGGATCGACAAGTATAAGTCAATAGACCCTATGGATACAATTTATTATTTGTGGTAGACTCTTTACCATCCACATCAACTTTTGTCTTATTATGTTTCTCATTTGACGAATCGTAGGTATCACCGAATAGGTATTTGTTTGATTTATCTTCCTCAAGTGAGGAAAAGGTGGGAATAGAAGACAAAAGTGAGACATCTAGTAGGTCTAAAATTGGGAAATCAACTCGAGGTCAAAAGATTAGAACAAAATTCAATAAATGAATGAAAATTTTCCTTGCTGAGGGGGGATCATATTCTTATGATAATGAGACCAAAGGTGACAAAAATGTTTCCTTAAGATACACACATCTTTAGAAAGAATGGGTACCCAAGGAACTACCTTTATTTAATGCTAATTTTTCTGTCAATGAAATGATATATCACATAGCTCCATCTTCATTACATGGTTTGGGCTTATTTTCCATGTATGGCATAAAGGTCAGTTATAATAAAGTTGTTGAATTGATGGAGTATGTATAACCTTGTTATAATTACAATAATTGGATGTGGATTGTGCAATAAAAAAAGCATATGCATAGGTATACATTGTCAACAAATTATATAAAATGCAAAGAAAATTATCAAAGTAAAAGACTCACTATGTATATTAATGGAAGGCCAAAAGAAATAGTGAATATTATAGGTTTTATAAATAGTTCTCAACATGTGTCAACTAATAAGCAACTAAATTATATATTTAAGGCATGCAAGGGAAATGATGTTTTTGTTTATCCGATAAAATCAATAAGTGCAGGGGAATAGCTTTTGATAGATTACAATTTGAATCGTGTTGATACAAAAAAAATTCACTATCATGGGACTAGTAAGTATACCATATTTTAAAGGAATTGCCTCCAATATACAATCTACTATTTTATTAATATTTTTTTGGTAAGCCTATTACTTTCATTTCACTGCTGATTCCTAAGAATTACTAATCTTTTTCACAGGGCAACATGGATCCACCAAAAGGCACAATTGGGATGTTCCTCACACACCTTCAGCAAAGGTAAACCTTAATTAGTGTAATTGTACAAATTATATAGAAACAAATGTTTAATTATTATGTTATTTTCTTTATGACCTTGGAGTTATTTTGATATAATTTTATTGATATTGATGTCACAACTTGATACTTATTGATAGGGAATAGCAAAAATCACAATAATTCAGATGTGATCTGAAATTGAGGTAACATTTTCAGATGACATCACATGTAGCACTGAACTTGGCTTCGTGGTTGCTAAGATTATAAATAAATATAATCAACAAATTCTTACCCTTGTCATGGAACAAAATGAAACTAAGGAGATAGAGGCACTCAAAGATGAATTGATATATAGCGTCAATTGTATGAAGGTAATAATTAATCTTAAGCATTAATAAAAGTTCAATAGATGTTTATATTTCATACTCTCTTATGGATCATGATCTAAAATACGACATGTTCTTCTTACGAGAATTTTTGACACTTGTGAAACATGGTTAGCATGGTGAGGGTTGTAGCAGTTCACAACCTTCATGTAAATAATCTTTAAAACTTCAACCATTCATTTAACCTTTGCATGCATTATTGACTCAACTTATGTTTGGGATTGTTCTAGTGCACCATTTGATACTTATCCATTGTAAATGTCTTTTGCTAAAATTGTATTTTTCAGCTCATGATGAAATGCAGACGCCTCCTTTGATCACCACTATGATACTACCAACTGCAATGTTGATAACAAGGAACTTGCAAACATATTTATCTGTACCAAGTACAACTGGTAAAACCTTGTTTTGCTATATTTTATTATGTTCTAATCATGCATTGATTTTTTTTTTTTGGGTGCATTTACTCATGGAGCTATTTTGTACACTAATATATACACCTACAGCTGATACAAGAACAAAGATCACTACTATAGAAGCTAAACCATTTCTTGAATTAGCCTGCATTACTAGTACTAGTTCGTTTGTGGGGTCATTGTTGTTGAACAAGAAAACTATGTTTCTGTTAAAAGTACCAAAGCTTCCAGGTGCTTTAAAATTGTTATTATTTACATTGTAATTGTAATTTACTTATACATAACTCATTTTGGACTGAAAATTCCATGATAATTTTGTAGAAAATGATGTTTTTTATGATACTTTTTTTGAAATGACATCGAAGCTATTTGGGCCCACCTTAAGTAAAAGGTATGTAGCTTCATATCATTAGTACAATATTTTTCTTTTCTTCTATTTATTGTACTATATTAAAGTTATTGATCTAACAATTTTATTTTTTCAAAAAAGGTGGAATGAACATGGTCCTAAATTAAAAAATCAGCTCATTACATCTTTTGAGGACCTCTTTAGAATTTTTCTTTTTTTGATAGTGCCATATTTCTCAAAAGAGCATCCAAACATATAAAGACTGTGAGGGACCAATATAGAAGGGCTATAAAGGTTAACCCAAAGTACGAGCGTCCTCCTATGATTCCACCGATGGAGTGGAATGAAATAATAGAAGATGTAAAAGAGAAAGGCTACATGATAAATTAATTGAACCAGAAGAGGGCAAAAGAAGGTATGTCATGATAGTATTAAGTAGAATGTAATCATGCACTAATTAGTGATTTTTGTAAATATATAGTCTAACATGTTTAAAACTTTTCATTGACTATAGGACACATCAAAAGCTACAAAAGTGAGAATACAAAAGGGTGGCCAACACACACTTGGCTCTGGTGGCTATATGAAACTTCATTCTCGACTTGTAAGTAAAAGCAATGGTTTTTATATCAATTTTTTTTTACGTTAGGTTGCAAACAATTTTCTTTACTCAAATCGTACATGCAAAATTGACGATATTAAGCAAAAAATATAGGGCACAAAATTCAATGTAGAGCCCATAGATGAAGACCAAAAATTTCCTTGAAAGAATGCTATAAAGTCATGGATGCATGCCTATGCCAAGAATCTAAAAGCCATACCCAAGAATCTAGTGCACCGGATGAGACACGGGTTAATTGGTCAAATAAAAAGTAAATCAAATTGAATAGTTGAGAAATTTCATGTTTGGTGTTAATTTTCAACATAAATTGACTATTTCTGCTTTATATATCAAACAATGATAACAATGTGCATGGCATTTCACTGCAACCTTCAAATCCTATCAAAGAACCTGTGTATGACGAAGGCCATGATCTGCATCACAGTGGTGGAGGTATTAATTTTCTATTGGAAATCAATTATGTAATTATTAATAGAATTAAACATCTTCAATTGCAATTGGCCATACATGTAACTTTTTTTCAATATTTTAGAGCATGTTGAACATCATGGTGAATGAGTGGAGCATGTTCAAAGTGTTCAACATCTTGAGGTGGCGATCGATCAAAAAGTTATTGTACATGATGTGGCATTGTCAGGTAAATAAAAATGCATGTTATATTCTACTAGTTAATGAAATACTTGTAACAATACAAAAAAAGTACGAATTTAACCCATTTACTTGTTATTATAGGAGACCCGCCTTTAGTGTAGTAGCCTTGTGCACCTCAAAGAAGGAGGAAGCATCATAATTTGACATTACAACCACAAGAGCAGGAGAATGAGGAAGATGTTGATGCTCATATCAACCTTTTCCTTAAGAAATCCAAGAAAAACAAAAAAAAGAAATGATTTTTTAAAAATGCTCTTTGATAAACCTTGTTTGATAAACATTGTTGGATAATGAAAGAATGTTGTTTTAAGTAATTATTTATGAATGTTGCATATTAATATTGAATTTTATGTCATGATAATAAATATTTTTATGTGTTAATGAGTTCTTGATTAGTGTTTAGTATTAATGAATTTTATATCATATTAATGAATTTTATGTGATTGTATTGATTGAATGTTATAGTTCATAAATGGATGAATGAATGAATGAAGTATGTAATTATATGTTAATGGGGAATTTAGATTGATGTTAGGGGGAGGGTGGCTGGGCCAGATGAGCTTCCACCTTCATGTGGTTGGCCTTGTTAAATAGAGAATATTTAACTATTCTCGAAACCAAGTGAAGCCTAAACTAACATACCTTCATTATTTAATCAATTTCATTCATTCTAGGTATTTTCTCATAAGTGAATTTTGAATGTGTCATTGTAAGGCAATTGTCAAATAACAAACTGGAAGGGTCAATACTCAATTTGTTTGGCATGATTTGGCTTCATTTTGTATAAGTATTCTCTTGTTGAATGTGTTGAATCTACACAATTTATGAACTAGTTGAGATCTTATTAGTCTATTTCATTTTTCAAAACTCCCTTTTCTCTAAAAAAGATAACATTAAAATCATATTCTATTTTATATACAAATAAATCAGTAAATGGACACATTGGCAAGGCTTGCATATAGGGGTACTCTATGTTTAATCTTGAACACTTAATTTGTGCTTAGAGATAATGTTTGAGTTATTGTATCTAAATTTGACTATAAATACTCTATTCAAACTTATGCTATATTGAACTAATTTTATTAGCAAATCATATGCATGATGCAAACACTATAGTAATTTGATAGAGTTTTAGATTTGGGTAGATTAGTTTAGTCGCTATTTTAATCAAAGAATATGTCAAACCAAAATCACAAGAGTCGTGAATATAGTTTTAGTTCATTCATATTGAAATTTTCACTACATTTGAATTCAAGCAAAAATATGATAAAGTCACTTTCATCTTTTCATATAGGTATTTAATGTAAATTTGAAGTAAGCTACATGGTTTAGTGTTACTCCATGCGGGACAGTGGCAGTTGCAGGGTATGGTGCTGGTGCTGTTTCAGATTTTTTGGTTCAATCTAGCTATTCAGTCACTACGGTGAACAAAATCATGCTGGTTAGTTAAAGCTTATTCTAGTTATAGCTAAATTGCTTATGTAGTCATAAGATTTTCAAGTAAAAACCTTGAGTTGTGACAATTTTAAATAATGCTTTTGTAATGGGTTTGGTTGATTTACACTATTTAAAAAAATAGATTAGCTGATTTGTTGGATTTCATAAAAACCATCAATGAACATTTTATTGACTAGATTTCACAAAATTTTGAGTATTCATAAAACTCCATGCCTTCAAATTTTTATTTTAGTTTTTTGAAATGGAGAGCTCCACTAACTATTTTACACATTTAAAAGTACTAAAGCCAGTAGTAGCTTCTCCCATGTCTCCAGAAAACTTAGTATAGGTTCAGGGTCCCTTGACTCCCAAGAATTCGATTAGCCCAATAAGACAACAATATAGATTGAGAAATCAATACAAAATTACTATTTAACAAATATTGAAATAACTTACAACATTCAATCAATTGAATAGTCAATCAAAATAAGCTTTTATGAAATTCTCTGAGTTTGGAATACAGAATGATTGCCCTTTTAGTACAATGCACCTTATGTGCTCATGCATTTATTTCCTTGCATGAATCGATGTCATTAAGATTTTGATCATTGTAATACAACACAGATTGTCAACAGTTTTTTCCAGTCATTACTTCCTCGATCCATAAAATATCTTCAAATATTTGATCACTACAACTCCTGGTGAAAAATACCTACACAATAGCAATAACCCTATTGATCATCGCTATATAGGAAATCCCCTTTCTGTGACCTCCGATAGGTGTTTTCACTAAAGAGTATAACGATCACAAGTTTTAGTCTTCGTTGCAAGTTTTTATCTTATCTTTGTAATACATAGTGATATCTTATCTTATCTCTATATGTTATAGGAAACTTGATCGCTATATGTTATAGCGATATCTCACCCGACTTTGAAGATGACCATGCTGCTATCGCCACAATATACACCAATACTTGATGCTTCATCGTTTTAGCTATAGTGATATATATATTTTAAACCTTCTATATTCATCAAACTTTCGACCGATCTAGGTCAAAACCTAACAAATTTTAGTCAAACTTTCAACTAGATGTGGTTGAACTTCTGACCAACACTGTGACAAGGTCATCATTGTGGGTCTGGCATCTCGGTCAGATGGGCCACCCTTGTTGACCAACATTGGTAGAAGTTTTGACAACCACATATAGAAAAATGTTGGTGTCAATTTCTTAACCTTAACCAAGGCTAGTTGAAAGCTCAACCAGCCTTTGTCACAATTTCGATGAAACAACTGTCCAAGATATCATCGTCAGTTTGACATCGTGGTCGGATGAAGCACCCATTTCAACCAAAAATTGTTGAATTTATCCGATTTTGATGAGGACTTGCATTGAAAGTTTGACCTAAACAAGGATTCATCAAAATTGTGATGGGAAAAATATCGACAAGGCCATTTGTGGATCATTCGACCAACTTGGGTAGAAAATTTGACCAATTTTTGTCAAAAATAGAGGCCAATTCGACTAGTGACAGTTCAAAGATAAATGATAAAATAATTTCAAATAAGGGAATGTATGTGATTCAAAGGAATCCCTGTTACACTAAGAGAAGTCAAAAAATAATGGAAAAGATGTTTTGTTCAATACATTAAAAATAATGAATGCATATGATAAAACACAAACCATTTTCTTAGAATTTGATAATAATTTACCTATCATAACTAATGTCGCTGCCTATTTCTACTAAGCTAATGGAATATATGATTTAACATTGCTTAATATGTTGCTTGGTTTCTAACTTATCTTGGGTGAAATCTAGCTTGCAAAGCTGCTACCAGTTCTTACATTGGGTGTTTTTGAATCCTTCTTTCTGACTGATGAATCATATTTGTTTTGCAACTCACTTAGATTTTTCTTTATAGAAGCTTTGCCTCCAAGATTTTTAGAATTCAATCTGGGGCTTGCCAAAGCTTTCTTTTTTAACAGATCTAGTCTTTTTTCTATGATGTTGGTGATGATCCTTTTAAAGAAACTTCCAGTTGGAGGAGTAGCTATGGGTGAATTATGTTTTGCTGAGTTTGTTAGAATATTCTTAGTACTGAGAATATTTTTCTTATTCAATGAGCTAAATCCTTTTCGAGTTCTAGTCATTGCAATATGATAATCCATATTCTCCTCCTCAATCAATCTTTCCTCCTCAATAGGAAAACATCCAGTATGCTCTTTAACTTGCTTTGCAAATAAGTTGGAGTCTGTGTCCAGGGAGTTTGTGATAGTTCTGTCAAAGAATATTCCACCTGTAGGGGTCAATTTGAATAATCAATCTCTGATGGATATCCCTTCCCCCAACATTTGATGGAGTTTTCTAGAGTGATCACTAAAGTCTGAGGACATATAAGCCCATTGCACATCTAATAGTGTGTAATTTCTACACTTCAACATTTGATTTATTGGAGTGAATGAGGGAAGAGCATTGTGAAAATTTGTAGCTTCCTTATCCCTATTCACATGTTATCCATTTCTTGACACTCTATAGGATTTCCTACTCTTGTGTAAGTCTTTCCCATTTTGGATCCTTGTGATATTTCTATTTCATTTAGGGATCCTAATCTTGTGCTTGGAAAAGGATTGTCATGACAAGTTGAATCACCAACATTTCTTGTTGAGGAAATCCTATGGTAAGACTCCATCATGCCTTGCGTCCTTGGAATTTCTCCCAAACATTTTGCAACTTCACATGGACAATCTGCTCCCAAAATAGACTGTAGTCCAAATTGATTGGAAGACTTCTTATTAATTGTAACTGACTCACTTAAATCACGCAGACCCATTTTTGTAACCACATTTCTTTTGATTGAAGGTATCCTTTCAATGTCACATTTGTCCATGCCACCCAACCCCTTATGGAAAGAGAACTTTGAGACATAGCTCCATGTCATTCTCAGATATCTTCACTTGCTTTACTTCTATTTTCATATGATGACCAGAGCTTGAAGCCTCTCTAATAGTTGAAGCAACTTAGGCATTTAAAGCAACATTTTAAAAAAAATAATTCGACTAGTTGTTACAATTGCGACGACTTGTTCCAATGGCTAGCTATCACTTGCACAACACAGTTGTTGCAACAACGTCACAATTACTATGACTAGTCCTGATGATGAATGTTGCTTCCACAACATAGTTGTCGCATTCACGTCACAATTGTAACGACAGATTGGAAGCTTAAGATGTCATAATTATGATAGAGCATTGTTGCAATTGTGATGTCATGAACATGAACTCTTGTCCCTTCCTTCTTCCAAGTTACGACAGTGTCATCCATCACTATTATGATGGATACCCTCGCCGTCGCAATTTGCGACAAAAAAGGTTTGATGGTCATCCAACGGGAGCTAATTTGTGGTTCTGTCGCTTGTGCGACAAGTAAAAATTGCAATTGCGACAACCTGCCATCGCACTTTGAGTCCAAATGTAGTAGTGCATGCATGTAGAAAAAATCACACTAGAAAAGTTAATAAAATACACCTTCCTTGTTATAAGATTAGTTATTGAATCAAAATTATAAAAAATGTTAAAAAACATTCTTAGAATCCATGCAAATAATATTTTAATAAAAAAACAACTTTCAAATGGATGTTTAATAAACATAAAACTTACTTTGCAAGGAATTTTTTTTTTTTTTTGAAATTATTTATAGAGTCATTGGCCACCATCATGAAAATTATGTTATTCAATTTAGGGATACATTAAAAGTTACTTACAAACATAATTATTTTTTATAATTTTGATGATGAATACCATGTGTAATTTATTTTAAGATTAATAGTGATTTGATATATTAATTTTTTTTAAAAATATACATAAATATTCTTTAGGTTTTTTATTAAAGGCTAGTCATCAAAGAAATTGGATTCTTCATTTTTTTAATTGAATAAATGTTGATAGGTTAGATAATTTTGATATACTAAAAAGTATTATCATTCATAAGCACGGGCATATGAATAATAAAAGGGATTATATCATTGAAACTAAAATTAATTAGTTATTAAAAATGTTAATATTGAACAACAATAAAAATAGATTCTTGGTAGAAGAGACCACTTTCTTTGGTCTTGAAATGGTTAAAATTTAAAAATACCAAACAAAAAGAAAAAAGAGAAAAGATTCCTTGTTTTCAAATTGCTTTCTAACTATAATAGATAAATCAAATTACACTTTCTAGTTTGATAACATGTTATTATGGGCATGGGCTCTCTTTGTGTTCAACTCTAAACTATTTCATGTGTTTTTTATTCTTTTTGTTACCTTGACAAAATCCTACAACCTTGTTTATATGATTTTTGTGATGTTGTCATTGTTGGCCAAAACTATATTATACTATGCTATGTTACCATCGGAGACTAATACGTTATCAGGGATACTACAAGGCTTAGCTTATCAAAGACATTAAGGTCTATCAGTTTCACAAGGGAAAGAAGGGTCAATGCAAGTTTGAAGAAGAATCTAGAAATCCTAATTAGGTTAGGAAGTGGAAAAGAGTGACTAAGCAAGAAAAAAAAAGACAAAAAGAAGGTGAGATAGGAGAATCTATCGAGAGCAGTATTGTAGTGAAGAGCTATCAAATAAAAAGACAAGATAAGAAGCTATCAATGAAGCAACAAGAACAACAAGCTATTAGAAGGAGATTAGTTGGTATTAGAAGCAACAAACCTATCAAGCAAGGGAAAGGAAAACACTAGTAAATTTCTTGTTGTTTTTACCTAACAAGTTAATCAACAAGATTGTAAAATCCTTTTACAAGGTGGTCTGTAACAAGATTCAATAGTTCTTATTTTGAACTCATTTGTAAATCCCTTAATTAGGTGAACACTACAAGAGTGGTATTAAATGTCTTAACATTGTAGTCTTTAATAGGAGTGTTGGTTATGGGTATCATCCTCGATGTAGTTTTTCCCTCTAATCAAGGGTTTTTTGTGATACAAAAATTAGTGTGTTATGTGCTTCAACTTTATGGTTTGGACGCTTTTTACATTTTATTATTGAAGTTAAATTAACTATCAATTTACTTAGAAGATACAAATGACACTTGGGTGAATGTTTAGATTGACTATCGGTTAAAGGAAAGTAAGTGTTTAAAAGGTGAATTGCCCAAAGAACTAGTTCACCCCTCCTCCCTCTTAGTAATTTGTTCTACTATTAGCTACCAACAATTGGTATCAAAGCTTGTGGTTCTTGGAAAAAACTCTAAAAACTTGAGTGACTTTGGGACCATGGCTAGCTACAAATATCTAAAAGAATTGGAAGAAGCCCTGAAAGATGCAAATGAAAAGATTTTTGAATTAAAAGATATACACATAGCCTAATTTGGAAAATGAAAGGAACTTATTGAGAAACTATAGATCAATCTGGATGACTTGGATAAACTATCGGAAGGAAGTGTCAACTATAAGGAAGTTTATGTCACAATAGAGGAATTACTAGAAAAGAATGACAAACTACTCAAAAAGATCAAAGAAATTAAAGAAAGGTTAATTCTAAGGAAAAGAGAACAAGAGTCTCAAACAATTAGATTAACTGAGTTATTAGACAAAGTGGGAACTCTTGAAAGCGAATATGAAACTGAATTGAGATATCAAGATTCCCTTGAGACAATGATTGGAAAGGACTTAGTCATAGAAAGACAACAAAATGATATTCATACATGAGATGATTTAATCAACAAAATCAACGAAAGAAGTTAGAATCTTGAGAATGAAAACTAGAAATTGAAGAAAGAAACTAATGACTTGAGCAATGAACTAAAATTTGAAAAGGAGGTGAATGTTAGAATTATAACCAAATTTCAAGAGAACATGTTGGAGTTGGATAGACTGTTGGTAAAGAAAAAAGAGCAATTGATTGATACTGATAAGACCCCTATCGTAAACATTTCAATAAAGAAAGGCGAGACACCAAATTATGAACAATCAATGAAAAAATAAGAATACATAGGTTAATTGAATTACCGTCCTATCTATTATTATTGTGGAGAATATAACCATTCAAAAGATGCTTGTGGATATAAATAGGAAACTAGTGCAAAAAGAGTATCATTAAAGGGTTATCGCTACAATTTCAATGCATATGGTCATAAATCTAGAGAATGTAGAATAGGAGCGAACGACATGACAAATGAAATGAACTTTAATAGTTATTTTTACAATTACAATGAGTATAGTCATAAGGTAGACACATGTAAAATAAGATCATGAATAAACAAGAAAATTGGGTACTATCTAGAGGACTACAAAACTAAACTTGTGAATTGTTATCAATGTGGAGGAAATGGAGATCTTTTAAGATGCCATGATACTTTTGTTCAAGATATGGACACTCCACCTACAACTATTGGTATAACTGTAACACTAGAAATGATCAGGCTAGAAAAGGAGATATAGGCAAAGAGAAAGTAAGAAGATAAATGCAAAGAATATGGGTAAGGAAACGATACAAAACTACCACAACCAAGGAACTTTTCTCATATGACACTGGAATTTCATCTACAAACTAATTAGGTAAGTGAATAATTGGGACATAAAACTATGATAGATTATTTACAAGGTCCTGAAAGTATAAGATGCTTGTAAGAATAGGTCAGTAATTAGTAAAAGCAAAGAAAAGATTTTGTGCTATCAGTAAATGGATAATTAGTTACTATCGACTAGAACTTAATGTTGGTGGTACGATAGCCATTGGAAATGTATACTATGAATAAGGGAAAATGTTTACCAAAATTTTCATATCTTTGAAAAAATAAGTGTATAAAAGATTGGTTAAAGCACATTGCAAACAAAGATAGAATCTAGTCAAGAAGTTAAAGTCAAACCTTGACAATATGGAAGGAGAAATATATTGGTACATACATCTAATGAAGATGAACCTGAGTATATCATATGCTCATTGAAATTCAAAGGCCTAGTTGGAACAAGAGCACTATCAAGGTTACCTTATGGAGTATTGTTAACAAAGGTTGTAAGTGGATATCTTCAAAGCAAGTAGGTTGAGTTTGGTATTGAGGAAATTGATTCAACATATGAAGAACTATTCAAGATGAAGGAACCACAAAATGATGAATTTGGATTGGCACTTATTGTTCATCCACCTAGAAATATTGATGGAGAATTGATCAATACTATACTTAGCAGAATGTATGGAGAATACTTATGGGTGGAGAATGAAGAAGTGAAAATTAAAAAGGAGATCATTAGTACTATGACAGGACTACTAGGAAATGGTTGCAAGTGCATAAAAGAATAGGATCCCAAAATTCATATTGATAGATTCATCAGATATAGGCATGATCAAAATATGTTTGATGCAAGAACAATCAAAGATAAAGGTGTAAGGTTTGCATCTTTGGTAATTGAATACAAGATCTATCAAGGCAAACAAAGTGACAAGATACCCGTAGGAGACACATAGGTAGCTTACAAAACCATTGTTGAAGGAAAAAAGTTTGATCTAAGTGAAATGTTGAGAGATTAGCTAATGATGAATCTAAGAAAGGTTAGGAGATAAGGATTAAAGTAGGAAAATTTATTGGGTTGTATATATTTCTATGTGCAAAATTATTATCCTGTAATCGTAGCTATGAATTGGTTAGTTGGTGAATTAATTGTACATCAAATGAATAGATTCACTAAAACATTAAGGAGAAATTACAATAGCTTGATGTAGTTTCATTTTAAGGAAGTTCAAGAGCAAATGAATAAAATAAATCTAATTCTATCTCAAGTAGTGAATAGATACAAGGACATATGTTTCTTAGAAAGTACACACTCTTGTATAATGAAAGTTGTAGAAACCTAGACTGTCATGGGTAACACCATTTTGATATGAAGTAATTGATAATGAACTTCAACCAATAATTGAGCAACTTTAGGAAAGATACAGTCAAGTGCATAGAGGAAGAAGGAAGAACTGCAATTATCTATGAGACTGACAAAGAAATTCAAGGCAACTTTTCAAGAAATGGAAAAAAGTATAAAGGAGATTGGAATAATTCAAAACATATTAGACTACAAGTTTAGAAAATGAAATGAATAAGATAAGTCAATTATGGAAGAAGTAGTAATGTACACCATGAATAAGTATTCATATTTTTTGAGCAATCTAAAGGACAAAATTTCTACAGAATTGTATGAAAAAATCCTAGTCAAGTGGAACAATGCAGATCAATTGGAGAGAGAAAGTCAAGAAAGAACTTTACATATGGTAAAACTAGATATAGTAGTTACCAAGATAGACAAATTGTAGAAGGAGCATGAGAAGAAAATTTCCATCAATTATAGAAAGGCCAAAATCCTTACAGGAATGATTAAAGAAATTGAAAATGATAATAGAAGGATGTGAAATATAATCTTTCATATTAAGGATACTACTACAAAAGAAACACTACCGACAGGAACTATTTATGATTTAAATGAACAATTAAGTGGGCTTATTGATCTAACAAGTGATGTAAGTCAAGAGAATCAAAAAGTGATTTTGAGATAATTACCAGTACAAAATTAGAAGAAGAAACATGAAATAATGAAGAAATAGGCAAGAGAAATGGACAACAAATAATGAGACGTTTGAAGAAAATATTGAAGAAAAAATAAAGGTATCAAGTATGGATGTAACCGAAGGAGCAACAAATGTCAATAAGCCTACTATTATCAGAGAAGTAAGGGAAGAAATATTGAGTATGATTGTTGAAAATGAACAAGAAATTCAAATGAAAGTTGTGGAAGAGAAACAAATTATTAGAAGTGCAAGTTGCTAGAACATTGCAAGAGATGACATAGGTTGTAGAAATCACATAAAAGAGGAAAAGGGAAGATACAGATAAAGAAGAGGAAAATAATACTAGAGTTTAACTTGAAATATTGCGAAGACCTTATGCAAAGCTGAGTCATGAAGACATAAAACTATATGCTCAGAGATTACAAGAAAGGCCAAACTTATTGAGTAAGTTGGAAGATATATGGAGAACAAAGACAGTTAAGAGAACATTGAGAACATTATCTCATCTACTACCTTAAGTAAAGATTGATAGGAAAAGGGAGTGGAAAACAATTACATACATTTCTAGATTAAATAGAGAAAGATCAAGATATTCAGGAGGAATTAAGTATAAAACTGCAACATGGAATTGATATGATCAGACAAGTTGAATTTACTGAACTACTATCAAAGAAGCAGAGTAATTTGAAGAATACAATAGAAAATTGACTTAAAGACATCGAAAAAATTCTATTGGTGATTGATGTTGCCGATGTTGATTCTTACCATTTATCATTCTATATGAGTCTCATGCAACAACAAATAGAAATGACAAATATTTTCTTAGAAACATTATCAACAGAAATAAGCACATATATAATTGGACAAATTATACAGGTCAAAGTCACATTCCACGTATCTCAAGTTTGCAAGACAAATGGAATAACATAATTTTGAGTATAGAAAGCAAACTAAAGTATATAGATTGAGCCAAATGAGGAGTGAACCAATTTTTTTGCCTTTGGGATTATTGTCAAAGGGGGAGAAAATGTGAAGAAAGTTTATGGAGGAGTCAGAAAATTTATGTAAAAAGGTTATGTAGAAAGGGAGAGAGCTTATGTTGGAGAGATTAAGTTGAATTAAAGGTGTAGAGTTTTTCCACCAATGTCAAAGGGGGAGATTGTCACCTTGACAAAATCCTACAACCTAGTTGGTAAGATTTTTGTAGTGTTGTCATTATTGGCCAAAAATATATATCAGAGACTAAAATGTTATTGGGGATACTATAAGGCTTACCTTATCAAAGATGTTAAGATCTATCTATGTCATAGGGAAGAGAAGGGTCAAAGGAAGTTTGATGAAGAATCTAGAAACCTTAATTAGGTTAGGAAGTGGAAAATTGTGAGTGAGAGAGAGAGAGAGAGAGAGAGAGAGAGAGAGAGAGAGAGAGAGAGAAGGAAATAGAGAAGTTATTAGGAGCAGTATTTTAGTGAAGAGCTATTAGAGCAAAAGAATGAACAAGAAGCTATCAATGAAGCAACGAGAACAATAAGCTATCGGAAGGAGATTAGTTGGTATTAGAAGCAACAAACCTATCAAGTAGAGGAAAGGAAAACATAGGTCAATTTATTTTTGTTATTACCTAACAAGTTAATCAAAAAGATTGTAAAATCCTTTTATAAGGTGGTCTGTAAAAGGATTCAATACTTCTTATTTTGAACTCATTTGTAAATCCCTTAATCAGGTGAACACTATAAGAGTGAGATTGAATCTTTTAACAAAGTAGTCTTTAATAGAACTGTTGATACTCGTAGAAGGGTATTAGACACTTTTAGCAGAGTGTAGTCACTTAAAAGATGACATTATTGTAAGGTTTTAACCAAGAACTTTATTATTGCAGCGATGAGTTGTGGGTATCGTCCCCACCATAGTTTTTCCCTCTGACCAAGGGTTTTTTGCAATACCAAAAGTAGTGTGTTATGTGCTTCAAGTTTATGGTTTGGATGTTTGTTTCATTTTATTGTCAAACTTACATCAACCATCAATTTACTTAGAAGATACAAAGACAATATCACATGATTGTTTAGATTGACTATCAACTAAATGAAAGTAAGTGTTTTAAAAGTAAATTGTTCAAAGTATTGACTCACCCCCACCCCCCACTCTCTTAGTATTTTGTCCTACTTGTAGCTACCAAGACTTTTTAATTCCTTTATATTCTCTTTTATATCACATGTACCATCCTAAATATAAGGACCTAATATGTCTACAATTTAAGGACCATTTTGTGCCTTATTTAGTGTATTTTATTTGGTAGGACCTCACATGGAATGTAGAGGATATCTAAACTCAAAGATGGGACCTCTACTCCTTCATTCTTGGTTAAAATCAAGGTTGATTGATATTTCTAGGCGCATTCCTCTCTTTTTCCTCCAAACTCATATTTCATCTCCTTTCATAGGCTGTACTTATTTTTTTGCCTTCTGTGTGTTATCTAATCCTCAAAATAAGTTGTACTCAACAATATGGCACATACCTTATGTTCTTGGTACCTATATAGAATCTAGGCTCATTCTTAAAGATGCATGTCATTATTAGAAACATGTCATTAGAGAAGGGGGCCCATATTTGGCCTAGAGACCCATGTTGAGATTAGGGAAGATTATCGACACTTGTAGAGATTGTTAAGATAGAAAACATGTTGTATTGATGATAAGTTTTGTCATTGATTTCAACAATAGTTCTAAGGTTGTAAAGAAACTCAAATTTTGTATTTTGCATGTTATTGTTCAGTGGAACATGGACAATGATTAGCAATTCTAGATATACGACTATAATATTGTGTTACAAGATAGTGTAGACACCATGTCTATGGTCCTATTACTTTATATGATATTATGGTTGAGTTATAGATGATTTTGTGAAGATTAGTGATAGACTTGTGAGAAGAGATTTATAGCAGAGATAGTTGCAATATTTTAGTTGTATCTTGATGGTGTTGGTTGTAATCATAGGTTAGTATACTAAGAGGGGTGGGAAGGAGGAGCAGGGTGAATCAGTATACTCACTATGTTCAAATTTTTACTTCAAATCACACTCCTTACTTATCTACGGGTTAGTATAGGCTATAACTCAATCGGTCAGGGTTAAGAAAAAACACATTACATGAAAATAATAACAGATAATACAATATTTATCTCATGGAAACCTAGCTAGGGTAAAAACCATAGTTTTTGAGTCGATCCTCACAAGTTTGCACTCTTCTGAAGTGTGCCTAGGCAAGAACTTATCTTTATTAAAAGATTACAACAACACTATAAGGTGCCACCCTATCAGGGGGTTTAGATGAGACCTATTATGATCTTGATATGTTAAAAGAAGCCTAGTTAAAGGACTTGTGAACACAAGTTAATGTGTCACATTGTTAAGGTATTTATACAAAGAACCTATTAGGGTCCACCCTTGATGGGATTTGTTGTTGCAAATGTAAGTAAAAAATAGAGAAATGATCTAACATTTTAGCTACTGAATTGAGCTTGGTATGGATCCTTTTTTGGCTCTCTTGACTAGTCTAGAACTATTCTCTATGTTCTCTTATCTCTGCAACTTCATTCATTGATCACTTATGTGCTTCCTTCTTCTTTACTTGTGCACACAATACTCTTTGCATTGTTCAATTACTCTCTCCTCTTCTCAGCACAATCACTCCTTGAAGATGATATCTCTAATCACTCTTCTTCACTTTATGAGATTCCACCTTATCTTAGCTCTTCTGGCTTATTGGCTAATAGCTTGGCAATCTAACATTTACCCTTTCGGCTTGGTTTTCTTTTATACTCTTCTCTTTCTTTGATTAGAATATTTTATGTAGGAATTTAAAATTTTAATTCTCACCCTATTCACTAGCTTGGCCTCACATTGTAGTAGCATTGCACTCTTTTTTAGGTTGTGGTGTATTTGTATAGGATTCATGGGTGCCATGTGTTCTCAACGATTTTCTTTAGTTGGAAAGAGTTCAAATTTGAATTATTTTGACTATTCCTCGATCCTATCTTCCGTAAGCATTAAATGTAGTATTGAGTGCACTCTTACCTTATACATGACTAGATAGTTGCATGTTTCTTACTTCATGCTCATCATGTTGATTTGGCTAAATCTATTGTGTCTATCACTTCTTCTGCTTTGCTTTCTTCTTCTTACACAAACTTCACTTAGCATTCTTTGTCTAAGAGGAACACTATTGTCATCACCTCTACTTGTTAGTGATTTGGCTAGATAGATGAGTTGTAGTTATCATTTATGGCAACATATATATTGTGTAAAGAGAGCATAATTTGAAGTTGAAGGTACAACAATTATACTTAGAAAATTGTCTAAGAAGATACAATTTTGATATGCGTATTTGACAAAGGCATTATTGCCATGTGAACAATTAAGTACACGAAGACTAGAGTATCAATGTGATGTATGCATGAGTGCGAGTTTGTACGATCAGCACAGAAGAAGATATAATAATTTTACCAATCGTAGCAGAGAATAGGCAGAACAAAGCATGATAAGAAATGAATAATTATAGATTAAGGAATTATTTTGTTTACAAAATAATTAATTAATTAATTAGGGATGACATCCTAGATGTTAACCCTAGGTCATAAAGTTATAATAATATATTTTGTAAAGTGTGTGAAAGCTTGAAGGCCGACTGGATAGTATTTTGTAAATTGTAAAGGTATATGAGAAAATTACAATATGTGAAGTTAAGTGTTCTTCTAAGGAAGACTATGCAAACTTTGTTGTTGATCTCTAAGCCCAAGTTGCCTATTAATGTTTAACACTTAGTCATTTCCAAGGTAGTGTTGGACGATCATCACTGTGATCGAGCCATCCAGAGAAGGTCGAGCTACAAAGGACTTGTTTGTATTTTATCATATGTTGAGCAAGTTAAAGGTTACCGAGCACCCCAGTAGAGACCGATTCAACATACATGTCGAGTAACACAACAAAGACTTAGCATTTGGAAAGTCGGTTAATGCCAAGTGAGTCAATATATGTCGAGTGTATAGAAGCCGAGGAACAACATGAATGTTAGTTATGACCGAGAGTCAGAACATTCAAGTGCTGAGTAAACCAATTTTGACATATAAGTTTGTCTAAGAACAACATTCTATTAGAGAAGAAAAATGGTCTAGGTAAAGAAGTCAAAGAACTCAAAAGAGAACATAAAATTCAATGGGTAAGATTGTGTGAGGTGATTAAACAAAAGAAGAAAGATGAAGAAGACAAAAGACAAATGGCTGCTACACTTGAAGAAAGATCATTTGATGTGTAGAAGCTTACAAAAAACTAGTTGGATATGATGAGTCAGTTGTTACTTTTAAATCAAGAGTTAAACATAAAGGACATGGAGATTACAAGTCTCAGATCACAGGGTGATCAACTGAGGAATGAGTTGAGATATGAGAAAGAACTACTAGAAAGAATGAACAAACCAAGTGAAGCTATTAGATACTTTTAAGAACTGATGAGATCACCAAGGTCATCCAGTGATACTTCTAGTCTAGGACATATCAAGCATTCTTCATCTGCTAAGGAAGGAGACTCATCAAAGAGTGGTGAGCAAAGAAATGCAAAATCCAATGGAAAAAACCTACTTGTCATCATTGTGGTAAACTTGGATACATAGCCAACATTTGTAGAAGCAAAAATGGTATGCAAAACCCTAAACCAAAGTTTACTGGTAACAATTTTAATTGCAAGAAATAGGGACATAAAGAACATGAATGCAGGTTAAAGAAAAGTGACAACCTACTATACCTAGATTTGAAGGGCATTATTACAAATGTTAGAAATATTAACATAGAGCTCATGAATGTCGATCCAAAACAAAATCTAATTGGACATCTGAAAGACAAATACATGAACCTAAGCAAGGTAATTCTTACAATTGGGATTACAACACATGGTATAGTTGTCATTATTGTGGAGAGTATGGACGTATTCTAGAGAATTGCATTAAGACACATTTTAGAGGAAATTACAAGAAATGGTTGAATGAAAACCTAGTTTGTTTCAGTTGTCTCAAGGTTGAACATGTTAGTAAGAATTGCAAGACCCAAGCACCAACACCAAACAATGAAAGAAACAAAGGAAAAAGGAAAGCTGAGATGAGTAAATCATGGAAAGAGATAATAGAAGTTGAAGGTAACGGATCAAGCGAAGTTGAGATCACCCAATCCAATGGATTAGGTGATCACACCACATCCAACTAAGCAAAGAGGTATGTGAGGGACAATATACTTTATTGATATATTATAAATCAATTCCTAAAAATATGTGAGTAACAGTCCACATCAACATGAATCAAGATGCATTGGGACAAATTTGAGAGAAGAATTAAGTAATGGAATATGTTTCATTATCAAGTGTTGAGCATCAGTAATATAGTCTGTATTGGTTGAGCATTGCAATATAGACCAACTACTTACATCGACCGAGTTCATGTATTGGCCAAGTAAAATAGGTATTGACTAAGCAAAGTACTAGTAATAGAGTATTTGAATGAAAAGAGTTGAGAACACAATTTGTGAAGGCCGAGACAATCGTTGTGCACATACCAGAGTACAAACACATTTATTGCAAACCTAAATGGAAAAATTGAAGGTATATATCAAATTTTGGTACTCATTTTCGTTTCACCAAGTGATTTTCAGTACACAAGCAATTCAAAGGTGATCAAGGTGAAATAGTGAGTGAATCAAAGTGTACCATTGGAAAATTGGAAGAACACAGTAAGTTAAAGACTAAAAGATTTGAATTTTTTCTTCAAAATGAACACTCCTCTCATAGAATATATCACGTGTCTCTGGATCCATTAACTTGTAGGCTTTATGTGAGTCTGCATATCTGACAAAAATGCAAGGTTTGCTTTGACCTTCTAATGCCTTGTGTTTCTGTGGAGGTATTCTTGCCCATGCGGGAGAACCAAAGAGTTTGAAGTGCTTAACCATAGGTTTCTGCCTGTCCAAGCTTCAAAAGGAGTTACACCATCCAAAGCTTTGTGAGGACTTCTGTTCTGAATATAGTTAACACAATTCATCGCTTCTGCCCAAAAGATTTGATCAAGAGGCATGTTTTGTAGAATGCAAGTGGTCATCTCTTTGAGAGTTTTTTTTTTTTTTTTTCATTTCAGCAACACCATTTTTTTATGGCGTATATGATAGGGAATGATGAAGGTCAATACCCTCTTGAGTGCACAAGTCTATTAGTCTTGTGTTCACATACTCCCCCCCATTATCTGTTCAAAGAACTTTGATGAATTTCCCTAACTGCTTTTCCACTTGAGCCTTGAAGCTGAGAATTTTTTCATAAACTTCACTCTTGTGAGCCATGAAGAAAACCCAAGCAAAGCGAGAGTAGTCATCTATGAAGGTGAGTGCATAGCGAGACTTGCCAAATGATGGTACTAGAAATGGTCCCGCCACATCACTATGAACCAATTCAAGAACACATTGTGCTCTCCAAGACTTCCTCTTTTCATACAACTTTTCTAGATGTTTCCCAAGTGAGAAACCTAAACAAACACCTTATAAAAACTAAATTTGAGGTAGACCATTGACCATATTCTTGCTGCTAAGTTGCTGAAGATATCTATAGTTGAGATGTCCAAATCTCCCATGCCACAGTTTACTTTCTGCATTTGAATGTAATAACAAGGCTTGTGCATTTGATTTTGGCACAAAGGAGGAGAAAGTGTAAAGCCTTGAATCATGATTGGCTTCACCAATTGCAATCATTGAGTCATCCTTAATGCTTTTCACTGTCACTGATTCTGGAAGAAATTCCACTTTATTACCACCTCCATAGTGAGTCATTTGGTAGACTGAAAGAAGATTAGAGGTAAGGTTAGGAACATATAGAACATCCTTGAATGTTCCATTGTTCATTTCAACTTCACCTTTACCTTCAACTTCCACCTTAGTATCATCACCTACAAAGATGTGTGGTACCTTAAAATGTGTCATGGAAGAAAAATCTCACTTTGACGCACCCATATGATGTGTGGCACCTGAATCTATGATCCATTCTCCCTGACTAACAGTGTTTGTGAGTAAAGCATGCCCTTTACCCTTAAAATCTGAGGATGAAGATCCTTTCTCCTTGTAAGCATTAGGTAGTGGAACATTGTGTTTCTTCATGATGTTCTTCAACTCATCAATCTGTTTGTGGTAACACTCATGTTCGTCATGACCCAACTTCTTGCAATAGGCACACTTTTTCTTCTCCTTATTAGTGTCTCCCTTTTTGTTGGTATTTGAGGAAGACTTGCCTTGTTGATTTGATGTTGGTGTTGTCTTTTCTGCATCCTCTTGTTTGTTATTCTTCCACTTCTTCTTTTTTCCCTTTTCTTTATTTGAAGTTTGACTAGCTAAATTTTGAGAACCCTCATTATTAGCCACCAATGTCTTAGACTTCGACGACTTGAGAATTTTCATCGATTTCAACTTCTTTTCTTCATCATCCAATAGTTGAGCATAACCATCAAAAGTGAGTTTCTGATAGGCAGCCCGTAATGTAGGCTTTGTGGTCTTGTAAGAAGAAACAAATGTGGAGTACTCAGATGGCAACTTATTATGAATGAGATAGATTAACCTATTATCTTTAATAGGACTACCATAATCATCAAGCTTCATTCTTAATTCATTCACCTTGATGATGAGATCCTGTATAGAGTCAAATATCTTAGGATCTAGGGAGATGAGTTGATCTTCAATTTTATAAACATCCTCCTTAATAACTTTACCATATAGATTTTTGAGGGCATCCCATGCTTGCTTGGATGTCTTACACTTCTCGATTTGATAGAAGATCTTATCTTCAACCCCCAACATAATATCACCTAGGGCTTTCCTATATGCCATTTCCTAAGCAGTAATTTCACTTTTAGATACTTGATCACCTATTGGTTTAGGAAGGGTACCATCAACATATTGAGAAACTTCATTATGCATTAATTGACACCATACTTTAATAGACCATGTAGCATAGTTATGTGGTGTTAATTTTGGAAACTTAAGATTTCCCATGATGCAAGAAATGAAAGATAACAGCAGAAAAAAGAGGAACACAACACCAAGAGACACCCCCCTACTTACTCAATCAAGAACCCACTCTAAATGAAAGATTTGGGCACTTTATACTTAGTGCATTTACAATAGCCACTTGCCAATTTTAGCCTTAGTGGTCTTCTGATTTGCTATTTACAACCTCCTTTTGGAGTTCAAAACTGAAACTTTATAATGTATCTCAGATATACAACAATTCTGAAGTTATATCAAAGCATTACAATGGAAAAAAAGGACTTAATTCTGAAAGTGATATTTTTGTCCACACAAGCCTACGATCTAATTGCAAATCAAGAAAGTAGACAAAAAATTACACACTTTCAAAAAAAAATGAAACTTGATTTCAAGTCCAAATGAGCCCATACGGAGCGTTTGAAGTTGCAAAATGCAGGATTGGACAAATATAGTCACCAAAAACAACAATTTCTAACAAATCTGTACACCAAAACCAGAAAACAACTGTACCATTGAAAGTTTAGGAGATTCTACCAAAAAAATAAATAAAAAATTGCACCTGATTTGGAGCTCGGATGACTGAGATATGGTCTCCCAAAGTCGGATTGTCAAATAAAAAATGAATTTGGAGAGGGGTTTGAGCAACAAAACACGAGGTTAAATTTGACACTCAAACGACCATCATAGTAGTTCAAATTTGTCTCCTGTTGATGGTCAAACAATCGTCAATTTTAATACAATGGATAACTGACGTCAACAAAAAATATCTTCCTGGATGATGTGTCATACAGACCGTTGACGTTACTGTGTACAATCGTATGGAAAATATGATGTGACAAGCTGACTATGCACCTACGTGGTGGTGATGTGTTTTCGTAGTCTGCTTAGCTAGCACTAAGGGTGGGCAGATAATTGCCACATGACATGTGGTTAAAGGGACCATGTGGCAGGGTCCTCGCTGTGGTGGATCCGCGTGGAGGCAGAGGGTCTACGTTGGACTCCACGTGGTGGCTGCAGATTGTAACCTCGAATGCCGCATAGAGCAAGGGGAGACCTTCGTGTGTACCTCCTGTGTTGTGCCATGTGGCAGAGTTTGGAACATTTGGCAATCGGGTTTGCAGCAGCGATGTCAGGAGTTCATTACCGGTGATTGGAGTGGAGTCCTGTCAGAGAGGAAGCAACGGAGGACCGCAACCAGAAAATGATGGGCGACGGGAGAATTTGAATGCCAGAAATTATTTGCTGATACCAAAAATTACTCCGCCATGCTAGAAGCTAAAGCACCGGTGTTGGGCTTTCAACGATGTGGGGATTAATAATCTTACATTTGATGTGGGATAACATCGGCAAGTGTTTTTAAGCACAAACTGGAGGACTCAAAGAAAAGAGCCATGAAGTGTGGACTTGGCCATTGGTTGATTGCAAGGTCTACTAGATTTGTTTGATGGTATGTGATTGCCAGTTGTGGAATGCTATGCTGGAAATGTTGATGCAGCTGGTAATGTGTGCAGTTCGAAAATATGGTTGAAAATGTTGTTGGAATAAAAGAGCAATATGTCTCTATCACAAGGCAAAATATTCCCTGCAAGGACTAGGTAATGTCATGTCATATTGATATTCTGATCATACTCTGTTGGTCTATTCTGTGCTTGTGTTTGAGTTCCTCGATCTTGGGTGATTTTGCCCTAAGACAACTTCTTACATGGTATAAGAGCTAAGGGAATTTCTCTTCACATAGCCATTGGAGATCGTTCTTGCTTCACCTCTTTGAGGACTCCTCGACCTTGATTTGGAGTATCGTAGTCATTGGGATCATCTAGAGGCAAAACAAACCTCGCCATTGTGTCTAAAATGTCAATCCGGTGAAAAAATTGACTATAAATTTGCCTACGCTAGGCCATAGTCAAATTTGAAGCAAATTTTTTTTGCAAACCAACACCCAAAGGCCTGATTTGCAAGTATGATATGATCTATTAGATCTGCAATTTAATTTTTTTCAGATTAGTATTTTAATTTTCTTTGCAATCTTTTTGCAAATTTTTGGAATTTTTTTCGGCCTACTAGGCCTGCAGAGAATTTTTTTTTGCATTTTTTTGCAGGAATCGGGTGGTGAAACCCCGGCCCCCATAGGGAATATTCACTGTTAGATTAGAATATTCCTCTTTATTTTTTAGTCGCAACATTCAACAACCGACAGGAAAATTCCTCTCATATTTTGGCTTGAATAGTATCGGCCAAGCCCTTGGCGGATCTCCACTTTTTGGAGAGCAACAAACAAACTCCCTCTCGGCGTCAACGATTTCTAGCCCACAAAACCTTGATCTTCAATTGCCAACTGCAACCATTATCCACCGTCACATCTGGCGACTGTTCTCATTACCAACATGATTTTTATTTTCGGTGTTGTGTTACGAAACTGTGCTCCGGCGAGTTGAGCATCGTCCTGGCATCGCCGATTACCTTATCTGGTGCCCATACTTTCATCTCCAGCCACCGCAGGTAAATCGCTAGCGATTGTTGTTGGATCAAGACTTCCTGCCATGTCCTCCACCTTAGTGTACTACCCCCCACCATGCGGCTATATCAGACGTCACCATGTGGATCAGCTGGACATCGTGGAAGCTTCGACTTAGTGCCCTATTAGCGCCACCAAGGAGACATATTAGTCCACCTCAGTTGTAGGTACATCCCAATTAGCCCACCATGTTAGCAACATGTGGCGACCAATGAAGACACGTGTTAGTACATGTCAGCTACCACATCACGTGACCATACGATCTGTACCGTATGGCTCTACGATGTCACCAGGAGGGTTATTTTTTCGCTCACGTCAGCATTTTACTATGCTAAATTTGAAGGTCGTCTAATAATCATTTCTAGGCAAATTTGAACTGTTGTAATGACTGTTTGACTGTCAAATTTAACCCAGTGGTTTTCTCCCCAGACCCCTCTGTAGATGTAGTTTTGATTTGACAATCCAACTTTGGGAGGCCATAACTTAGTCATTCAGACTCCAAATCAGGTGCAATTTTTTGATTTTGGGTAGAATTTCTTGAACTTTTTAGTGGTTTAGTTCTTTTCTGATTTTGGTACACAAATTTGTCAGGAATTGCATTTTTTGGGAACTATACTTGTCCAATCCTGCATTTTGCAACTTCAAATGCTTCGTACAGGCTCATTTGGACACATTTTCAGATTTTTTTTTTTAAGTGCTTAATTTTTCGTCTACTTTCTAGATTTGCGATCAGATTATAGGGTTGTGTGGACAAAAATTATCACTTTCAAACTTAGGGCCTTTTTTGCATTGTATTGCTTTGATTACTTTTCAAAATTGTTCTACATCTAAGCTACAATGCTTAGTGACAAATTTGAGCCTCAAAAGGCAGTTATAGATAGCAAAATCAAAAGTCCACTTTGTACATTTTGACAAGTGGCCTATTGTACACACACTACATATAAAGTGCCAAAAGCATCTTTTTTTGGGGGAGTCTTTTGATTGAGTGAATAGGGGGTGTATCTCTTGTGCTTGTGCTTGAGTTCCTTGATCTTGGGTGATTTTGCACTAAGGAAAATTCTTACACACCTACTAGAGTACAAACACATTTATTGCAGACCTAAACGGGAAAAATTGAAGGTATATATGAAATTTTGGTACTCATTTTCATTTCACCAAGCGATTTTCAGTACACATGCGATTCAAAGGCAATCAAGGTGAAATAGTGAGCGAATCACAGCATACCAGGCAAATTGGAAGAACACAATAAGTTAAGTTTTTCAGTGCCGAGTTAAGTTTTTTTTGAAGCTATTGAAGCAAATTTAATAAAACCTTAGTTTAGAAATGACATCATTTGCATCTACGTATGTGAAGGAAATGTTCAAGGAGAACAATGCACAAAGTGTGGGGAATGATCAGTGTCCACCAAATTTCAAGGAATATCCTAGGATTTGCATTGACTAGTGATGAATTTGCCACCCTATCATCAATTCCACCTAGAGTATTGATGATTCACAATGTAAGATAGTGTTACATGTGCAAACTAGCTGAAATTGGAGATTATGAACTTCAAGCAACATATGAGAAATTAGGTGATAATGGAGTGTTAAGAGATGAGAACAAGATAGCTTCCGAGAAAGGGCTGACCCGTGCCCTAGCATTTCTAATTTTTTTTCAAGTTTGAGTGGATAAAGATTGTATTGAGATGTGTACACAACATGAAGATTTGGTTAGAGGGTCAACCAATTAAGATTAACAAGGCTATCATTTGTCGAGTTACTGGTTACCCTACTTTGGATAGACCAAAGATAATGAGAAGTGTTGCAAGGGATGTTGTCAAACAACAAACGAAGGTGAAATGGAATGGTCATGGCATGTCAATTGATGGGATTACAGATCTGGTCATTGAGTTTGCAGTACGTTTGATCACACACAAATTCTACCAGTCAAGTCAACTGAATAACATACCTTGCATTGTAGTGGACTTGGGATTCAAAATTGTGAAGAAAGATCATAGTTATGATCTTGTCGAGTTGCAACTGCAATAATTATCTGAAAATCTTGGAGCAATAAGAAAAGCAAAGAATACTTCTTGTAAGTTTGATTCCCTACTTGTCTGTATATTTTTCTATGTACAAAATTCATTCCCCGTGGTAGGTATAATTTCATGGGATAGGAATAGAATGATTATTGAACATATAAGCAATTTGATCACTCAATTGGAGAAAATTTTAAAGTTATAATGGATAATTGCTTTGAAGTATTCAAGAACAAGATGAAAATCAAGACGAGGATACCTAAGTCTGTTGTAGATAACTATTTTGAAGATATTTGTTTTATGGTAGATATATAGTTTATCTATGTATAGGTAGTACTACTAAGGGTTGTATGGTTGAGGCCAATGCAATATGAAGTTAATGTTGATGAAGTTATAACAACAGTGACTGCATTGTTGTCTAGAGAGTTTGACACAAATGTCGAGCCATTCGGTACTTATGACACAACCAAGATCAAAATGATAATGGAAACAAAAGTACCAAAAATGGATAGGAAAATAAGGAAGATGATTAAGGATCTTGAGGGAAAACTTGGCGAAGGTCAACTTCAGATCACTGAAGGAAAAGGAGAGAATGAGTCATTTGAGGGTGAAGTTGGGGCCGAGTCATTTGAGGGTCATTTGAGGGTGAAGTTGGGGCCGAATCATCAAAGGGAAAAGAGCTAGCTATTGCCAAGCCCAATGCAAAGAAACATAAGAAAATAGTGATTATTGATCCAAAAGTGAAAGATGATCTAAAGAAAGTTGTGAAGAAGGTTGTCACAACAATAGAGCTAGAGTAAAAAAGAAGAGTAATCACAAGGTCAAAGGAAGCTTAGTCTTCGGCTACAAAGGAGAAAGATACCCCAACAAAGAGGAAGCCGACCAAAGCACAAAAGCAAAGCTTACCTAAGAGGCCAAGGAGAAAACTGATCATAACACCTGAGGAGGAGGACGATGAAGAAGAAACTGAATCTAACGATCTTAGAAAACTTCAGATTGTACACAAACCACCTTCAACGACTATTGACCAGGTACATGAGATGATTAAAGAATCAAGTAGTATAGCAGCATTGAAGACAATTAATTTTGATTCTTTTAAATAAAGATGATTAGGTGAAGCTTGAAAAAACTATGATAGATATGATGATACAATTTAAATCTACACTTAAAGAGTTAGGTGAAGGCATTCTTAAGAATTTATACAATTAAGTAGATGCTAAGCGAAGTGGGCATTATCCACTAAAAATAGATCAAGGAGACCACTTTAGCTCAGACAATGTCAGATTTGGGAAAGACACATATGTTTATATCCTTGAAAGATTTTGTAAAGAAATTTATGCCTAAAGAGAGGGCTTACAAAATTTAGAAGAATAAGGCTCATGAACTTGAGAGAGAGAACATTCTTATATGGAAATAAACATTTGGATTGCTTGTTCCATCGGCTACCAAAGAAGATGATGAAGAAGAAGAGGTCAAGAAGAGATGGAAGGTCAAGATGATGTAGAAGAAGTTGCAAAACTTGCAAAAGAGATCAGACAATTAGTAGAAGGGTGTGAACAACAAGATGTCACAATTGAGGACATTCCTAATTCATCTCCACAGAATCAGAATGTATTGATTGAGGAAGATTTGAAAAATGCCACATCATATGCCTCAGATTCCTCTCTACCATGCACCAATCCAATGCTATTATAGATACAGGATTATCCAAGGATTGAAAGTGCAAAGACTGATGATTTTCGAGTCACATCAGTTACAATAGTTTCTGACATGACTATTGAGCAACAGGGCAAGGAAATAATTGTGTTTCCACAATTTACCCATGTCACTGATGTTAAACCATATGAGAGTAAGGTAGAAGAGAAAGAGATGTTAGAGATAGAGAAACCCAAAGAACAAGAGGCTATTCAAGCTCTTATTAAAATTTATAGTGCCATGCCAACAGAGACATTATTTGTTACACCTATACAACAAGTTAAATTAACTCAACAAGAGAAGACACCTGGATTGAGTGCAAAGGGAAAAAAACTACAAGTATCACTACCCAGTGATAGCACCCCTTGATCATAGATGATGACACATTAAGGTGATACAATAGATGAGATAGTGAGTTTAGATGAGGTAATTACATTGCCTATGTATGACTTGAAAAATATGACACTAGAATAGAGGCAAGAATTGCAAACCTTGTTGAGTCGCAAGACAAAGCAAGAACAATTAAGAAGAGAACATAAGAAGAAGCAGGTATTACACAATATCAAGGATATTTTTGTTGATGCTTTTGAGATTTTTGAAGTTAATGAACAACATCAAATTTTGGATTAGCTAATGTATATAGTTGATAAGGTTCAAACAAAAGATATAGAGACCAATGAAAAATTGATGAGATGGTCTGAGAAGAAATTTGAGCACAAAGTTTTGGAGAAAGTCTCAATAGAACTTGCAATTATGCAGGTTGAGCTTTCTAATCTTACCACTCAGTTGGAAGGAATTTTTTAAGTCATTCATTCCTTTTCTATTAAACTTTGTGATGTTGAGTTCTTTAGATTGGAGAATCAATGTTCTATTGATTTGATACAAGCAGATATGAAGGCATGTACTATTTCATTGGGAAAGAACGCAAGTTCAAGCTCACCTTCATATAATAAGTTGACATTTGATCAATAGAGATTACTCGAGTTAATGGCTAGAAACAATTGCATAAGGAATAAATTATTTTCAATTCAATTCATGCTACTATCTCATTTGGAGATGATTCAAAGGGAACTATTTGTGGCTCAGAATTTAACAAAGAAAGATCCACATATTTCAACTGCAGAGAGCTTAATTGACCTAGTTTTTTAGTTAGAGATTCATATCCAAGTCATGGAATCAACAAGAGACGGAATAAAAGACTTGAAGAAAGTTTGGCCTGTCATCAAACACTTTTGGATAAATATAAACTAACCCCTACAAACCCAAGCCATAAGTGACAAAAACAAGGAGGAAATATCTTTATGACATAAATGAAAGGGGGAAATATTTTAACAAGATAGAATCCAATCATGGTAGACACAAAGGGAAGATGACAGAAAGGGGGGAGACAAAAATCAACAGATAGAATTATTAGATGAGTTAGCATCATAGTTTACAGACATGTATATATTGTATAATAGAGATAAAGTTTTGAAGACCGAGTTATAGTCTCAGGGGGAGTGCTACATTTTGATATTTTATATGGATAGCTAAGTCATGATAAAGTGTTTTTGCCACTAATGTCAAAGGGGGAGATTGTTGATCTCTAAGTCCAAGTTTCCTATTAGTGTCTAACACTCAGTAATTTCCAAGGCAGCATTGGACAGTCATCACTACAACTGAGCCATCCAGAGAAGGCCAAGCTACAAAGGACTTGTTTATATTTTATCATATGTCGAGCAAGTCAAAGGTTGCCGAGCACCCTAGTAGAGACCGAGTCAACATACATGCTGAATAACACAACAGAGACCAAGCATTTGGAAAGTTGATTAATGCCAAGTGAGTCAATATGTCAAGCGTATAGAAGCTGAGTGACAACATGAATGTTAGTTATGATCGAACATCTAAGCATTCAAGTGCCGAGTAAACCAATTTTGACATATGAGTTTGTAATGGCACAAACACTTATGTAACTCATTTTAGACGACTTCTATGCAACATTTAAAGATTGTAGACAATGTTAAGGAGAAGATTACATGTTTTGTTAGAAGACATTAATCCCAAGAAAAACATATTAACCAATCAAAAAATCAAAAGGGTAAAACGACAAAAGGATAAAATATGGATCGTTGATTATGATCTAGAACTTTCTACAATTATCTATTTAAGAAGGGTTCTAACCCTAAGATCATAACAACGAGTGGAAGTGAGCGCAAAGGAGGAAACGAGCTAAGTACAGAGCAAGGGAAGGCTAAGTCTGAAAGGAAATCTATCAAAGCAACCTATTAGTGAAGAACTGAACAAAGCATATCAAATAAGGAGATTAGATGAAGATATTGTAGAGATGGGATCCATAAATAGCTTTAAGAGAAAACCAAAGGATTACGCAACTCTTTTTTGATAGTTTGAGCCAGCGAAAATCTTTTAATAGAGTCATTCTAATAGACCTATTTAATGTTACAAATGTAAATGGCGGAAAATTTGAATGAATTAATCAGAGATCAAACTGAACTATATATACAAAGAGGAGAGTCGAATAGAATAGAAACATTCTATTCTAGACTATACTAAATATTAGAAACATTCTAATATTTACAGAGATATAATAAGATACAATAGTGAGCATTAAAAGGAAACATGAAGGTTATTTTAATACCCCCCCTTAATGCTCAATCTATTTACTACACCAATAGATCCCCTGAATTTAACAAACTTGTCAGGACCAAGGGGTTTAGTGAAAATATCTGTTGATTGCTCTGAGGTAGGAACATAGCGTAACTGAATAGATCCATCTTCTACTAATTGTCGGATGTAATGGAAATGAAGCTCGATGTGCTTGGTTCGTTCATGAAACACTGGGTTCTTGGCAAGTTTGAGTAGGCCTTGATTGTCTGAAAACAAAGAAGTCGGACCTACTTGAGGAATATGCATATCTGCAAGCATTTGCCGGAGCCAAACTGCTTCACAAGCTGCCTTGACAGCTCCTCTATATTCTGCTTCTGTAGAGGAGAGTGCATGTGCCTGTTGCTTCTTACTGGTCCAAGTAACTGCTGCAGATCCGATACTAAACACATAGCCAGAAGTAGATTTCCTATCATCAACTGAGCCAGCCCAATCGGAATCAGTGAATCCACTGAGTTGAGGAGTAGTACTCCTTGTGTAAAGAAGACCATAATCTGAAGTACCATGTACATAGCGTAACACACGTTTCGCTGCAATCCAATGATCAGTCTTGGGGTTTGTCATGAACCGTGAGATGTAGCTGACTGCAAAATTGAGATCAGGTCTAGTAGTAGTAAGGTAGATGAGACTACCTACTAGCTGCCTGAAGAGTGTTTCATCTACAGGAGGAGAAACAGATTGTGCGGACAATTTCAAACCAGTCTCCATAGGAGTGGAGACAGATTTGCAATCCTGCATTCGAAACCTATCAAGCAAACTTCTGGCATACTTGGACTGAGACAAAAAAATGTTGTTGTTAGTCTGCCAAACCTCAATACCTAAACAATAATGAAGCAATCCGAGATCTGTCATATCAAAAGTTCTGCATAGATCCTGTTTGATTTCTGAAGTCAAATGTTCTGAATTTCCAGTAATGATCAAATCATCCACATAGACAACAAGAAAAAGAATATCATTACCAGAGTGTTTAATATACAGATTACTATCTGACGGACTACGCTGAAATCCTTGAGTAACCAAGTAATGATCAATCTTTATGTACCAAGCCCTAGGGGCCTGTTTAAGACCATAGAGGGCCTTCTGGAGTCTACATACTTTGTGTTTTGAACCAGCAACCTTAAAACCTAGGGGCTGCGTCATGTAGACTTCTTCCTGTAATTCACCATTGAGAAAGGTGCTCTTCACATCCATCTGATGAACTTTCCAACCATACTGAGCTGCAATTGCAAGAAGAATGCGAATAGTGCTCATTTTGGCTGTTGGTGCAAATGTCTCCTCATAATCAATGCCTTCGCGCTGGGTGAATCCTCGAGCAACAAGTCTAGCTTTGTATTTGTCCAAGGTACCATCTGCATGGTACTTGACCTTATAGACCCATTTACAGCTAATGGGTTTCTTCCCAGGAGGAAGATCTGAAAGAACCCAAGTGTGGTTCTTTTGAAGACTTTGAAGCTCAGAATCCATTGCTTGTTCCCATTCTGGAATTCCTTTGGCCTCTGCATATATCTGGGGCTCAGGGATACTGTGGATGTTGGCCATAAGAGCTATATTAACTGTGTTGTGCTGAAGGCTCTTATTTCTGGAGGTTCTACCCTCAATGAGTTCATCAGGACGAAGATCACTAAGCGTTTGAGCCCACCATTTTGGCCGAAGAGTCGAGGAGCCAATATCAGATGCTGTCGGAATAGCTGGAGGAGAAGCAGGAGCAGGAGTTGTATTATCTGGAAGTGACTGAGGTGGTGTATCAGTAGCATCAGATGACTCATATAAAATAGAAGAACCTAAGTCAGAGATTGCTGAAGACTGAATCTCAGAATGTGGTGGGGAGTCAGAGAGCGGAAATGGTCCAAATTCCTCATCAAACACAACATCACGACTGAAAATTAAACGATCAGTATTTACATCAATCAGTCTGTAGGCCTTATGTGTGTGACTGTATCCTGTAAACATAAGTTTCTGGCTTTTGGAATCCAACTTAGTGCGTTTGGCATCAGGAATCCATACATATGCCAGAGAGCCAAAAACTTTCAAATGGTTGATCCTAGGTTTGCGACCAGACCAGGTTTCCTCAGGAGTCTTATGATTAACTGCAAGGGTGGGTGACCGGTTAAGAAGGTAGACAGCTGTGGATACTGCTTCTGCCCAATATTTTCTGGGAACATTTCTATGTTCTAGCATAGCCCTAGCCATTTCTGTGATGGTACGGTTTCGACGCTCTACAACACCATTTTGCTAAGGGGTGTGAGGTGTGGTGAACTGACGTCTAATGCCATGAGTAGTACAGAAGGCAGAGAAAGCAGAAGAACAGAATTCCCCCCCATTATCAGTCCTAAGAGTACGGATAAAGGAACCAGACTCTTTTTCTACTAGAGCTTTAAACTGCTGAAATACAAGAAAGGCATCCGATTTTTGCTTAAGAAAATATACCCACATTTTGCGACTGAAATCATCCACAAAGAGTAAAAAATACCTGTTCCCAGTAATAGAAGGAGTATTCATAGGACCACATACATCAGCATGGACTAGCTGGAGTACTCTGTATGCCCGCCATGTTTCACCATTCTTAAATGGTGTCTTATGTTGCTTCCCTGCTTGGCAAGCTCCGCAAACGCGATGGTTCTGGGTCTGAATATTAGGTAGGCCATGGACTAAATTATCTCGAGCAAGTTGTGCTAGATATTGAATGTTCAGATGACCGTATCGCTGATGCCAGAGACTGCTGAGAGCGGATGATTCGGCGATGAAGGCATGCTTAAGGGAATTGCCTGAATCTACAAGCCTATAAATACCATGATCTTCAAGACCAGAAGCAAGGGTAGTGCGAGAAGCACGATCAATAATCGAACACTTATTTCCACTGAAAACAACATCCAACTGAGGGGAGTGCTTTATAATCTGACTAACAGATAGAAGATTATGTTTCATGCCAGGAACATAACATACATTGAGAAACATGAGTTTTCTTCCTCCAGTCTGAATCTGAACATTTCCCTTGCCGACAATATTGTATTCTTCACCGCCTCTAAAGATTACTGAGTCAGAATAGGGAGTGAATTCAACAAACCAATCACGCCTATGAGTGAAATGTCGGGAGGCACCAAAATCGATGTACCAGGCAGAAGATTTCACATGATTTGCAGCTATGCTGGTCATAAAGGCATGGTAGATAGATTCTTTCTACTCTGAGTGTTGGGTAGCATTGGCGTACTGTTTAATTGAGTCCAACTTCTGATGCTGTTGATACAGATGCTTATAATATGTGAATATTTCAAATGGCACAAACTTCGAGGTGAGAAAATGAAAGACCCAAAAAAATTGGAGAAGTACCCAGAAAAGAGCTCGAAAAACCCAAAAATAAAGTGTTGTCGAAATTTGGATCCGCTGGCTCGAAAATCGAGGCACAAAAAACGAGGCACCCACAAAAATCTGATGAAGACCCATTTGAGATTTCAAAAAAGCCAGCAAGAATATGTGATCAAAAAATTTTTGGAGGTAAAAAAACTAGGGTTTCGAGCAAAAACCTAGTCGGCAGCTTCGAAGGTCAGATTTGCAGGAAAAATGGCAGATATAGGCAAATTTTGGAACAAGCGGATTTGAGATAGACGGATCCAGGCAGATAAGGGCGGATTGAACACGTTTTCACTCACACAAAATGCCGAATTGCAAAAAAACGGCGAGTTGCAGAAAAACGACGATAGAAACCCGCGATTTGTAGAAGATCAGACGTGAGCCAAAGAAACCTGCGATTTAAAAAACGTGAACTCGGGATTTGCAGAATGAATTTCAGATTTCTCAGAATAGAAACCCTAGACGGGTTGTAGAGAAAATGGCAGAAATAATTTCGAAATTTAGAGCAGATAATTTCGAAAGAAATTATAAACTATTCAAAACCATTTGAAGCAATAGCTCTGATACCATGTTACAAATGTAAATGGCGGAAAATTTGAATGAATTAATCAGAGATCAAACTGATCTATATATATAAAGAGGAGAGTCGAATAGAATAGAAACATTCTATTCTAGACTATACTAAATATTAGAAACATTCTAATATTTACAGAGATATAATAAGATACAATAGTGAGCATTAAAAGGAAACATGAAGGTTATTTTAATATTTAAATCTCCTAATAGAGACCTTACTTCATTGTAAATGTAAAATCATTTAATCAAGGTAAGACTTAACATTTTTAAAATCTTTTAGTAGAGTAGATCCCTCACGGGGTAGATCATCATATATAATCAAATTGTAGCCCCAACAAGCAATTGTTCCAGCAATAAAGTTTTGTGGGTTTGATCCGCACCCTAGTTTTACCTTTATCTTGAAGTATTTTTGGGTTACCAAAATCTTGGTTTTATGAGTTTATGTTTTAATGGATATTATGCTTAGATAGATTTCGCTTCAGCATTACATGATTAGGTGTGAATACAGATAAATGTTTAATCAGTGAAAAGTTTTATAGATCCCGATTCACCCCTCTCAGTATTTTGTTTCCCAATTTAACTTCCAACGCTTTATATGATGCAAATTTTGATGTATCATCATAGGTGTGTGAGTTTTGTGAAAAGCAACAAGAGCTATATTAGATATTGAAGATATCAACATCAAGCAAGAGGTTTTTGTATCTATCTTTTTGTATCAAGGAATTACATTGTATATTGCATGTTTGGGTAGTGAGCTCTTCTTGGATACATTTTGTATTTATACATAACAAATCCTAACAGGGTTGAGGCTTCTAACAAGGCCTAAGTCCTCTAACAAGGACCGAGACATTATATACATGTAATAGACTCCTAACAGGGTCAATATCTTTAACCAGATACTTTTGATTAGTGGATCATTTTGTGAGTACCATCCCCACCAGGGTTTTCTCTAGTTAACGAAGTATGACGTTATGAGTTCTCTTGTTGCATGGTTATGTTTACTATTCATCATAATTAGTTTGATTTCATATACAAGTTATAAGAGAATTAGTAATATTCAATTTTGGTCTAAAATTTGTAGAATACTAATTCACCCCCCTTCTCAATATTCCCTATTTTTAACAATTGGTATCAGAGCATAGTTACTCATAAGAGGCTTAACACCTTGAGTAAGATCCCTATGGATATGGAACAATTATAGAAGAACCTAGAAGAAGCTCTTGAGAAAATTGACATCCCCACTAAAGAAAGTGATAACTTGAAAGAAAGATATGCAGATGCAAACGACTACATTGGTAAGCTGAAAGACAAGATTGATCCTCTCAAATCTAGAAAGGAACCTAAAGATCAAATTAAGGGTAGTGATGAAGTATCAAGATTGAAGAAAGAAAATGAGATCCTGAAACATGAATTGAAGATCATAGAACTGAAGTTAAGTTTAAAGAAAGATGATAGCAAAATTGAGTCAGATCTGAAATTTAAAAATGCAAATCTAAGATCCCATCTTATAAAAGATACATCTGAACTTGAATCCACCAAGTTAGAATATGCAGAACTTCAGAAGTACAACATTATTGTGAAAGGAGATTTAACCCAAACTAAGAAACAATTAGAGAAGTTATATTCCATTAGTGAGAAAATTGACTAGCCATTATATTTTTAGAGACCTTCCTATGATAAGACTGGTCTTGGATATTTTATTGAATAAAAGTCAACCAAGAAATCTAAATCTAGAAAGGAGATTAGTCCTTGAATTCATCAACCTACACAAGAGAAAGAAGAACTAAACAAAGTTTAGCCTTATCAATCTGATAATTCACCTAAGGAGATTGAACAAGTTGACCAACCTAAACAAATTGACGAACATTAAGCAACTTGAGCAAATTGAATCACCAAAGGAGGTAAGGTATGAATTTAAAGGTAGATGCTTTGTGTGTAATGAAATTGGTCATACGAAAAGGGAATGCATGGGTAAGCCATTTAAACATGTTACTGATTTTAGAAATAAGGAGATCCAATGAAGGATCTAATGGAGCAAGGAACAACATTGTGTGTTACAAATGCAACTTTGGACACATCACCAAAAATTACAAAGCACCGATTAACCAGCCTGGACCTAGTTACAGAAATAATGCACCAGTATGTCAGTTATGTAATAACTTCGGTCATATAGCAAGATTTTGCAGAATGGATATGAGGAACATCAATAGGAACCCAAATTTTAGAGGGAACACCAACATAAATGTCAGAAGGAATGATAGCAACAATAATTGTCAGAAAGATGAATTTGAGTTTATGTTACCACTTCTTTAAGGAGATCGACTATCCTTCTACTGAGAAGTTTAACAATGAATTTATAAGAAAGGATAAGAAGTGTAATTGACCTCCAGTTTCCAATCTAAGATTTGTCCACTTTCTTAGAAATTAGTTTGATAACTCCCCTATTATTGTCTTCCCCCAGAGACCCTTTAGAGTACACTTCATTGCACAAATTAAAAAGTTCCAGGGAAATCCAATCAATGTTTTTCTTGCAGAATTCTGCATGGAAGCCATCAATACCAAGAGATTTATCTTTCGACGTGTCCCTAATAGCTACTTTAATATCCTCGGTAGATATTTTCATACTCAAAAGTCTTTTTCCAATCTTCTGAGACCTTGTTAGGTATTAATTTCAAACACTTTGAGAAGGCTTCTTCTTGGGTTTCATTAAATTCAGAGGTGAATAGTTTTTTATAGTAATTAAAGAAGATATATTTAACCTCTTGTCGATCAGTGGTGAAGGGATTATTTAACCTCCTGTCGATCAGTGGTGAATCCCTTCACCATATCTCCTTGAAAGCCTTATATTAAGGCTCTTTTTCATTTGGATCTGATTAGGTTAAAGAAATATATAGATCCCCTATCCCCCTCATGGATCCAATCAGCTTTAGCTCTGATCTTTAGTCCTTGGAATCTATAATTCTAAATTTTCCTGAGCTCCATTTTGTAATAGAAAGTTGTTGAAAAAGATTGTTATCTTCTCTCTTGTTGATGACTGGACTCCAGTTCATTTAATCTATTATGTGGATAGGATTCCTTCCTATTCATGTCTTTTTCTTTTTCCCCTCCACAATCTGGTATATGTTTTTCCACAGCTTGGTAGAAATATTCCACTAATCAATGAAGCACATATTTTATTACACAAACTTGAGATACGGGTTGCCGTTTGCATAGCTTCACAGGTGTCTGACTCATTGAGAAGGGAGACATTTAATTTGAAGGAACTTTTCTGTCTATGACTAGGTCCATTGCCACTCAAGCTTTCTAAATCAACTGCAAAGCAAATAGGGGAATGATCTGAGATAGTTGCTAGGGAGACTTGAATACGAGAGGCTCCAAATTCTGAAGGAAAAGAAAACAAGGAGGCATCTGCATATACTCTGACCAGTCTACAATATACTCTTTTTTTTTCTATTCTGGTTATTAGTCCAAGTGTACCAAATGTCAGAAAAGAAACCTTTTTTTATTATTGATGGTGGTCAATGAGATTCAGTTTTCGTATGAATTTGGTCCAGAAAAAAAAACAGATTGCCTTTCCAAGTGTGTTTGATACCCCTGCAGTTATCTTCTCCATTTTCAATCATGTTGAAATCACCTGCAATGATCCATTGCGCCTTTGGTAGTGACATGGTCATCCAATCCCACAGGTTTGCTCTGTCACAATAATCATTTCCAGCATAAATGTTATAGATGCCAATGGTTTTATTATGTATAGACAAAGTTATCCACACTGCTCTATTGCAAGGGAAGGATCCATGGTCCAAGATGAATTCTTCCCATTTGGGATGGAACGTGATGGCAACACCCCCTTTTTCCTTATCATGAGAAGAGGTGAAACGATTGGCTTTACTCCATATGAACTTCAAAACTGTGTAAGAGCAGTATCCAATAACCTTTATTTCTTGAAAAAAATAAAATCAACATGCTGTAACTTTTTTCTTCAATCCCTAACTACTTATTTTATGTCAAGCATTTCTAATCCCCTGACATTCCAGCTTGCAATCTTGAGCATCAAGATTTATTTGGGGGTTCGAATACCCAAGAGCCTGTTTAAACACTCAGGGACTTCAGGTCTTTTAGCTCTATTATTCATGCTATTATTCTTAGAGGTTTGAGTTCCTATCAAGCATAGCATTTTCCTTTTTGTTTTGTTTCTTTTTAGCTCCAACCGCAGTGAACCCTTCATCGTTAGAGGCATCTGTATTCATGGTTGAAGTATTTTCCTCAATTTTATCATTTTAAGTTTCATATTCACTATTGGATATAGATGCCTCCTCTTTGCTATTGATATCCTCACCCAGTGGAGCCTCTACCATCTCAATAGTTTCTTCCTTATTTTGAGGGCTGGATTGTTTATCAGCATTATTTGGATCCTTCAAATTAGCATCTCCCTTCCCCATACTCAAACCTCTGGTTAGATTACTATATTTCAGGGATGCACTAGATGATTTGTTGTTATCTTTAGTCATCCTTGATGCGCTGTCATTAATAGATCCAAGAGCCAACTGCTGGACATTATTCTTACCATGGATTTCAATACTGTGGTTAGGAACAGAGTCTTGAATAGAGGGAGTTGATTTATGCACTTCTTTAGATGCTTCATTGATGGCAACGACTTCACAGTCTTCTTCAAACAAGGGGTTAGAGAGGGAGACAAAAGAATTATTGGTACGAACATCAGGTTCCGAAGAGGGAACAAGAGGGCTACGAGTTTGATCTGCAGGACTTTTAACAGCAAAGGAACTCTCATTCTGGAAATCATGATTTATTTTCAGAAGATTTCCATTAATTTTTTAATCTGAATATTAAAATAAAATCAAAATTTTAGAAAAAGCCTTTATCATTTTGAATAAGGATTATTGTTTTAGGTAAAAATTAAAATGTTCTAAAAGGGATATTAAAATATGCAGGAGTTTAGCCAACAACTATTAAGCTTGCAAACTATGCCCTGGATGAACACAGGCCATACGAGGCTAAATTCTGATCTTGGTCTGGGTCTGACCTGGCCACTCAGCTGAGTACACAAAATGAGAATCCAGGCTGAACATTGGGTGGGTGGAGTGAGAATCTGAAGGGTTACAAAAAAAATTGTATTTCTTGTTTTTTAAAAAGAGTCAAATCCTGAAAGAGCATTTTTTAGGTTTTAAAACATCTCTTTATTTTGAAAAGCAAAAAAAAGTTTAAAAACAAAGTGATTTCAGGTACTTCAAATGGGAAAGCATCATATTTTCCCAGTTTTTTCCAATTAGATTCTGACTAATGAAAAAGCCATTTATTCTTTTGGCTTGCCAAAGTCAATCCTGATTGTTTTCCAATCAAAATTCCACCAAGGGGTTCCATTTAGACTATTGGTTTATTATTGATATCTAACGTTTATGATTTGGTAATTGACACCGAACTGTCAATTGTCAGTTGTAAATATACACACCAAACTCAACCGTACCTAACATGAGGAAATAAAACAGGAAAACACTGCACGCAAACCAGCAACATAGCTAAAATAGATCAAATCAAAATTGATGACTAGATGGGCCTCTTCCCTAAAAAGATTAATACTAGATTAATTTATTAAGTACCGTTGGAACATCACAAAACAATCCAAACCTTTCATTGCTCCAGAATCATTTGCTCCAGTCATTGGTAAATCACCATTTTTGTTCCAGAAGGCGTATGGTGCTAGTGTTTTGTCTAAGCTTGCCATGTCCCTCCCCCTGGCTTCTGCCTTATTTAACTAATTTTGCTCAAAGGTTGCAGCTTGTTTTCTCCTAAGTCTATGTATAACGGGCCTCCAAGTTTCTCTGAGACCGAAACCCTTGTCCCTGCTTAGATTGTTTGGTCTTGAAACATTGAATGCTCCTATAGGACACAACTTTGTTAGGTGATTCTTTGGCAACAACCTTTATGTTAGTGAGATTATTCAGAAGAAATACTCCACCGAGTATGCCATGATATATCATTTCACAAACTTGGACTTATAGTCGATGATCTTGCAGATGATCTTTATAAATAATGTTGCAATCTTATAGATAATCATAAACCCTGGATTGATAAGCACTTCATTTTTAATTTAAAAGTACAACCTAACTTGGTATAACACCCTTGATGGTCAATCTCATCAACAATGAAATAGCTGTTGATATAGGAGGTTGATGTCCATGAAACTCACATGTAATGCGTGACAATCTATTGTGATGTATAAATTTTTATTTTTGTACAGATGCATACTTGCTATGCCTATGGCGAATAGCCACATATTTAAATATCACCTAAACACAATAAATACTAAATGAAGTTTAGGCTATTCGTAGATAAAACATTGAGTCCAAAAAAATACACTTAAGATCAAATGTGCAGTTGTAATGTTCAAGTCTTAAATAGCAGTCACTTTTGGCACCAAGGGGGCTTTCACTTAATATACATAGTTGCCTAGGTTGTTGAGCATATAACTAACTGCTCGGGAATAGCTAGGTTTTAAATATTTTGCAACGAGCCTAACAATATGTCTTCAAAAATAAGAAAAACTAAAATAAAATTCTCATTATCTCTTGTTTTGTTCACCCTTTGCTTTTCTTCAAATTAAACTTGTTTCAAAATCCAAGCGAAAATATCTACATATGATTACTTGATATAATCAATACTAAAGAGGCTAGTAAAATGTTCAAATTTAAAATAAAAAATCATTACAAGTAAAATGGTGAAATTTAATAACAAAATATTATTACATGTCTACAAAAACTTACCTTCTGTTTTCCAAATACACTCAATACAAATGTGAAGGTGATTATGTTTGTACCTTCTGTAAGATAATACATCCTGGAGGGTGACAGCTGAGTGGCTGTACATTGTAGTCCCTTCATCCAATTTGATCACTTGTAACCATTAATAAAATTCATTTCTTTGTGATCCCAAACCATAGGTCATAGAACCATTGGGATTATGGGGTGGTGTTATTAGCACTCATGCTCCTGGGCCTTAAAGGTTGACTTAGATCTCTCAAGCTCCTCACAATTTGTCCTATTGAATTCCATGCTATCAATCCTTTAGCTTTCTGCTTTGAGATAACCATCCTTGCTGTCTGCTAAGATTTATATTATTTTGTTATCTAGAACATTAAGCCTCACTGATGGAAACCAGAACAGATGAAGCACAATAAGGTTGTCTTGGCTTTCCAGAACATCCAACGCATCCCTTTGAAAAGCAAAAGGTTGCCTTGGTTTTCCATATCATCCAACACATGAAATTGGAAAATCGGTTAATGCAGATGTGAGGTGAATGTGATAAAACTTTCTTGCCTGCATGTGAAGACAGAGGCACAAGAAGTTGTTGATGTAACAATGGAAATAACCCACCCATCCCAAATGATCCAGGCAACATGTGCGGTCATGATCTGATGCTCAATTCTGATCCAACTACTCTCAATTCTGATCCAACTACTCAGGACAAACCAAGACTATTGTCACTGGAAAGCCGGTCTGTGGTTCCAAATACCATCACCAGAGTTCATAGAACAAAGACATAACAGCAGTAAGATCTCAAGAAAAATGCATACTGAGTCGATCTGCTCTTCAAACTTGTCTTTTCAGCAATGATGTTATTTATGACAATGAGAATTGGTCAATACAGTAGAAGTACTCCCCAGATGAAGGCTCTGAATCTTAGCACTAAGATGGAGAGCCAGAGAATTTATACCACCCTTTAATGCATAACACCTCTAGACCCTGCGGTCAGAAAATCTCAAAGAATATGAATATGATGGCTTTTATTTATGTGAGATATCCAGTGTCCTTTTTTGATGAAAAGTAAAGATAAATATTGATGAAAGCAGAGTTACAAAGCCTGCCAACTTATGTTGCAACAAAATCATAAGGTTAGCAAAGATCCCTTTTAAAATCCAAACATCCTGCAAGAAGTACATGGACAACCTTTTTCAGAGGCATAAACAGAGCTTACAATCTGAGACTGCAATGACAAGAACAGGATCATCCAATGCTTAAATCTTTAGATGAAAACACACGATACAGCTTTAATCCACCTTCTAGTGCAGAAAGATTGATTCAAGACTTGGAAGGCATTCACATAGATGTGTAAGGCTCTTTTTAGTATTTAATGACTGCCCACGATATTTTTTAATTGGAAAGTGAGGAGATCTTGCTCATTTAGTTGAACAAACTTATTAAACATGTCATTTTCCTCCAAGCAGGTATCAATTACACAGTTCTGTAACTTATTCATCTGAACTAGTTTTGTGGAACTTTTTCAACAAATATGCATTTAGCTGTTGTTAAATTTGGTTGTCTTTCACTTGCCAAAGTCAAATATATATGTCCTTTTTTTTCTCAGTTCTCTTCTGTATGAGAATAATTTTCAATAAGCTTTCAAGAATAATATTACGGTTGTTGAGGGTACAGAAACACCAGACTGAGATAGCATTTGGGCAATATGCAACCCATGATAAGCATGTACATCAATCTTTATGCAGTTAAAGATAATCTGCACTGGTAGGATGGTAGCTTTCAGATAATTTTTTTAACTCCTTTCTCTTTTCCAGTGATATGCCTTTTTACATAAGTGAAAGGCATTTAAAATTTGCCTGGATTTTATAACATCTAAAACGTAGATAGTAAAACTGTGTGTACAAATAGACACTGGAAGATTAAAAGGTCTGTCAAATGAAAGGTGGTTATATTTTCTGTTTTATTTGACTGATCTAACTTACCATGAACTTTGAAAATACCTTACAGGATTCTCTATAACATTAAAATGTTATTACTAAACAAATCAAAAGCATGATTGAGATCATTTCTGGATTACACTGTGTAGGAATTTTTGATGTGAATTTCAGTGTAATTCAGAAAACAATGCCAATCATCAGTATGTACTGCTGAAATCTAGTAAACTTAAGATTAGAGCATGCCAAGCATTTTTATCTTGCAGCATGAGGATGGAGACTTCATTAGAATCAGGAAAGTCCCAGACAGATTTGTATGCAGCTCTCTAATAGATTGAAAATCACCTTCTCACATGATAGAGCCATGTGCAGAGGACAAAATTACATGAAAACAAATATTACAACCACAACCGGACCCACTCGCAAATACTAATTTGTAAGAGACTTCATAGCTGTCTACTTGTTATACTTCTAATGAGGGTGACTGGGAAGTTCATCTGACCCATTCAGTTGGGCCAATCAAGCTCAATACAACTCATCATTACCAAATGCTTACAGTTCCCACAGACAAAAATAATCACGTAACCCAGAATGGATTGAATTTGTAATGGGAATAACTGAAAACAGGTATCCATCATCAATTGTAGTTTTTTAAGGAGTCCATTAGTACCATACCCATAGGAATCATTTAGAAGTCAAAAGTAGCAAATGCATTTTCAAGAACTATTGATGAAAATATCAGAAGATTCCCTAGCTGAATATTTTTTAGACAATGAAATTAACAATCATTCAGTACAAGACGTTTATGAATTCCCTTAGAAGAAGGTTATAAATTCCCTTACCATTGATCCCATCTGAAACAAATAAGTTCATTAAAATCTTCATGCATGGAAAATAAACATTAATTAATAAACTTGGGAGATATTATAGCATTAAACATACATGTATAAGACCATCAGTGGATTGCATTCAAACCTCATCAATGGAATGCATGCGCACCGAAGAATTGAATCATAGTTTCATTTTTGGCCTTGGATTCTTTACAGAATCAAGAATCTAAAACACAGAATGCAATTTGTAAAACTAATGCTCCTGCAATTGTACAGAATCAAGAATTCTTAAAAATGGTACAACCAGGAAAACTCATGTCATCTGAATATAACTTCAGCATGGTAAGTAGAGGAGTGGAGATGACTATTGCTTTTAAAGCAATATTTTGAGATTTAGTGAAAGTACTTTGGCAATTGACTAATCAATTCTGCATGTTACCAGGGTTTCAGATCACCAACAGGTCCTGCTGTCCAATTCAATAATTTCTGATTTGGCCTTAAGTAAACACTGCTATCATGGGGAAGTTTGCGAGCTAGACCATTCAAAATCTGATGAAAGGCATCTCCTGGTTGAGCAGGTTGAGGAAACAGCATAGCTTGCTTCATAGCAGGATTTGCAAGTAACCGCTGTTTCCTCAATATGACCTCTGGTGGAATTGATGTGAGAATACTGTCCAGGTTAGGTACATCTTTCTCTTCAACAAAAACTCCAATTTCTTCCCAGGGGATAGCATCAGCAAAAGGTAGCACGATATCATCAGCTATGATTACTGGAATACAACCAAATATTACACCTTCCACAAGTCTTGGACTCCAAGGTGCCCAGCCCAATGGACACAAGCAAAAAACAGCTCGCTGCATGTCCTCATAATAGGTGGCAGGATGCTCGGTAGAAATGTCAAAAAGAGGGTTGTCTTTGAAATTTTCCCATACTGATGCTCTTGCGCCCCTAAATATCATATTATAGAGTAATTTGACATATTTAGCTTGTAATTTATTATAAATTTTTGTAAGTATAATTAGTCATACAGTAAAAAGGAATCAGCAAGCTAATGATTGCTCCGTGTATGCAGGTCCATAATGACATACAACTCTTACCTTGCATAGTAACCACCTTCAGGATCATTGCCCACATCATAAAAAAGACCACGAAAGTAAACAAAGATTGACCGAGGAGTGCTGGGCGGTATCAAGTGTGCCTGCATTTTTTGTGGAGGAGCATAAGGGGGAACTGTAATGGAGCCTTCCTTCAGACAAACATGGTATCGTTGTCCAAATGTCTGAACCAATGTGGCACGCTGTAGCAATGGTAAAATGCCTCTTTCAATTGCCTTTTCTTCCTGAAATCACCATTACAACCAACAAAAAGAATCAAATATGATCCATCTGTTCAATGACAGCCCCTGTTGTGCTAGATGGGGCTTTTATATAAATGCTAGATCTAGCAAGGTGGTCCTTAATTATTACATGCCTGAACTTTCCTGACAATTCTCAAGTATGCTGGCATGTAAACAAGTATGCTTATATATTCAGAGTATATAAATAGTAGTTTAATTGTCATGCATATAAAGCCTCTAGCAAAACTATACTTGTGCTTGAAGTGCTGATCGGGCACTTCATAAAACATTACTAAGAAAACATAACATATACCACCAAAAAAAGATTAAGAAAACCCAAAAGAAAAATAAATGAAAGGTCAGGACTGTACTTGGTAGTGAAAACATGCACCAAAATCATGTGGCACCACAAAGAAGTGATCTGCTCCCTCTGTGCGATTCCAATATGGCCAGTTACTGGAAATATATTGAATGGCACTTCTCATCATTCTGGGTGATTTAAAGGGCAATGGCAACCCATTTGGAGTGAGGTCACAGGTAGTATACACTGGTGTATAGAACCAGTCAGCCTCCTCTGGGTTCAACGTACGCACGGGGCTGGAGAGTAGAAATCGGTGCATAAAGATCTCTGTTGCAAACATATGGGTGAGACACCTAGGATCCTTTGCGAGAATCTTCTTGTTGTATTTACTAGGTAGCTCATAAATGAACACTTTCAATCTCCCAACTGGGTCATCCTCAAGAACATCACCAGCACTGCCTGCATCCATAGGACACCACAATTAAATCCTTTTGAAGGATTGTCTGCCCTCACCTTAGGGAAATATAGAGGTGAACTAAGTTCATTTCATTGAAATCATTGGGTGCAGTCTAAATTGTGTTTAAACATTATGCCAATGTGAAAACCAAGTCCTTAGTTAAATGCATAATGCGTGCACATGAAATGACTCTACAAGAACCAAGACCACGGTTGAGAGCTGAATTCCCTTATCCAAATTGTTGAATAGTATGTTTATACAGAAACAAGAGAACATTGTGCTCTGCTACTGAGCCCATTTTGTTTGAAAGATACTATCTCTGCTCGACATCATAACCTCCAAGTAGAATGGCCTTTGCAATTCCAAGCCTCTGGTAAATCCTCCCTTCTGCCCAATGAAAACAAACATACAATGTTTGAAGCTGTGAAACATAGACTGTGTTGTGAATTCAAGTAGAAGTTTGACCATCCCAAGGACCCAAATGATTAGTTGAAGGCCTGATAATTTTAAAATCGTAAGATCTTTTGAGATTGTAGAAACAAGGTACAAAGGTTGGGGATTATGAAACCACAACTCACATACTAATATACTATGCTATGAACACGAGAGATGTCTAAACAACTCTGCATGCCTCAGGAATGTGAAATGCATAAAATGTAAATTCAAAGGCTTCAAAAACTGGCTTAAAGAGTGTTTTGGGCGTCAGTGCAATGCCAAAAGGTAATTGGAACAAACGAATTAAGACATGTTGAAGTTACGGGTTTAAACTTTCAAGTTTCTCCTAGTGCCCTTTGAGATCATTACAAACAAAAAAAGTCCGTCTGAAATGATAAAGATGAAGATCGGGACTCAATTGATAACCTATACTTGAATGGCCACGTTTACAATTAGGTTTCAATGAAATTCTCTAGCAGGGGATGCACAAAAACCATAACAGCTCAGGCAATCCAGGTATTTACAAAAAAATCTATGACCCTCAACTATGCGCCCTTGGTTCCAAGTGATCATTCGACTTAGAATCACATAATAAAGGAACTCATCAGTCATCAGAGTGCAGTAGTACCTGACTATGTCATGTACCAGCCAAGAAAGCAGCGTGACGAGGATTGCACCAAATCACAAGGGCAATCATTGCGAGCAACTAATTGACAACTCTCACGCACAAAACATAACACCAATACCACACTCTCCTAAAAGCTGCCATATCATCCATCCCAAAACTCAGTTGTCACACATTAAAAAGACGACCCAAGGATTCTCATTACGAATTACACAAGACGACACTTACGTGGAATTTATATTACCAGCTTCAAAATGTATGTGAAAAAAACAAAAATATTTTTTGCAAACAAGTCTCCTCGCTTGATCTGCAGCAAACTATTTAAACAAATTTACTTATCAAAACAATCGTGTTTCGATGTGGCCATGTTTCCTTGCTAACTAATCAAACCCTCGTCACAGCTAACTATGCCCAGGTCCTAAATACACCTTTTAACGAAGATAAATAACACTCGCTTCTCAATTAGCTACATATTCAGGTACCAGCATGAAAGACACGGCAGATCCAAACCAAAGAAGCATAAAAATTACACAAATTTGTCTTCTCGGAAGTTACCTGCAATTCTCTCGGACTGCTGATGCGTTTGCTGATCCTGCCCAAATGCAGGAACAGCAAACAGTAATACCCAAAACACTAAAGCCCGAAGAGCAAAATCCCTCCTCATTTTCTATCAATCCCTGTTCTTTCTTTGGTTTCTTCCTCCTCGGCCTTCTCAATGTTGTTTTATTGTATAGTTTTTTGGGGTATCATGAGGAAGATTTGTAAAGCAAGGAAGAAGGGTGGGAAGGTGAGGGTGCGTTGGTGTGTCAATGGTATTCTTGTTGGAATGCTTATTTAATGTGTTTGGTTTTAAATGCCTTGCATTGACAGGAAAGAGGTTTTTCTGATAGAGAAATGTCTTCGCTTCGGCTGAGCTTGGATGTTGAATACAGGTCTGTTGGAGTAGGTTGTTGCTTGGAAAAATAGACAGGAGAACGATCTCTCGCTTGGATGCAATGGACTCATTTCCACAACATTTATTGTGTTGCGTGATCAATCGTGCAGAAGAAAATAGATGTTTTCTTTCTTTATAATTATAATAACAATAATTTTATGTTGTTCTCAATGATATTTATTTTAGTGATTTCTTGTGTTGTTTTGTTATTATTTATATTTTTATATATTTTTCATAATATATTTTAGATTGGATTATTTATTCATGACTATCTTTCAAATTGCGTGGGGATATTTTTTTCATTGTTTTTAAAAAACTTAAAAGATTATATTCTAGTTAAATAATTATAAATACAATTGTTATTTGTTGTATATTAGAAAGTTTAATTATTAGATCTATAATATTCATTTGATTTTCTCAAATTTGTAACCTATGGCTATCTATTACTCTTGATTTTTGACCTCCATCTATTGGTTCTTTTAAATAACAATTCAATTAGATCATTGAAACATGCTCTTCTAGAAACTCCCTACTTGCTAGATTTCAAATTTCCAAATTCCTTGTGCTTGACATGTAGTCACTATTCATGGAAGGGATTATGGCCTTCCCCCTAAGAACCCCATTACTGATAGTCTTGTGGCCTCTATTAGAGCCCAATCTATGGAGGTCTCAAATTATACCCTCTGGGTTGTTTTTGAGACGTATTCCCCCCATGTGGTCTTTGATAAACTTAGTGGTGGTGATGATGGTACTCGTAATGTGGCAACAACACAATCTAATGATTATATTGTTGGTACTTTGGAGAACGAGCTCACTTGGACAAATTGCAAAGGTACACTAGTCTTTGGTTCTATAGGACCATATGCTTGCATTCCTGCACCCAAGTTTTTAAAAATGGTTGAAGGGAATGAAATTTTTCTTTCATATGTGGTTGTGGACCACATCATTTCTTCCATGAGTTTTATGCTTGTAGGCTAGTGCTTTTTTTTTTTGACCAACCATTGGTACGCTTCGTAGTTGGATTGTGGCTTGCTAGAGTTTGAAGGAAGTGTGGTCTCCAATGCTATGCTTGGTGGTTTCTTCCTTTTCAAATTTGTTGAGGAAGAAGACATGATTAAAGTGTTGTATGGTTTCTAGGCCTATGGAAAACACACCTTAACTCTATGTAGGTAGAAGTTGGGCTTTGATAAGGTGTTAAAGACCTTCAAAGGACGACCCCTGTTTGGATTCATCTCCTTGGAATGCCACTAGAGTTTAGGGATGAACTAGTTTTCAAATGGATTGAGAACTCATTCAATCAATATGTCTCTTTAGATGTGGTTACTTAAGTAAAGTTCAAGTTTTTTATGATAGATTCTATACGAATATAGCTATTAATAACGCCCTTCCTAATTTCATTACATTGCATTCTAAACATGGAAAATGGACACAAGCTTTAGTCTATGAGAATTCAGTTGTAACTACAAGAAGTGTTCTAGACCTAGCCATGTCATTGTTGATTGTGAGGTAAACAAGGCCAAAGGTTGTAAATAGAAGAAGAAATGTTCAACTCCCCTATGTGTTGAAGGTTAACAAGGTGAAACCTCTATATTGAGGTATTATCTTTCATTGACAAGTTACTAAAAATCTTGAACTCTCCTATGGAGAATTCAAAGAGGTCTTTGGATTGTGATATTAATCTAGAGGTGGTTGTTGAACACAACAACATTAGTAAGGTGGCTACCTTAACTAAAAAAAGTGATGGCATTAAGTTGTAGGAGGAGGGAGAAATTCCCTCTTCCCCTTCACCAAGTATGAATTCTCGTCAAATAACTAAGAATGAAACCCTAACTAACTCTAATGAGCCCACGAAACAAATGAATGTAATGGTATCAGGCTCTATCTTGGTTGTGATTTAGGATGTAACTCTTATATTGGGGAAATTGCATGAAGGTATGTTGCATTATTCAAAAATGGTTTTGGGATTGAGCTTGGTTGTGCAATCATTGAAACCTGAAATGGCTACTTGCTTCCTTGAGTTTACTAGGCTTTGCACTATAGATGAAGAATAAACAATCCAAAGTTAGAATATGAGACCCTAGAAAGAAAATGTGGGATTAGAGTAGTAAAACCCTTGGGGAGAGCCTTAAGAACCAAGGAAATTTGATAATGGAAGGATAATAAACCCTTGATACCAATGTTAAATGCAAGAAATGGACTTCATCTATTAGAATCTAATGGGCCTCCATTTCACCCAAAAACAATATGCTATGAAAGATTCAATAATATTTTTTAATTCTAGACATTGTCCTCCTTCAGGAAGCTAAAACATCTTTTCAAACTTTCTCTTGTATCACTAATAAAGTGTAGTTTGGCTCCTCCTTTCTTGTTCGTGGTGCTAGTGGGGCACCAAGAGGTGTTGTCACTATGTGGAATCTTCATAGAGTCAAGGGGAACTCCTCTCACTCTCTCCCAAATTCTTGATAGTGTCTTTTTCCACTAGTTCTATAAATTGGAAACTCATCAATGTATATGCTCCTAATATTGGTGCTAATAGATTGGTTCTCTAGAATGATACCTCCTCGTTCATTTTGGATGACTAGGTATCCCTTTGGATGTTGGTTGGGGAATTCAAATCCCCCTTTTTTCCTTCAAAAAAAATTGGGTGGGACTATGGATTAGTCTAATGGTATGGAAGATTTATAAGAATTTATTAGTAAAGAAGGCTTGTATGATTTATTCTTTTTGGACTCCTCTTTTACCTAGTCTAGTAATAAAAAGAGGGAAAATCTCACTTAAGTTAAAGTTGATGAAATTTTGGTCTTGGCTAATTGGAACCTGGGATGAAATGGTCTATTAAAGAGTCTCTCGAGAATGACATTTGACCATAACTCTCAACTCTTACAAAGGGTTTGTAGGTACCGTTTTAGCCCTATCCCTTTTAGGCATGAGATTATGTGGGCCTCTCATTTTATGTTCAAAATTGTATTCAAAATTGGTGGAACACTCACATCCAAGGTGCTAAAATGTTCAATTTCTTAGAAACATGGAATTATCAAAGATAAAGTAGAAAATGGAATAAAGAAATTTTTGGAGATGTCTTCTAGCAGGAAAAGGAAATCTTGTCTAAGTTCCAAATCTTGTAAAGTGCAATGGCTAATGGGGACTCTTCACAATCTCTTCATTGGAGGAAAAAAAAAAGGCATTAGAAATGGAAAAGAGATCTTGAAAGGGAAGAGATCTATTGGGAGTAGAGATCTAGAGTACAATGGTTGAAGGAGGGAGATAGGGATACTACTTTCTTTCATAGACCAATTAGCAATCATCAAAAGAGAAACTCAATCCAAATTTTGGTGAATGATTAGAATCAAGTCATTCAAGATAATGAGAAGCAAGGAGAACTGATAATTTATGCCTTTCTATGAGCCTTTACTCCTCTAAATGAGCAAAAAGATCTTCTTCTTGACCCCCTCCATACAATAATTACTTTAGAAGACAATGAACACATTATTTCAGAGGTTATTGAAGGGGAAGTGAGGGTTTTTGTTTTCTCTATGGGATCTTTAAACGCTCTAGGCTTGGATGACTTCCCATGGACCTTTTTCAAGAGTTATGGGATATTGTGAGATGTTGTATCACTTTGGTTGGCATTGTGAGTTAGGACATCACTTTGGCTACCAAGGACTTCAATAGGATGGGCAAGTTGGTTAAGACAATTAAAATTACTTATATGCTCTTCAGCCTCTATAACAACGTTTAAATATTTTTCCTATTCAATATGATCAATATTTTCCTTGATGTGGCCATTAGGGATTGACAAAAGGGATTTTTCATTAGTAGTAAAGTTTTAGATGTTAACACTATCAGATTTCCAAAATCCATTTGTAAAGAAAGTTCTTTTCTAGATTCGATTGTGTGTTTTTTCATCATTAACCTTTCGGATCACACTACATGATCCATCATCAAGGTGAGAAAGTGTAGGACAAGAAATAGTGAAAAGATGTAGACCAAGCCAAACTCAAGAGATATAAGTAGTTAAGGATGATAACACACAAAACTATAAAAAGAATAAGAGAAGAATAAATGTAATGTGAATGGAAAAATAAAATAAACAAAATAATAAAATGGGGGCACATAAGTCTACAAGAAGAATAGAGGAAAAACAAAGAAGATGGGAGAAATAATAGAAACTAACAAAGCACACCCTTCATAAAATGATTAAAAAGGAATCTAAAAGTAAAAATAAGTACAACTTATGACCAATACCAAAAGAATAAGAAACATACAACCAAGAAAATAACACAAAAAATCTAACAAATAAATAAATAAATAATTATATATATACACATTTATTAATACACATATGGATATGTTAGGATAAACCACGGACAGAAATAAAAACTACATGCAAATATAACCAATAAAAAAAAAATAATAGAACACACAGAAATGAACACAAGGCACCAAGATTTAACGTGGTTCACCCAATCCCTGGGCTACGTCCACCAAACAGCAAGTTCGATCTTATTACAATCCAGTGATTACAACCTGATTACAATCCGTAATCCCTTACAGCTCAATACCGCCGCAAGAACCAATTTCGTATCACCACACATAAAAAATACCCAACCCTAAGCCCTTTTTATACAAGTATTAAATCGCTTTAGGGTTATAACATGTCGGCCATATGTCGGCCATAATATGTCGGCTACCATGTCGGCTACTTCCAAAAAATTTTTTTTTCGGGGCGATGCCCCGAACCCCACTATTTATGAAGTATGTACAATACTTTCCTGATCAGTCACTACAATCTAACAATCTCCCACTTGGGGACTGATCAGGCTCCACACTAAACAACAATCTCCCACTTGGAGACTGATCCTGTAGCAATACAACTACCGCATGGGGCTCCCACTGGATCAAACCACCCTGGACTCTGCTGTTCTTTTATTCACATTTAGTCTAAAAGACCAACTGAAGCTGAAGAGGAGTTCAACTTCTCCCTTGTGACAACCTTTGTCAACATATCTGCTGGATTTTCATTGGTATGTATCTTCTCCAGCTTTAACTGTCCATCCTCCAAAACTGACCGAATGAAATGGTACTGCAACTGTATGTGTTTGGTCTTAGAATGCAGAGCTAAATTCTTAGCAAGATGAATGGCACTCTGACTATCTGTGAACAAATAATTATCCTTCTAAGGATGTCCCAATTCTTCCAAGAAGAACTGAAGCCATATCATCTCTTTGGTTGCCTCTGTAGCAGCAACATACTCTGCCTCTGTAGTGGAGAGAGCATTAATCTTCTGTAGCCTAGAAACCCAGCTCACGGCTGCCCCACCAACAGTAAAGACATAACCTATAGTACTCTGCCTGGTATCAATATCCCCAGCCAAATCTGAGTCAACATAGCCCTGTAAATCAGTAGTAGAGCCCCCAAAGTGTAAACACTTATTAGATGTTCCTCTCAAATATCTGAGAATCCACTTGACAGCATTCCAATGCTCAAAACCTGGATGACTCATATACCTGCTAACGACTCCCACTGCATGTGCAATATCTGGCCTAGTGCATACCATAGCATACATCAAACTTCCTACAGCTGAAGCATAGGGTACCTTGGACATCTTATCCTCCTCTTCCTATGTCTTGGGACACATCTCCTTAGTCAATTTCAAATGACCAGGTAAAGGTGTGCTGACAGCTTTAGCATTCTCCATAGAGAAACGTTGCAACACCTTCTCAACATAATCAGCTTGAGATAGCGTCAATGTTCTGTTCTTCCTATCTCTGCAAATCTTCATACCAAGGATTTGTTGTGCTGCCCCCAAATCCTTCATAGCAAATGCATGTGCTAACTGGCATTTTAGCCCCTTAATATGATGCATGTTAGACCCAGCTATAAGCATATCATCAACATATAGACATAAAATAATGTAGCTATCATCATCCAACCTCTTAAAATAAACACAGTAATCTGAATGACACCTGTTGTATCCATGCTCATGCATAAAACTGTCAAATTTCAGATACCATTGCCGAGGTGCTTGCTTCAGGCCATATAAACTTTCCTTCAATTTGCACACTAAGTTCTCCTTACCTTTGACCTCAAAACCCTGTGGCTGAGCCATATATATTTCTTCATCCAAATCACCATGAAGAAAGGTTGTTTTAACATCCATCTACTCTAAATGCAAATCTTCAGTAGCCACAAGACTTAAAACAGTACGAATAGAAGTCATTTTAACAACAGGAGAAAATATCTCATCAAAATCAATTCCCTTTTTCTGTGCAAATCCTTTTACAACTAACCTGGCCTTAAATCTTTTCTTACCTCCTTCCTCTTCTTTCAACCTGTAAACCCATTTATTCTGTAAAGCCTTTTTACCTGCAGGCAACTTGCACAAATCCCATGTCTTATTTTTCAACAAAGAGTCCATTTCATCTTTCATTGCAGACTCCCACTGAATCTTAGTATCCACCTACACAGCTTCATCATAACTTTCAGGTTCACCAGCATCAGTAAGTAAAATAGAATACAAAGAGGGAGAAAACCTTTGTGGAGGTCTAATTGGCCTTGTTGACCGTCTAACATTCACTGGTGTGTGTGGTAGTTGTTGTTGCAGTTGTTGCACATCATGAGGAATGGCTGGAACATCAGCTTTTGGAGTATCATCCAGCACTACATAATCATCTTCTTTCTTCTCATGTTGCTGCAACAGATCTTTGTACAACACTTTTTCATTGAATATGACATCCCGGCTTCTTATAATTTTATAATTTTCAAAATCCCAAAGCCTATAGCCAAATTCATTAATGCCATATCCAACAAAGACACATTTCTTTGATTTCGCTTCTAGCTTGGTTCTATTTTCAGAGTCTATATGAGCAAAAGCTTCACAACCGAAAGTCTTGAGAAAAGAATAACTCACCTTCTTACCAGTCCATGCTTCCTCTGGAATACCACAGCCCAAAGGAGTAGAGGGACCTCTATTAATCAAATATACTACAGTATTGACAGCCTCCGCCCACATGTGTAAGGGCAACCCAGCATGCAACCTCATGCTCCTTGCGCGCTCCATTATAGTCCTATTCATGCGTTCAGCCACTCCATTTTCCTGTGGAGTCCTTGAAACAGTTTTTTGTCTACGAATACCATTAGTGGAGCAATAATCTTCAAATTCATGACTGCAATACTCACCACCATTATCAGATCTGAGACATTTTAATTTCTTACCAGTCTCATTTTCAACCAAGCATTTCCATTTCTTAAAAGTTTGAAATACATCAGATTTTTGTCTAAGGAAATAAACCCATACTTTTCTAGTTGTGTCATCAATAAATGTAACATAATAATGAGAGCCACCAAGGGAAGATACCTGAGCCGGTCCCCATACATCTGTATGCACAAGCTCTAATTTCTCCTTTTTGTTTTCCTTCCCTACCTTTACAAAACTCACTCTCTTTTGTTTTCCATACACACAACTTTCACAGAAATCCATATTCACACATTTTAGACCTGGTAAAACTTTCCTTGAATGAAGTACTTTCATACCTTTCTCACTCATGTGCCCAAGTCTATTGTGCCACAGCGCTGTATCAGAATCTACAGCAGCTATTTGTTCTCCCTGCTCAACTGCAGTAATTGTTCCTGAATATTCATTTTTCTCTGAAACAATCAAAGTAGAAGGAACAATATGACCTGTACAAAGATATAAGGTGCCTACTTTCACACCTTTTGCTACTACAAGGGAACCTTTTGAAACCTTCCAATTTTTATCATTAAAAGTAATTACACAACCCTCATCACCGAGTTGCCCTGCTGAAATTAAATTCCTACTCAGCTTTGGAACATGTCTTACCTCATGTAGTAGCCAATGATTCCCATTCTGCAACTTAATCTTAATTTTTCCCTTTCCAACAATCTGATAGGGTTCATTATCCCCCAAATAAACAAGCCCAAAATCCCCTTGGACATAATCAATGAAATAACCTCTATGAGGTGTAGCATGAAAAGAAGCACCAGAATCTAAAACCCATGAATCATCAACACTCTCTAAAGACAGAAGCAAAGCATCCTCTTCGGATTTATTACTTACCACATTTGCCTCTTTGTCTCCATCTGATTTATCTCCTTCATTTTTATTTCGAGTCCAACAATCTTTCTTTTTGTGCCCTGGTTTCCCACAGTACCAGCAATCATTTGGTCCTCTCGATTGAGACCTCCTCCCCTTTGACTTTCCTCTTGATTTCCCACGATTTCCAGAGTTACTTCCTCTTTCAGTCGTTCTGCCCCTGCTTTGTGCATTTAAAGCACTTCCTGATGTAGATCCACCTGAGGATTTTCTACGAGTTTCCTCACTTAAAATAACACCGATCACATCATCATATTTTAGGGTACTTGATCCAGGAACATAATTACTCACTGCCATTACCAAGCCATTCCAGCTTTCAGGCAAAGAACACAAAATCAAGAGAGCCCTAATTTCTTCATCAAAATTGATACCCACAGAAGATAATTGACTAGTAATAGTATTAAACTCATTTAAATGATCTGCAATAGATCCACCTTCTGCCATTTTCATATTAAATAAACGCTTCATGAGAAATACCTTATTTGAAGCGGAGGGCTTTTCATACAGTGTCGCTAGGGTTTTCATCAAATCTTCTGTCGTCTTTGCTTTTGTAATATTAAATGCCACCGATGGTGCCAAGCATAACCGAATGCTTTTGAGTGCCTTTCTGTCCAAAAGATCCCATTTAGCCTCTGACATAGTTCCCTGATTCTTGGCTTTTCCTTCCAACGGCTTCCATAAATCTTTCTGATATAAATAGTCTTCCATTTGCATCTTCCATAACTGGAAGTTCTGCCCATTAAACCTATCAACCCTCAGCTTACCATCATCTGCCATTGCTCCCACTCAACCGTGAGACTTCCACTTAACCGTGAGACTTTCCTGCAGAGGATAACTGAGAAACAACTAGGCTCTGATACCACTTGTTAGGATAAACCACGGACAGAAATAAAAACTACATGCAAATATAACCAATAACAAAAAATAATAGAACACACAGAAATGAACACAAGGCACCAAGATTTAACGTGGTTCACCCAATCCCTAGGCTACGTCCACCAAACAGCAAGTCCGATCTTATTACAATCCAGTGATTACAACCTGATTACAATCCGTAATCCCTTACAGCTCAATACCGCCGCAAGAACCAATTTCGTATCACCACACATAAAAAATACCCAACCCTAAGCCCTTTTTATACAAGTATTAAACCGCTTTAGGGTTATAACACGTCGGCCATATGTCAGCCATAATATGTCGGCTACCATGTCGGCTACTTCCAAAAAAAAATAATTTCGGGGCGATGCCCCGAACCCCACTATTTATGAAGTATGTACAGTACTTTCCTAATCAGTCACCACAATCTAACAGTATATGTAGATATATAGATAGGTACATACATAAATATAAACATATATTTGTATATATAAATATATATGTGTATAAATAAATATATATGTATGTATGTATATATATGTAATCTTTATGCATGTATATATACACACACACATATATAGATACATATATATACACACATACATACATATACATATATACATATATATACATATACATACATCCATACATACATACATATACATATATATACATATGTGTATATGTGTATGTATATGTGTATATATATGTATATGTATATGTATATGTATATATAAATATATATATATACACGTACACATATACATACACACACACACACACACACACACATATATATACACATATACATATACATACACACATACATATACATATACACGTACACATACATATATATGTATATATGTGTGTATGTGTATATATATATATATATATATATATATATATATATATATATATATACACACACGGATATATATATATATACATATATACATACATACATAAAAATACACACACACACACACATGTATGTATGTAAGAAAAAATCAAAATCAAGAAAGTAATATAAACTAAACAAATAATTGTGTGTGCGTGTGTATTTTAGATGTTGTTATCTCTGTTGGAAGTCTTATTGGGAAACAAGATACTGGTGGGGGGGTGTGAATCAAGATACTAGTTGATTCTCTAATCTTCTCACATACCTGGTCAATGGTCATTGGAGGTAGTCTATGTGCAATTTGAAGTTTTCTCAAATCACTAGACTCTATTTCTTCTTAATCTTCCTCCTCCTCATTAGGTGTAACGACTAGTTTTCTTCTGGGCCTCTTAGGTAAGCTTTTCTTTGTTGCTTTGGTTGGCTTCCTCTTTATTGGACTTTCTTTTGTCTTTGTAGTCAAGGATTGAGCCACCTTGGATCTAGTAATTCTCCTCCTCTTTGGCTCGGGCTCTAGAGGTGTGACTATTTTCTTCATTTCTTTCTTCAAATCCTCCTTTACCTTAGGATCAATGATGATTACCTTCCTTTGCTTGGTTTCCTTAGGCTTATCAATAACTAACTCCTTACCTTTTATTTCTTATCTTCTACTTCTTCATTAGATTCCTTATCCTTTTATTTTCCCTTTGTCATCTGAAGTTGACTTATTGCAAGCTTGCCCTCAAGATCTTCAATCATTTACTTTTGTTTTGTATCTATCTTGGGCATTTTAGTTTCTAATAGCATTTTTGACTTGGTTGTCTCATAATTTTCAAAGGGCTCCACATTCTTATCTATCTCCTTAGATAACAATGCAGTAACTATTGGATTAACTTCATCTGCATTAACTTCATATTGCATTGGGCTTAACCATGCAATCCTTAGTAGTTTTGTGCATGCATAGGTGAAATTGGTGTCCACCATAAAACATATATCATCAAAATAATGGTCTACCACTTATTTTGGTATTCTCAACCTATTCTTCATCTTATTTTTGAATTCATCAAAATAATTATCCATGATAGCCTCAAAATTTTCTCCCAATTATTTGATAAGGTCATTTATCTCTCAATAGTTGTTTGTTGGTAAACAGATCATTCTTTCGATTTAACTCTTAAATACCCAAATTTGTGAACAACATCTGATTACAATAGTTGGAAAGTTGTTACTAAATGACTAACTTCCCTCTAAATTCTTAGGTACAGCTCCCTATTGTATTTGTAATTTGCAATGAATTATGTTTATTCCTAATTCTAAAATGGGACATGTTCTTCACTCAAGAATAGGAAAGGTGAACCAAGTTAGGCGTAAACAGGAACTAACTTAGGCAAGAGTTTAAATTTTAGGTTTAGTCAAGTTTATGGATTCACACATCTTATGAACCCACAAAGTTTAATAACCCAACAATGTATGCTATCTATAACTAACCTAATGTCAGCAAGAAACTAAGTCTAGAGATGGAAAATATTGACTTGAAAGAAAGCCTGAAAAGGGGTTTTTCTTGAACTTACAATAACAATACTAGATTATCTTTAGTTCTTTGTTCTGAAATAGGGGAACAAAACTCTGTTCATTCCTTGATTCAATTCATATGGAAAGAGAAAACATAAAACTAACATAGAAAGAATGGAACAGAAAATGATTGACACAAAATGCCATTCAATTGTCTTTGCAACATCAAGTATTTCACACCAAAAATTAGCTGACCTTTTATTAATCTTTCAATTTAGTACATATAGGATTCTGAGATGTTCATTACAAAATGGAACTCAAAATGATTCATCTTCTCAAAATTGACAAATGGCAAGGAGCCAATTTTTCAGTTACAATCATTACATCAAAATGCGAAAGGGCGGGATATGAATCACTTCACCTTCTTTCCTTTTTCTGACTTTTCCTTATAGGCCTTGGTGGTGACAATGATTGGAATTAGTTCCTCATGGACATTAGTGTATCTCAACATCCACTTGGAATGCTCTCTAGCTAAATCTTTGACGACATTCAACTACTCTTGTATTTCCTTAGTAGCAGTAGGATAACTAGTGACTGATATTCCAGAGATGCTTACCAATGGGGTAGCTAATTGCCTAATGAAGCTATTAAGTTCATGAATCTCTGCTTTAATTATAACTTTTGATAACTTAAAGCTTTCAATTTGTCCCTCTATCACATTATTTTTTGTCTTCCATAGGCCAACCTTGGTGTCATGTCCAACTTCTTTGAGATCCACAGAATGTAGGGTGAAATCATCCACAGACATGTCTTCGATTCTTCCCTCTTTAATGGGCTTGGAAATTTTTATCATCAGATGCCCTATGTTAGGATCTTGTCCAAGAATTAACAAGGTCTTCTACTTTTTGACTTTACTCAACACTGATCCAGAGTGGATAGCCAAAGATAAAGTCTCTTTATTAGGAGCTCCTTCCTCCTTCCTCTTCTTTTTTCTGTCCAAAGTGTCCTCTAGCCATGATTTTGTGCCAATCACCTTAGATGTAGTCCCAAGTATGTCTATACCAAACATCTTTCTCTTGACTAGGGTCAGTGTTTTTGTAGCTGAAGAGAAAGGATTCTTTGAGGCCTACAAATGAGATTTGAAGATTTAGGGCCTTTCTCTAATTCTGTAGTCTTCTTTGTTGCTTTATCAGACTCAGTAGACTCACTCTCATTTCTTCCAGCATCTCCAAGATCCACCACTTGGGGACCACTTGGTAGGAGTAGTGCAACACTCACGGATGGGATCAAACTGCTATGGGGTGAGAAAGCAACTGTGACTGAGCTATCTTTCGATTCCTCTGCCTTCTTCTTCTCAGCTTCTGTTGGAGTTTTGATTACCGACAAAGAACCATCTTGACAAGTTCCAACAGGAGGAATGCCTTTGTTAGAAGGTTGATCACCTCCACTTGATGGTTGTGCTGGCCCTTGGGTAATAGATAAGGTTGCACCTAATGTACCACCTTGGGAATAGGGGGCCACTACAACTTTTGGGGAAGCTTGAGTGGATGTGTCTTTGCTCTGAATCCTTCGAGCTATGGTCCATTTGACCCATTTTTTGGTCCTCTTGTAGATTTGAGCCATCATTGTATCTAGGTCTTCCTCGGTGTCTTCATAAGGTTCTGAGCTTATTAGAGTGCCTTTGAGCTTGGTCAGGTAAGTGGTTATATACATGTTCCGACCATCATCCTCTACTCCTTCTACATCAATGTTGAATTTGTACATTTTCATCTAGTCAATTGTTAATCTGGTGAAGGCTCAATCTTAGCTCTCAAACTCATCCTTGCAGTCAGCCCAGTAACCCTCAATGGTTGTGATATGATTAATTACACTTCTTATTTGTAGAACATTTTTGGCATACCCATTCAAGTCAAACATGGGCCTCATGACTTCGTACATGTCTAGCTTGTACTTCATCTAAAATACTTTCAACATATTCTTGGCATCAGAGCAGGTATCGCAATTGAAAGTCCCCACCTCATGGGGAATTCATATCCCTTCTTCGTCAAGCTCCAGCTCAATATGTTCACTTGGATGGCTTGCCGCATGATCTCGATCAGCATGAGCATGTCACTCAGATACCTTGGTAGCTTCAAGGGGAAGCCATCGAAAACTGCAAGATGCAAATAAGAAAAGGATGAGAATTGAATGAAATAACTCTCAAATTGGTTGATGGCCACCATGGCTTCAGAACTGAATCTCCTTTCTGGACATCCCTGTAGTTCCTTGGAAATCCTCATAGTGAATGCATCATTTTCTTTTACGTACTCTACATAGCTATTCTACAACTGTAAGCATGGATAAAACTCTTAAGATTTCACATCATTAGGAAAATTTTCCACTCTTGGGAGGCCTAGCCATAGTTGCAATGAGGCCAACATATAGATGAGGAAAGAGGACATATAGAATGTATTATAAAATTTTGCTGCATGGAAAGCATTGGATAGAATTTTGCTTACCTCATGAGCCTAATCAATGTATTGAGTGTCAGAGAAAATGACTTGTACTAAAAAGAAATGCTGCTCAACAAAATTCAAAGCTTATACCTCACCTTTGAACCTATGTAGGAGAACCAAAATATCAATAATCTCTGATTTGAGGTTGGTCCCAAACAAGGTCTTAGGAACCTTACTCTTAGGACTTCGTGGTTTCTGGAACCATATTTGCATGATTTCTTTCCTCCAGATTATCTTCTTTGCAAAGAACTCAGAAACAACTCCTTTGAAGGTCAAGTCTGAGAATTATTTCCATTCTGAAACTCAAAGGCAATTCACCACAGTTTTCCTATCGATTGAAATCAATATTATAACATTAGGTAGCACAATTTGCCTTGTCTCTCAGTTGCACTAATGTATACATTTATAGATTAACTTTGGGGCTTGAATTGCAACTGAAAAACTAGCTACTTTGACCAAACCACATCCTTGAAGTTTCTTAGTGATGGGGTGAATCTTCTCAGACTTCACTCTCTTTTGGAAATCTTCCATATCATAGAAGTGAAGAGAAGTGTTGGTGAAATTCTATAATTAGGATTTGATCCCAGTCAATCTGTCAAAACCCGCAAACCTGGTTACCATGACTTTGAGAGCAATATTTGAATTGAGAAAGTGAAAGGAAAGGCTAATGCAACAATTACTGGTTTTTTCAAAAGCTATGCACATTAACATAATAGTAGTTCAAAGATAGAGTTGTAATTTGTTCAACTATTAATATTTTCATATATATATATATATATATATATATGGGAGCCTCGATTCATCCATTAATCGTTAGTATTCACACCACATGAATGAATTGAAGGAGATACCCGTTGAATAGTAAATGCAAGGGTTTAATGGGAATCTAGAGATCTTTTCACTATTCTGTTAAGCTCAATGGTAACTTTCTATATCTCCATAACTTACTTTCCCATTTTCTTTTAAGTTTTGGGAAGTTACCATTAGGGTACTTCATGGGAGAATGTCTGCTAAGTTAGATCCTAATCATTATCTCTTTTCCATAATGGTTAGGTTCTCTTTATTATTGTTCTAAGATGTTCTAAACATAAATTGAGAATCTAACCTGATTATTAGCTTGATTTTCTTTAGAATTCGGGAAGTTGTCCTCATGGGTTGAAAACCCACTGAAGAGTAGATAGTTTCTATTTCTCTGCCAATGTTTCCTTTCTTAGTCTAACATTTAGGCTATCACCCCTCTTGGAATTTGAAATGTCTATGTGAGGTGTGAAGACCTTCCCGAGGACCACTTATCATTCCTTTTTATTCTAAATTGCCTTTTCAAAAAACCAACTTCATTGGTTTAAAACCTACCAAGGAGAAGTTAGTTCTGAGTTTTTCATTGGGGACGATTATGAGAACCACGATGAATTTGAACCATTTTCTAAAGTTGACATCACAAATGCAGCATTGATTCACCATAAGATACCTTTTTATTTTCATTTTTTTGATTTGTGTGCATCATTGAGTGCTTTTTTGCAGGAAATCATCTTCATGGGTTGAAAACCCACCAAGGAGAAGATGATTTCCAAATTTTTGTAAGCATCAATTTTTTCAAATAGTGATAAGTCATAAATGGATATAACTTGTAGTTGATCATTGAATGAGTAATATGAATCTCCATCAGACTAGGCACTAACCTACCCATAAGATCACTCAAAAAAATGAAAAATCACCTGGCTAGGGATGAGGAGAGGGAGAAAAGGGAAAATCTAATGGAGACTCATCCAACTTAAGAGGGCTTAGACCTAGACTCAAACAAAACCAAGAATTCACTCCTCTCATATAAACACAAGTATTCACTTTTGCTAATCAGTTAGAGAATGAAAAGTGGGGCAACATCATTCTACTCCTATCCCATGCAACTGTGCCAACAGTAGGGAATGAGTTTTGTACATAGAAGAATTCATAAACAAGTAAAGATCCAAACTTACAAGTGTTCTTTGCCTTCCTTATTGCTCAAATATTTTCTAATAGTTATTGAAATTATAGCTTGGCTAGATCATAACTATGATCTTTCTTTACAATTTTATAAGATAGGTTGACTACAATGCAAGAAACACTATTCAGTTGGCTCGATTGATAGAATTTGTTTGCAATCACATGCATGACAAGCTCAATAACTGGATCTTTAATCCCATCGGTTGACATTCCATGACATTCTACTTAGCCTCTATCATTTTTTCAATGACATCTTTTGTGGAACAAATCATTGTCCTTGGTCTGTCTAAGGTGGGATAACTAGTAACTCTATGGATGATTGCCTTTTCTATCTTGATAGGTCCACCTTCCAACCATATTTTCATGTCGTGGACTCAATCTAACATAATCTTAATCTATTCACTTTTGAATACCTTTGGAAATGATAGGGCATGGGTAAGCCCTTTCTTGGCAACAATCTTGCTTTCATCTTTCAAAACTCCATTATTGCATAACTTATCATAAGCTTCTTGCATTTCCTAGTCTCCAATTTCTACAATCTTACACATGTAACACAATCGCACATCATGGACCATTAAAACTCTTTATGGAATTGATGGTAGGGAACCAAATTCATCATCAATCATCACAATATCAGGTTATGCTATAAATTTAGGTGGAGGACATTGGTCATTCCTCACAATTTGTGCATTACTCTCCTTCAATATTTCCTTCCCACATACGATTGTAGTGGATTCTATTTCCAAAATAGAGTTTAAACAAATTTACTTCAATCAATAACTTCAAGAATAACTTAAGTCCCTACTAAAACCTTAGTAACTAAATTCTTCAATTTTGCCAACGACACGCTATGACTCACTTGATCTTTTGCTGAACATTTGAATGTACTGAAATCACTCGGTAAATGAAAATGAAATTGAAAAATTTGATATATTAACTTTAAATGCATTATACTTTGGTAGGTTCATAATAGCTGTCACAACCTTCACATTGTGTTTGCACTTCTTTTCAAATGCTCAGTCATTCTCACTTAGCTCTGTCAATACCATTTTTTTGGCTAATGCATCAATTCGGTCAATGTAAGATCTCGATCTATATTGCAATTCTCGGTCAATACAAATAATATTACTGATGTTGGATACTTGATATTGTGATTGATTATGTTGTTCACCTTTTCCCTCAGATCTTTCCTAATGCCTCTTGATTTATGTTGATTTGGACTTTTAATCACATTTACTGATAGGAACTAGTGTATAATATATCATTCAAGTATATAATCCATTACATGCCTTCTTTGCTTAGTTGAATGTGGTGTGATCACCTGATCCATTGGATTGAGTGATCTCAACTCCACTTGATCCACTACCTCCAACTTCTACTAACTTTTTCCATGATTATTTCATCTCAACTTTACCTTTTCCATTGTTGTTTTCATTGTTTGGTGTTGTTTCTTGGTCTTGTAGTTCTTACTAACATGTCCAACCTTTAGACAACTAAAATAGACTAGGTTTCCATCAACCATTTCTTATAATTTCCTTTTAAATGTGTCTTAATACAATTTTATGGAATGTGTCCATACTCTCCACAATAATGACAGCCATACCATGTGTTGCAATCCCAATTGTAAGAGTTACCTTGCTTAGGTACATGTTTTTGCCTTTTAGATGTCCAGTTAGATTTTTCTTTGGATCTGCATTCTTGAGCTCTATGTCCATATTTTTGATAGATGTAATAATGTTCTTCAAATCTAGGTATAGTAGGTGCATCACTTATCGTTGACTTGCATTCATGTGCTTGGTGTCCTTGTTTCTTGTAGTTAAAATAGTTCCTAGTAAAATTAGGTTTAGGATTTTGCATACCTTTCTTGCTTCTACAAATTTTTATTGTATATCCAAGTTTACCATAATGATGACAAGTAGGTTTTCCTTTAAATTTTGCATTTCTTTGTTCTCCACTCTTTGATGACTCTCCTTCCTCAGTAGATGAAGAGTGCTTGATATGTCCTAGACCAAAAGTGTCATTGGATGACCTTGGTGATTTCATTAGTTCTTCAAAGTATCTTATAGCTTCACTTGGTTTATTTATTCTTTCCATAAGTGCTTTCTTAGATCTCAACTCATTCCTTGGCTGGTTACTCTATGATCTTAGATTTGTGATCTCTATGTCCTTTCTGTTCAACTCCTGATTTGCAAGTAATAAATGAGTCATCATGTCCAACTGAGTATTTATATGATTTTGCACATCAAATGACCTTTCTTCAAGTCTGGTAGCTATTTGTCTTTTGTCTTCTTCAACCATGATTTTATCTTCTCCAACTTTCTTCTTTTGTTTAGTCACTTCACAGTCTTACTGATTGAATTTCATGCTCTCTCTTCAGTCCTTTGACTTCTTCATTTAGAATGTCATTCTTCTCCAATAGATCTTCTATTACTACAAATTTTTTAATGAATTTCCACTATTAAGAAATTCTTTGGCATTAGATTCCTTGTATAGTGTGTCATTTTGCTAAATGGCCACATCTTTCCATTCTTTAAGGATTTCCTTAACTCTTCTTTTACTGCTTCAAGTTTCTATAGTATGATTTGGATCTCAATCATCTAATTCTTAATGATCTTTCCCAATTTGTAAGCCTCCATCTCCAAGATCAAAATTCTTATGCTATTAGACTTATTTCAAGAGAACACTACTCTGATACCAATTGTTGGAAGTCTTATTGGGAAACAAGATAGTGAGAGGGGGGGCGGGGGTGGGGGTGAATTGAGGTCTATTAAACCTTTCACTGCTTAAACAATATAAAAGATTAACTACATTCACTCCTAATCCATTTCATATCTTAGATCTCATACCATATAATCAAAAAATGTAATGCTGAAATAAAATCTATCCAAGCATAACATCCATGAAAATATAAACACAGAACACATAGATTTTGGTAACCCAAAAACCCTTCAAGGTGAAGGTAAAATTGGGGTGAGGATGAAACCCACAAATCTTTACTTCTGCAACAACAAAGTTTCTTCTATTAGGGCTATAATTTGATCACTTCTAATGATCTACCCTAAAAGGGTTTTGCTTGGTTAAAAGCAATATAAGACTATTAAGTCTACCTTGATTAAAGGATTTAAACTTATAATGAAGTAAGCACTTTGTTAGGAGATTTGAACAAGGTATGTTAAAACCACTTTATTAACATATTTTCCCTAATTCACTTGTTAGAATGTCTCAGTACTCGATCCTTTAGTTTTCTCTAAAAGTTGTTTATGGATCTCCTCTCTTTAATAACTAAAACTAATCTCCATATTTAATCTTCTCTCTTCTACTCTTCATTGTTAGGTTTCTCTATCTGATCTCCCTATCAAACTTAACCTTCCTTGCTATGTCCTTAGCTTGTTCATACCATCATGCTCGATTCCATTCTTCATAATGATTTAGGGTTAGATCCCTCTTTAAAAAGATAATTGTAAAAAGTTCTAGATTAAAATCAACGATCCATAATTCATCCATTTGTTGTTCGTCCCTTTTGATTTTGTGATTGGTTAAGCTTCCTTTCTTGGGATTAATGTCTTTTAACAAAATGTGTAATTTTCTCCTTGACTATCTTTACAATTCTTAAATTTTGAATAGAAGTCAACCAAAATGGTTTACACAAGTGTTTATTCCATTACAAACACATATGCCAAAACTAGTTTACTCAAGAATTGAATGTTCTAGCACTTGGTCATGACTAACATTCTTGTTGGCTCTCAGCTTCTATAGGCTCGACATATTCTGACTCACTCAACATAAGTTAACTTTACATTGCTCAGTCTCTATTGTTTAACTTGACATGTAAGCTAGCCCAGTCTCTACTGGGGTGCTCGACAACCTTTGACTTGCTCAACATGTACTGAAATATAAACAAGTTAATGTAGCTCGACCTTCTCTGAATAACTCAATCGCAGTGATGACCAACCAACACTGGCTAGAGAATGACTAACTGTCAAGCACTAATAGGAAATAAGGCTCAGATATCAACAATCTCCATAGATAAGATGTCTATAGTGTGGAAAAGTGTCATGAACTAGGTATGGTTCTTAAATTGGATAAATCAAGAGCCTATGACAAAGTTAATTTAGAGTTTTTGTTCAAAGTTCTCTCTTAGATGGAGTCCAATGATAATTTTTCCAATTTGATCAAAGGATGTGTTGGCACTATTAATTTCTTTGTCCTTCTCAATGGTACGCCAAAGAGTTTTTCATTACCAAAATAAAGGAATCCACCAAGGGGATCCTCTCTCCCCTTACCTTTTGTCATGATTGGATAAGTTTTTTTTAGGTACCTCCTTAAGGTGGTTCACAAAAGAAGATATCATGGAGTTAAAGTTTCTTCCACTCTACCCCTTACCTCCTTCAATAATTTGTTGGTAGTACCATCCTTTCGGAAGAAGCTCCATGGTTGAGGCTAGGGAATGGAAGTCCTTTCTTATCTTGTATATTGATGTCTTTGGAAAACATATTAATCATAACAAGATCTTCATACATATTTTTAATACCAAGGAATATTTATAAATCAAATAAAAAAAACATCCTTGGCTGCCAAAGTACAACTATATCAAGTTTGCACCTTGGTCTTGCTCTTTCTATCAAATATGTAACCTCTAACCTATCAAAGCTCTATTGTTGAAAATATACAAAAGATGTTATTAGGATGGAAACCTAAGCTTTTGAGTAGTGTTAGGAAACTTCAAGTTCTCAAGGTATCACTTTAATGTATTCTATTGTACTTCCCATTTAAGTTTTTTTTTGGTGTTATGGCTAAGAAATTAGAGAGCCTTTAACATTCATTCTATTAGGATTAACAAGACATGAATAACAATTACATGCAAATATAATCAATATCATAAAATAATAAATCTCACATAAGAGAATACAAGACACAAAGAGTTAACATGGTTCTCCCAATCCCTGGGCTACGTTTAGTAAAGAATGAGTCCAATATTCTTAATATCTAGTGTTACAACTTGATTACAATCTATAATTTCTTACATCTCAATACTGTTGCAAGAAGCTACAATCTCATCATGCATCATAAAATCTCTAATCCTAAGCCATTTTACACAATCTTTTTGTCACTTATGAAATTAGGGCTAGAATAAACTGACTAATAGAAAAAATACAAGTCCTAATACCTTTTACAATATTAAATTCATTTTTGGCTTTAGGGGCACTACGTCTCAACCCTACACTCTATTGCAATAGGGAGCTCACTTGAGGTAGTTGAACCCATGACCCTACAAGAGGTGCTACCCCTTAACCCTTCCTAGGGTGTTTCTCAAAGAACTCACAAGGGGCATTGCCCCTTGACCCCTAGCCCTTGGGGGTATTGCCCCTTTACCCTTGTAATAAGTTCTAGGGGGAAACTGCGCTAAGTAAATTGGGCAAAATTAACCTCCAAGTCTGATTAGGCTCCACATCACAAAACATTCCTATAGATTTGTGTATAGTAAAAAAAGAGGTTATCCCTTGTCAACTTAATTTTTAAAACCAAAAACTTTGGGGGCTTGAGGAATAGAAGAATTGCTACCATAAATAAAGCTCTAACTACCAAACTAAGATGGAAAATAACTATGGAAACTATTGAATGGATCCAAATGATGAAATTTAAATATCTTAATTAATATTTCTTTCATAATCTCCTTAGTACCTTGAGCCTTCCCTCAAGCTCCAAAATTTGGAACAACATTGTGTAATGTAGAAATTCCATACAACTACAACTAAAGTGGTAACTCGATGATGATAGGAATATCAAAATTTGGAAATATTTTGTATTGGAGATGGGAAGTTAGAGTCTAATGCAATCTTTAGGGGGCTTATGGACATTGTTAAAAGACTAACTAGTTCTAGTGTTAGTGAAAGACATGAAAAAGTCGGATAGACTTTACTAATTACAGAAGGGCTAACCCTTATTTGAGCTAGGAAATCATTATTTTTTGGGGGATTATCAACAAGACTCATATTAATCTTTTCCCTAGAAATGACATATTTTACTAGAAAATGAACACTAAAGGAGACTTTACTATGAAATTGGCTTATAAACTTCTTTTTGAGGATGAAGTTTCCTCTAACCTCTGAGGTAAGATCTAGAATCCATGTGTAGTTCCAAAGATCATTTTATCTAGTGGAAAAATCTTTACAATAACATTCTTAAGATAGACTCATTAGAAGGGGATTTCAACTTCCCAAAAAATGTTACCTTTTTAAGCATGTGGAGGAGAGTAATCCTTACCTTTAGTCTACTATCAATGTGTTATTGATATTTAGGATCTAGTTCTATAATAGCTAAATATCAAATGGGTTCTAAACTTTGGTTTGGATTAGTTCTCTTTAGAATAGAAGGGGTTTTTTGCTAATCCATATGTCAACCAATTATGGAAGCTCACCCCCAATATTTTTTGGAGCCTATAGATGGAAAGAAACAATAGGGTCTTCAAGGATTGTAAAAGTGGAGTTCAAGTATTTCCCAAGAATTTTGTGTGAGAATCTATCTGTCATGAAATTTCACATGCCAGATGTCCAATCATCCTCCTTGGATCAAAAAATAGATAAAAATGGGTATTGCCAAAGGGATATTCTTTAGTTAAGAAATCTAAATGAAATATAAGAAATAACATCAAGTTGAAATTTCCTAGTAAGGTATTGTGCAAACTAAAATTTGACAGCTCTTTGAGAAATGGGTGTGTTGCTAGAGGTGGTGTCATCCATGTCCATTCTAGAGATTTGATGGAAAACTACTCTGGGTAACTCTTAGACTTTCTAGTAATCAAACAAAGTACATGGCACTTTCCTAGAGCATTAAGACTAATTTATCTATTGGGGTACAAACTTTCATTATTTAAGGTGATTCTAAGTTGGTTGTTTAAGCTACTAGAGGCAATTCCATAATCATATTAATATATCTAGGGTCTTAGATTACTGAGAGGGGGGTGAATCAACAATCACCAACTTTAACCAACTTAAAACTTAAATGACAACTTATCAAAATTGATTAACCAAAATTGAACTTATCATCAAATTATTAACCTATCCATGCATCTTAACTTCTGAAACTTAATCATAAAGCAACACATAAAAACCATCCACACAAGTAATGCAATTAGATTTAAAAAAAAAATAATGGAAACCCTTGTTTAGAGGGAGAAACCAAGATGGAAATTGATACACAAAAATATTATGCTCTCTTCTGAAATTTGTCTAGTAAAGAGCTTAACACTATTAGGAGATTACAATAATGTCTAGTTAAGAACACACCTTGTTAGGAGTCATCCAATTAATGGATTTACCTATATCCTTATTAGAATCCATATCCTATTAGGAGTAACCTCATTGAAAGATTTCTAACTCAATTTAATGAGCCACCTAGTTAAAGGAATTGACTTCAAATCCTACTAAAGATCCTCCTCACCCTAAGACTAAACCTATTACCCATGGAAATCCAAAAATATTTGACCCAAACATGTTATACAACCCTTATCTAGCATTATCTTTCACCACACAATAAATATCTTTCATTGTACATTGATCTAACATCACACATCTCCCCTTTCCAATTTTTCCAACGAATATACACAGTTATGTTGTGATCTCACAATGCACGCCCCATTTTTCCTAGAAATGGGGACCCCATAGTAAATGTTTTCCTCCCAAGGTCCTAGTTTAGAGTTTGGGTCACTTTTGGACTCCTCCAAGAGTCTATGTCAAGCCCTAGTATCTGACTGGAGAGACCTAGAAGAATCAAAAAGCAAGAAATAATCTTTTTGGATAATATTATAGCACTCCCAAGTAGGTGCACACATGTGCACTCTCGGAGGAGTGCACATGTGCACCTCCCATGGGTGTGTAAGTGCATGCCCTTCAGAGTTGTGCATGTGTGCACCTCCAGAGGTGCACACCTATGCACCCTCCTAGGGTCTATATAAGATCTTAGACCCCCCTTTCTCCCTCACTTTCTTTTGTTCCTTGATTTGAAGCACACCTCTGCACTCTTGGTCCCTCTGCTCCTCTATTTTTGCATACAATAAAACAAAGGTTAGCACCATGAAGGTACACACATACACACCTCCACAAGGTGAGCATGTGTGCACCTTCCAACCTTTGTGCTTCCAAAACAAAACATCTCTAGCCTAAGGCAAAACCTAAGCTCCTAAAGCACAATGAAGGTGCACACATGGCCTATGTGTGCAACTTCCAAACAAAACATAAAAAATAAAATGCCAAAATTCCTAAAGGCACTATGGAATTGCTCACAAAAAGACAAAAATCTTGTCTTTCCTCCCAAATTACCAATGCGTAGTGCTTACCTCACTAAGGTGTGTACATGCATAGGTGTGCAATTGTGGTATAAAAGACCATTCAAGGATAAAAAAGCACACCTATGTACTTGTAAGGGTGCAATGAAGTGCATACTAGGGTATTTTGGGGGGATGGACTATTTTTCATCATGTTTTAACTGACTTGGACCTATTTTGGAGTCAATTAGGGTTTGTTTTAGGTCAAGTTTTAAACTCTTAATTAATGTTTGTCTCTCTTGTGCATATAAAATGGCATCCTCATCCTCTTTAATGATGAAAAAGATGGCTTCGAAACCAATTGCATTTAAGCACCAAGGGGCCCCAAGGAAATCAAGGTTTCAAGATGGGCACACTGAGATCAAAGATATATAACTCAAACATATAGACCATAATACATTCCTCATAATCTGCAACAAACCTAAACATAGGTTTGCAATGGTATCAACACTCATCTGGTTAGGCCTTATCAACGCTGCATCACATCCAATATCATTTCAAATCCTCTGAACTAATAATGACCCTTGTGGAACATCATGTGATCGAAGAGAAGGTCATTAAGAGCATTACAGGGGAGATTGTCCTAGACCTCTGACCTAAGAACATTTAGAAGGTATTTCACCTTCCCATGGTACACAAATATTTATGAATAACATATGATAGAGAAAAATGATGGTGTAAGGATAATCTGAAAGAAGTATAGGAAATAGTGTAATCCTCCTTTCTCATTGATAGAACACCAGTGGGTCACCGAGTAGGCAAAGTTGACATGATAAGGAGTTATATGAAGAATGATATTGGGTATGTGTTTGTTCTATTAAACAGAGTTATGAGACTCCCAACAATAGGTCACCTTCAAACCTAAATGGTCCACTTCATTGAGACCATTAGAATGACAAAGATGCCAATTGTTTGGGCTACCATCCTCAGTGACAACTTGGATGAGAAACTAGTAGCCATCAAAGCCAACTTGTGCTTCTATATGACATCATATATGGTGTATTTGTTAGCAACAAGAACCACAGACTACCTAGGCCTCTACAGAAAGGGAAGGATGCAAGATGCAAATGCTTGGCCTTAAGTGGTGAAGAAGAAACTCCCACTATAAAGTATGGAAAAGAGGGTGGTGAATGATGGTTTCATCTTTGCAATCATTAGGTTCATCAAAGCTAATTATGCCAAAAGAATGTCGGGAGAGGTAGTAGCCATGATCATAGAATTTTGTGCCTACTGCATTTAGTTCAAAACATTCACCTATCTTAGGGTAGTTGGTACTCTACTATGCCCAAAGAAGCTCCCAAGATATCCATATGATAGGCTAATCCTATTAGAGATTGCATGCCAACTCACTTCTGCATATGACAGAGTGAGAAGACAACATAAAAACACATGGGTCTAGCCCATCACAATTGGTGCTTTCAAGGTGAAACAAAAAAATATATTGTCACATTCAATTTTGAGTGGGATCAATATCCCTTGGAAGAATACAATTCCCCTCGCCCATACTTTGACAACATTGGCATGGTACAACACCTGGTAGGGAAAGAGTTTGTACATGAAGATGTGTTGGAGAACCATTGGATAAACCCTATAGATGACTAAGATGTCTATATAAGGGACTATTGTAGGATGACTCTAAATTTAGTAGAACATGTGCTGAAGATAAAGATCCCTCTAAAGGCTATGGAAAAGGACACCGAAGATGTCATGGATCCATTATATAATAGGGATAAAATCTATGATCAGGTCATAATAAATATTGAGATTAGGAAGGATGAAAATGCAGATATAAATCATTAGGCCAGGCATATAGTCGAGTTGACAAAGGAATGGATCAAGAAGCCATTTAGAATGGATCTAGTTCATCAAGCTACCCCCCTATAAGCCACAGTGAGGCCAATCAAAGGAAAAGGTGCAAAAGTCACTGTACCAACCTTCCTCACTCAATCCCTTGTAAGGCCAGAAATAATTTATCAACATGAGTGGGAGGTTGAGTACTTTGGAGATGACAAGGGTATAAAGAGGAAAATAATAACTTCTAGACCCAACAAGCAAACAACTCAAGCATAGGTGCCTCCATAAGGACATGTACAACCCTAACAAGTAGAACCTCAAGCTAAGCCTAAAGCACAAGAGTAGTCACAAGAGAAAGAACAACCAGAGGAAGAATAGGTAAAGGAATCAAGGGTGCCACCAGTAGTAACTAAAGAGGAATAAGCCTCCCCCTCAACTCCAACAAGGGAAATGATTGAACCAATTATGGTAGGAACATAGAAAAGGAGACTAAAGAAGAAAAACACTCCATCACCACAAGTGCCTGAGACCATCCTAGAAGTAGAGGATTAAGGACAAGGGGAGCAAATTGAATTTTTCCCCTTGAGCAAAAGAACATGCTTGGCTAAAGCAATAGAGGAAGAGAGGAGAAAAAGCTCCATAGTGACACCTCCATCTCCTTTCAGGGAGCCTATCTAGGTATCAACATTAGAAGATGAGAAACAAAAATGGATAGATGATATGTAGGGTCAAGAAAATGATGTCTTCAACCTCTGTAATTTTGACTTCATGCTAGTAGGCATTGAGATGGTGGGAGGAAAAAATAAGAGATACTCCCATGAGTGAACTCTTAGGAGAGGACAAGAATCAATTATGACCTCTACATCAAGGACCTTTGGGTATTCCATAACTACCATCTTAGGATTTTGCAATTTTGGATAAAGGTTTAGTGACTCCACTTCCTCAGGCTACACAAGAAGAAGAGAAAGTGACCAAGGAAGGAAAGCCCCAGTAGCTGCATATCGATGAGGTATCTGAGGAAGGGAAAATACTTGAAGAGCCTCAACAAAATCCTCAGGATATAGAGGCTAGGACCTTAGCCCAACTAGATACAAACACTCAAAATGGAGATCTTTCTCAATAGGAGAATACTCTAGAGAGGACTTATATGGGAAAGGAGCCTATAATAAGACCAATCTCTTTAGCCAAGTATATGTCTCCCATGGGCACCACATGGACATGGCTAAAGAGTGAGGTTATGTTTCTCTAGAAGAGGCAGCTAGACTTAACAACCAAGGAGGGACTGAAGGAATTAGTGAAAGTAATTAAGAAGACTAAGACACTTATAGGTGATGCATGAACACTAGCCTTCATCATGAAGAACCAAGATTAGGACTTGCTTGCACATATAACCATTCCTTGTCCAGACACTGACACTAAACAATTAACTCCTAAAGACTACCAAATCAAGGAGTTCATGTTGGGAAGACCCATGGTAGACACTTGCAAAGTGACGATCACTACAGGTATGAATGAGATGTTTAGGCATACGAATCAGGATGAATTTGAGTTGATAGCATTGCAGAAGCAAAATGAGCTATTAAGAGGCTACTTAAATGAAGTAGTGGGCTTAATTGACCTAGAAAATTTAGAGATTACTCTTGCACTAACATTAGAGAGAAAAGGAACATGAGCATCACAACTAGATCCATTTTTGGAAGCATATCAGCAATGATGTGACAATTTTGAGGAGAAAGGTGTATAGATAATACAAGGTTGTTTGAACTTGTTGCACCACATCCAGTATGGTTCCGACAAGTTGGTTTCAATAGTGAACCAAGATTTTGGGCTAATTGATGAAGTAAATACCTAGTTTAAAGACCTATATGTAATGAAATCAATAAATGGTCAAAGGTATCGTACGCTAATGAAAGTATATATTACTAAGGAGCTAGAAAAGCTTGATGAATAGATTGAGAAGATATTAGCAGGGAATAATATTATAGAAGGATTACATGCATAAATCTAGAGGCTGAAGGATTTGACTCAAGAGCAATTTTTTGAAGCAAAAAGGTATTACAACACTGCTTGCATTGAGATTTTTGAAGATGAGGCTAAGATCAAGCTTAATGTGACACAATTAGTGGTCCAACAATTTCAAGGAATATTTGAGGATGGTTTATTAGATGAGGATATAAGAAAAACATTCAAGACTAGATAGGTATTGTTGGAGCTGGACACAAAGCTTGAAGATTTTACAGTAGCTTGGATTGAAGTTAGTAATTACTAACAATCAGTAAAGGATAAATATGGAGCTTTGGATTTTCTAGAGGCTACCCAAGTGGTAGAAATAATAGAGAAGTTTAAGATAAAACATCCAGACATCATTTTGGTATAAAGGGGAAGAAAACCCACATGCTAGAAATTTAGTTTTGACACTTAGAAGAATTTTGTATTTTTGGAACTTGTCACCCAGGTGTGTAGGTGCCCTTTTCATAGAGGTGCACTGATAATTTTGAGTAAGAAGCAGTGTGTTGATAGTTAACTACTAGTTCCTATTTTAGAGCATTCCATGCACCAGAGACACATTTTGACAATAGTTCAACTCCCAGAATCACCTAGAGAAGGCTGAGCTTCCATTTTTAGAGCTTCCAGAGATTGCTAGATAATCTTGCAACTGAATTCTTCTTATCCTCTCATTCTTTTATTCTTTTATGTCATGTAAAGGCTTATGCACCCATTAATGAATATAAATAGGGGTGGAGAACTACTTATCACCATTTAGATAGTTATTTTGTACATAATTAGATTTGTTTTATTAGTTTTTAGCATGAGTTACATTTTAAGAACTCTCTCTAAACCCAAAGGGGGGAGATGATTTCTTAGAAATACATGGATGTAATATGTACTAGAGGCCATTATTTTGAAGAAATCATATATGTTATTGGTGCTTTCATTTTGAGTGTAGTTGTTCTTGACAGAGTGTGTTATTTTTGTGATTGATTGTTCATGAATAATAATGGAGCCAATGGTTTTATTGAATTTTTATGATTGTGCAACCTTTTAGTTTTGGTTTTTGCCTCATGTTAATGAATTTCATTAATGTAATGAATTGGAGAAAAGACCACCTATTGTTCTTGCATAGTGTCTTATCTTGCATGGGTGCACTTTTTGTGGCCTTGCAATTTGATGAAACATGAAACATCTTTCGGTTATTATTGAGTTCCCATCAATGATTGCATCAGTGGAATTGAGGAAGTTATACTCCTATTTTCATTGGTTTTCTACTTGATCTTTTTGATGATTTAATTTACAGACGTGTTGTTACCATGGTTTTATGTTCATTAGGAATTCTTTTCTAACACTTGGTTAAAATAAGAATTCATATAGCTGCACCAATAAATTACATTCATTATAAAATACAAAATACCAAAAATGTATTTCTTTTGTGGTTACTTTTTCAAATAAAAACAATCAAACAAATTATCCAAAATTGTTCAGAACTAGCAAAGGCCTCCTCATGAACATACACATTTATCTCCAATTGAGCAGATTTTAGCAAGTCACAAGATCACCTAGAACTTTGGAGTTGATCCTCGATTAGCTTTCTAGGAGAGGAGTTTGAAAGGATTCATGCGATTCAATATCATGCAAAATGATAGCTCAATAGAAGTGGCATTAGAAGGAGGGCCTACAAACTATTCATATAAGAAAAACAACTTGCTATTTGGAAATTCTACAATTTTCAGAAGCTCAAAAAAAATTCATCTGACACTATTAGAAGGTGCACAGGTTCACCATTTTGAAAGAGTGTGCTTCTGCATAGGTGTAATTTTTTAGGATTGACTCAAACTAGAAGATCTTGATCCCCATCTCCATTTCAATGAGCTTTAAGATCTGCACCAGGGGAACATGAGTTCCTAGAACTCAGTCATTTTTGCAAGCCTCATAGTGATAAAGGATTACCAAGAATTTTACCACTTCCATTTCAAATTTCACCATCTTCTTTAGTTCCACCTATGAATCAACCTCCATCTATTGTTCTGCCAAATCCTCTACTGATGGCTTTCTTTTCTAATGTAGTAGATTCACCAATTAACTTGCAAGGCATGCATAATGACCTTCCCAAGAATCCTAAGAAATTATGCCCAAGGTTCATCTATGAAGAAATATGAATAGCTGAGGACCATATCAAGGTATTCAAAGAAATATGCAATCATAAATAGGTTTAAGAAGAGAATGTGGTCCTCCATTTATTCCCAGACTTGTTAGGAGAAGTTGCCTTTAACTGGTATGTGAATTTTCCACTAGGATGTATCCAAAATTGGGTCACCCTTGAAAAGTTATTTGTTGAGAAATTTAAAGCATTCATCAACCTGACTGTGATACATTATTAGTTTATATCAATCAAGAGGGATCCAATAGAAACCATTTCACATTTCAACCATAGATTTCACATAGCTTACTGCAACTTGGAGGCACCCTACACCATACTAGTTGAAGCTACAATCTAGATCTATTTAAATGTTATGGACCATCTCACAACTATTTTCCTAAAAAGATTTCCTACCAAACACATCGACACATTGGACAAAGTTTTCTCAGAAGCAATTACCTTTAGTAAACAAGCCAATCCTAATGGAGGAGGATTGATGGTCCCAGCTGAAGCCACTACAACAATATCAACATATCTTGCTAGAGCACAAGTGATGCCTAGTCAATGCATTCCAAGGAATCCAATTCACTATAATAGGCACCAGCTGTACCAATTCCAACCATAACTTATCCAGGATATGAACCTCCAAATGCTGCTTTATTTGAGCAGAAGACAACCACATCCGTTAAAGCAAAAAATAATATTACATTTGAGCTTGGCCAAATGAAGAAGACCATGTCTCAAATTACTAACGAATCAACCTTTTTGAGGTTGTCACAAGGGCAAAACAATAACTTTCACAGAATGAATGTAGGCCGTTACAAAAAAAACTATGGTCAAAATTATAATAAGATTTTTAGTGGAAATAACAGCGTAGGGAACAATTTAAATCCTTTAGATCGCAATAATGGTTTCCAAAGATAGAATTGACAATGGAACACCTGTTTAAATAATGGAAGCATCCCTACACATAATAACAACAATGCTTAGTTTGTAGACATCAATCAATATGATAGTAATCAAAATATACCCAATGATGACCACTCATATCACACTAGAAACCAATAAATGAACCAAAATTCACATGGCAATAATAATGAGCCCCCTATGCAATTCAATACTGTGCTATTGAAATCTTATGATTCTCCACATAATTCAAGGATAGAAGAACAAGCCAGTGAAGAATTTACTTTTCCATTTAGTCAAGAATCAGATCCTCAACCAAAAGAGATGCTTTCTTTTCAAAATGACAATTAGAATACTTACAATTTGTAGAACCGAAGGGAACCCATGATTGATGTGATTCCTCCCAATTTGCAACCAATGCCTCTAGATCCAAGGGCTAATAAAAATCTAGTACTTACTAGAGCTCCCTATGTTGGACAACAAAATCAAAACCAAGGAAATGTGTCTACAATACTCAAGAATTCTACTTGGTCAACTAAAAAGTACATTGCAGTGGAAGATTTAAAAAGAATGAAGGCCAATATATCCTTGTTCAACATGCTACAAAATTTTCCTAATCAAAGGGAAACACTGATAAAGACTCTTGATCATACAAAGGCAATGACTAGCACTAGTTTTCAAAATCTAGTATCAAAACAAGTCAACACTTTTGAGGCAATGCCAACCATGTATAAAGACAAGGCCGAAGTACCTCCTTTTTTGCTCAACATTAGAATATTTAGAAGAAACATACACAATTATCTCATTGATTTTGGAGCTTCTTGTAACATCATGCCACTTTTGATAGCTCAAAGTTTGTGAGTTACTCCTCAACCTACAAATCGATTAGTGATTCAACTTGACAAGATGGAAGTAAAAGTTATTAGGGTATTGAAAGATGTTTGAATATAATTGAATACATACCCCAAAATCCAAGACATCATATATATACATGTGGTGGAGATTCCAAAAATATATGGATTGTTGCTAAGTAGAGAATGGACAAAATGATTATGAGGATGGTTCTTAACTAACTTTACTCAACTATGGCTACCTTGGAAAGGATCGAATAATCAGATCAAGATCGACATTGAGCCAAAACTAATGATGATGATCATAGAATACAATGCACCAAATGAGGTAGTATTTTTTCAAGCCAATTTAGGTTCCTCTAAGGTGATGACCCTCGACATAACTTCAGCCAAGAGATCAGACAATCTAAATAAATAATCCATGATCCCTACCCCAAAAGAAGAGGTTGTGGCTCACTTCATAGACAACATGGTTGCGAAATTACAATGCTTGGATGAAGAAGTAAATCCAAATTTTTTTCTTCTTCTATGATTTAGGCTGCACAAAGTGAGTCATTCAAAATTTGAGTGCTCACATTGCCAAGAAGCAATCTCTCATGTACTGACTCAAATAATGCAATTAAAAAATTGTCAAACTCCAAGGGAGATACAAGAGGAAAATTCAAGTTCCATGTACATATCTGAAGTCATGAACAAAGTTGAAGAAGAAAAAGAAGATTTTAATGTGTCATATAGTGACACCTCTTCAGATGGTGGGGGTTTATCTTCTCCTCCACCAAGGATGACCAAAGTCCCAAGGAGAAGGAATTTTGTAAAAGATCAAGGCTGGACCTTGGTAGTTGTTTATCCTAAGCCAAAATTTGATAAAATCATAGAATTGATCAGGGATATTCAAGATCGACAAGAAAAATGAGCAACCCCAATATCAAAGGTAAACAATAGCAACTCTCCAAGTCCACCATGTAAAAGATTATAATGGTTCCTGAAGAAACAATCCTTCAAAGTTCAAGTGAAAGAAAATATTCAAATGAATAACCAAAAGTCTAGAAAGCCCAAAGAACAATCAATTTGGACCCTTAGGTTTGACAGTTCTAAATGCAAATTAGGAGCCTATGCAGGTATTGAATTAATTAATCCCAAAGGTAGGTCTTTTTATGTAGCATATCATTTATAATTTAGATGTACTAACAATGTTGCAGAGTATGAAGCCTTGATTCATGGATTTCTCTTCAAATTAGATAAAGACATCAAAGATCTCATAATTGAAGGAGACTCTTAGTTGGTCATTAGACAGGTGAAATCAAGATATTCTTGCAATAAAAGAAGATTACTTGCATATTGGAAAGGAGTTTAGGAATTATTGGAAGATTTTGAGCCTTGAACATAAGGTCCATTCTAAGGAAGAAGAACGTGGTATCTGATGCCCTTGCCATTTTAGCAAGTGCATTACAACCCATTGAAAGAAAAAAACTAAAGATATTTTCTATTGAATTGATTGCTACCTCATCTATTCTAGACAACATTACAAACTTCCAAGTCTTCCAAGATGACCAACATATTCTCGAGTTCATTATGTGTAATGGCTTTTCAAAGGACATGAGATTGACAATACTCTTGATGTTAAACTTCAAGATGATGAGCTAGAGGATGAAGATGAGATTATAAATTTGAAGACCAATACTATTCCTAAGGGGATGGTAGAGTTGGAACATATCTTCGATTGAGATGAATCAACGTGTAGTAAAAGAACTATTGAAGAAAAAGGGAATAGAGAATGTGATTCATATTATCTGGGTATGGAAGAAGATCCTACATTGGTGAGAATTGGAAAGGCATGTAAACCTGAAGAATGAGAAAGTATGCTTCAATTGATTATATAATACAAAGATGTCATAGCATGAAGTTATGAAGAACTCAAGACATACAATCCTGGAATCATCACTCATGACATTCTGTTGAAGCCTAATGCCAAACCTTTTTGTTAAAGATAGAGATCGGTGAATCTCAATGTGATGTTCTACATGGGTTGCTAACTTGGTTCTAGTAAGGAAAAAATTGGAGAAATTGACCTTTGTGTGGATTTTCGCAATTTGAACCTAGCTTCCTAGAAGGATAACTACCCTTTTCCCTCGCTTGATGAAGTATTGCCAATTGTGAATGGGTTTAAAATGATGTCTTTTCTAGATGGATATTCAGGATAAAACCAAGTGATGGTCGATGAAGAAGATAGGTTGAAGACTGTATTTACAACAAAATGGGGAACTTTTGCATACAAGAGAATGGATTTTGGATTGATCAATGCAGGAGCCACATTCCAAAGAGCAATGGATGAAGCATTCAAAGGGATGATAAAAAAATGTATAGTTATCTATATGGATGACTTAACTATCTTTTTGAAAGATCAGAGTACTCATACTACTGATTTGAGACAAGTATTCAACCAATGTCGGAGGTATGGCATATCACTTAATCCCAAGAAGTGTTCATTCGACATTACAAAAGGAAAACTTCTCAGTCATATTATTTCTGAAGTTGGAATATCCATTAATCCTGAAAGCATAGATGCAATTCTTAATTTGCCACCTCCTCATAGTTGTAAAGAGATGAAATCTTTCTTTGGGAAGATCAATTTTGTTCGTGAATTCATTAGTGGATTTGCTAAGATAGTATGCCCCCTCAATGACTTGGTGACAAGGAAGAAAAAACTAAATGGGTTCCTAAAATAAAGAAATCTTTTTAAGGGATCAAAATAGCCATATCCACATCTCCTGTATTGATAAGTCCAAAATATGACTTGCCTTTCAAAATCTACACCTTTGCTTTAGAACATTCATGTGCCAATATTATCACTCAAAAGAAATACAAAGAGGATGAAATACATATTATATTCATAATTTTTCCGCTAAAGAACACTGAATTAAACTATTCCAATCTTAACAAACAATCCTTCACTCTAATAAAGATAGTCAAGAAATTTTGTCATTACATACTCAAGAGCAAGGTATATGCAATTGTGCCAGATCCTACTATCAAAACATTACTGATGTAGAAAGAGTTAGGTGAAAGATAGGGAAAATGGATGGCTAAATACAAGAGTTCAATTTAGAGATTCAACTAATGAAGACGGTGAGAGGACAAGGACTAACTAAGATGATAGCTGATAATGAGATTGATGTGGACAATGAAATCAAGTTCAATGAAGAAATCAACACCGAAAATCAACAAAACATCATAGTGTCTTAAGTAGATATTGATCAAGGAATAATCACAAATGTACGGCATCAAGATATTGTCTATTATCTTTTGTAGAATCAATAGCCTAATTGGATGAATAGTTACCAACATAGAGGACTCAAGATGAAATGTGAGTCATATATGCTTCAAGATAGAAAACTTTATAAAATAAACAATGAGGGAATTTATTTGAAGTGTTTGGGATGCGAAAAAGAGAAGGAGGTATTGGAACAATATCATGATAAGTAAAGGATACATGAAGGAATGGTTGGCACTCTAAGCATTTTTGAATTGGATGGTACTCTGTTAGGTGAGAAATTTGAAGGGGGAAATCTTGTGGGAGGTACTGATCTTGGTGGGACAAAAGATTGAAATGTGGAAAATTTGGCAAAATCTGCAAGATTTATAGATGCTAGTTCTTCTAGATGTGGGGTTTGGAAATTCCCTTTGGATCCTTTTCCTAAAAGTCACATGCCCGGATAGGGACTTGAGAATGAAAAGATTCCTTTGGAGAATGTGGAGGAGACCAAAGAAAGGAAAGCAGAGAGCCCACTGAAAGGGTTAGGAGATCAAAGGGCATGGTCTTCCTTGTTTGGTAGGAAACCTGGAGGAAAATTATCTTTCCCTTTGGTTACACTAAAATCTTGCTAAGAGAAAGGTGAGTTTCAAATCTTTATCTCGGACCCAATTGTTGATTTCTATGTCTCTTATATGGAATTTACTCTTGTTGGTAAATTTATGGGGGCTAGACTAGACATAGATACTTTGAAAAATATGATAAAATGGAAATGGGTTATCCATGGTCAAGTTAATATAGCTCCTATGTTGAATGGATTCCTTTCATTTGTTTTTAACTGCAAGGAAGATATGAATATGGTCCTTTGTGGAGGACCATGATAGTTTGGTAAAAGAACTCTCATTATAAAAAAATGGGAGCCAAACATGGACTTATCTGATGACTTTTGCTTAACTACCCTGATCTGGGTAAGACTTCCTAGCCTTCCTTTGGAATTATGGCATGAGGATATATTTAAGGGCATAGCTGATTCCTTTGGGGAACTAATTGTAGTGGATCATGCTATGACTTTGAAGTCTAAACTTTAGAGTGTAAGATTATATGTGAAAGTGGCAAACTTTAATCACCTTCTTGAAAAGGTGGAACTAATTTCAAAACTTGGAAAAAAGATACAAGAAATTATATATGAAGATCTTCCAAATACCTATTTTGCCTATAAAAAATAGGGTCATTGGGTGAAAAACTACCCTAAAAAAAGTAAGAACTATCCTAAGACTTATAAGAAGGATAAAAAGAAAGAAGAAAAAACCCAAAAAAAGTTTGGAAACCTAAAGCTACTCTTGAATAGGGTTTGAAGGATAATCTCAATCTAGAAAATCAGGAAATTGGGATGATTGAAAATTCTACCTTGAAGGATAACTTGAGCAGTGAAAAGGATAATCTGAATAAAAAAAATTAGGAAACTAGCATGATGTCAAATTCTGCTTTGAAGGAAAATTTGAGCAGTGAAAATCATGAGATTGGGGTGTTGTTAGATTCTGCCTCACCTAAGAAAAATAAAGAGAATATGGTTGACATGATGAAACAATTAGTCATCTACTAGAAGAATGATACAATCTAGGAAGATCTAGTAGATAGAAGTAGATCTATGGTTTTGGAGGAATCCCATAATTTCCAGTCTATTGAAATCCAAAATGTTGGTTCTAAGCCTCTTGAGACACCTTTGTACAAAGAAATTTTTCCCTTTTGGAATGATTTTGAAGTTGAGGAGAGGAACTTGGTAGGGAAGGATCTAAAACGGAAATAGAGTCAAAGGAAAAAGATAGAAAAGAAAAGTAATACAACTCCTAAAGGAGTAGAGACTCACAGTAGTAAACTAGACCAGCAATCTAAGGTGAAATCGAATGTTGGAACTCTGGAGAAACCTGGAAGGAAATCTTCTGGGAAAACTAGAGAAATGGAAAGTTTAAAGAATATTGCTGATGGAAGACATACAACTATCTAGATTTTACCCCCAAAAAATAAACATGGAAATTATTACTTGGAATATTAGGGAATTGAACAATAGTCATAAACTTGATGTTGTTAGGAATTTTTTAGGGAGCATAAGCCAAATTTTCTCTTGCTGCAAGAAATGAAAATGGAGAAGGAGAGAGCTGAAAAAATTAAGTCTTTTAATGATTACTGTTTAAAGGCAAGTAGTTTAGAAGGAGCTTTAGGAGGCACTATGATGTTATGGAAGAAATCTTACTTCTCAAAAACTATTTTGAATGCTAGCAAACATTTCATGGTGGTTAAAATTACTAGCATTGACCAGAATAATGAATGGTATATTATCAACATGTATGCACCTAATATTAAGAATTCTAGAAAAAAGGTATGGGAAACTCTATCTAATATAAAGAGTAAAGACTACTTTGGCAGATGGATCTTCATGGGGGATTTTAATGTTCCACTTTATGACCATGAAAAAAAGGGGGGTAATGTGAGTTAGCTAGATGGGAGATTGGATCTTATGGATTTCATTAATAAAGAGGGTTTAATGGATCTAGATCTTCATGGTATAGAGTTTACTTGGAGTAATAAGAGGCCAAGTGATGATTGTATTCAGGCTCGATTGGATAGAGCTCTTATTTCTCTAGATTGGACTAAAGATTTTGTATGCAAGTTAGAGGCATTACAAAAAATTGGGTCAGATTATTTTCCTTTGGTTTTTACTGCTGAAAAGGTTAATATCAAAAAAAAAATTCCTTTTAGGTTTGAAAAAATGTGGATGCAACACCCACAATTTGAGCATAAATTGGCTGAATGGTGGAATATAGATGTTGATGGAACTGCTCTTTTTAGAGTGTCTTCAAAATTAAGAAATGTCAAAAAGGAGGTTAAAATTTGGAATAAAAGATGTTTTCATAATATTTGAGAGTAAATCAAGTATTAAGGAAGAGCTGCAAAATATAAAAGGTAAGATACAGAAAGAAGGATACACTCTTGACCTTGTTAGAGAAGAAAATGAAAAATAGGTGGAGTTTCATGACATTGTTACTAAAGAGGAAATTTATTGGAGGCAAAGATCTAGATTGGTCTGGTTGAATGAAGGAGATAAAAATACCAAGTTTTTTCATCTTTCTACTTTGAAGCATAGAGCTAAAACTCGAATCTCATATCTTAAGAAGGGTAATATGAAGATTATAGAGGAAAAGGACATCTCAGAAGAGATGGTCTCCTTTTTTTCCACTCTGATGACATCTGACTCTACTATTGATTCCATTCACCAAGAAGAACTTTTAAAGGTTATTCCATCTCTAATATTGAGGAGTAAAATAAGTTGTTGGGTGCTATTCCTAAGGATGAGGAAATTTTAAATGCAGTTTGTTCCTTAGGAGGGGGTAAGTCCCTAGGACCAGATGGTTTTCCTATGTTCTTTTTCTAGAAGGAATGGAAATTGGTTGGAAAAGATGTATGTGGTGCTGTTAAAGAATTCTTTGGGGCAAAATGTACGCTAAAGGAGATCAATCCCACTTTCCTTTGCCTTCTTTCTAAAAAGATTGGGGCTGATTCTCCAGACTAATTCAAGACTATTAGTTTGTGTAATTCTTTCTATAAGATTATCTCAAAAGTCCTCACTTCAAGGTTTCCTTTGGTGTTTTCATCTCTTATTGTTGTTCAACAAAATGGTTTTGTCTGAGGTAGCAAAATTCTTAACTCTATTGCTGCTGCTCATGAGAATATTCATTCTTTATCTTATTCCAATAATCAGGGTTTTATCATAAAAAATGATATTGTCAAAGCTTGTGACAGAGTGGAATGGGCTTTTCTTGAAAATATTTTATTGGCCTTTGGCTTTAGTCATAGGATAGTGAGGGCAATTCTTCAGTTGATTTCTACTACTTCAATTATTGTTCTGGTGAATGGGTGCTCCTTTGAATTCTCTAGTCCTTCTAGGGGATTAAGATAGGGATACCCTTTTCCCCTATTGTTTTCACTATAATGGCTAATTGTTTGGGGAAATTTATTGGGAAACTAGTTTTGCAAGGGGATATTAAAGGTCTATAGCCTTCTTCTTAGCCTCTTACTTGCTGTCATGGTCAATTTTTTGATGACACCATTTTCATGGGGAATGCTGAGGTCAGGGAAGCTAGGAATCTTAAAAAAGCCCTTAGCCTATACTCTTCTACTTCAGGTCAGTTGATTAACTGGAATATGAGATCTTTATTTTTTATTAATACCCCAGTTTTAAGATAGAACAAAATTTCTAAAATTCTAGGGTGCTCAATAGGATCTTTTCTTTGTATTTACTTGGGTCTCCCTTTGGGACCTAAAGCTCTAGATTCTTTTTGGGAGGATCTTATTAAGAAGTTTAATAATAAGAAGCTTGTTGGCTGGAAGGGTAACCTTTTGAGTCAAGTTGGCAAAATCACCCTCCTTATAGCTTGTCTCCAAAGCATCCCTACTTATGCTTTGAGTCTCTTCAAAATTCCAGCAAAATTTGTAGATACTATTGATAAAATCCAAAGGAGTTTTCTCTAGTTTGGCACTGAGGCAAGGAAGAGAATGGCTTTGATAGCTTGGGATCAAATTTGTAAGTCTATTAGGAAAGGTGGTTTGGGAATCAGGTCAGTGCAAAGTATGAATAGAGCTCTTCTAGCCAAATAGGGATGGAGAGTGTATCATGATGATAAGGAATGGAGCACTATATGGAAACATAAATATCTTATTAATGCTCCTTCTTTATCTGATTTTCTATCATCTCATGATGTTCTATCCCCTTTTGCTATTTTGGGGGCTGTGCAGGGCACGAAGAACATATTAAGTAAACGATGTCATAGAAAGTTGGAAATGGGTAGAAGGTTAGATTCTGGGAAGATGTTTGGATCCTGGAACATCCTCTAATTAAGGAATTTGAGGAGTGGACCCAGATTGATAAATGTGAGAAATTGTATGGAACTCTTGCGGGACATTATTGGTATAATAATAGGTGGGTTAGCCTTGTTGATGTTAATTAGGATTTTCACAATATCCAGATTATGTTGAATGCCTTTTCTTTGTATCCCGATAAGGAAGATATAATGATATGGAGTGCTGATGTAAGTGGCCATTTCAAAGTTTTTCTGTATTCAAATCTAAGGAGAAAGGTAATTGCCCTTTGTGGACTAGAGCTTGGATAAAAGGTCTTACTCGAAAAATTAATATCTTTTATTGGATCTTGCTTTAGAATAAAATTCTTACTTAGGGCAAGTTGCAAAAGAGAGGCATTAATGTGGTTAATAATTGCAGCCTATGTAAAGAAGGTTATGAAGATAGATATCACTTGTTCTTAAACTATACTTATAGTCAAAGAGTATGGAGTTCTATTCTCAACTTCTAGAATATTACTTGGGTCCACCAAAATAATATAGAACACTATTTTAAGAGGTAGACTTTCCCATCTAAGGATAATGATGTTGGTTTCTTGTGGAAAATTACTCTTCCTCATCTTTAGTGGGGAATATGGAAGGAAAGAAATAACAAAATCTTTAGAATCAAAGGAATGCCTGAGTGGGTGCTTGGCCAAAACATTGTTAGAGCAATAAAGGAAAACTTCAATTCCTAGAGAAAGTGTAATGAAGATTTCCAAATTGACAATCCAATGAATTCTAAAGGTTCTAATATGAAGAAAGAAGATCAAAGACTGAACACTAAGTGGGAGGCTCCTCCTATGGGATGGATTAAAGGGAATTTCGATGGTGCTGCAAAAGGCTGGCAAAGTGGGATATGGAGAGATTTTGAGGGATCACACTGGTAATACTATAGATGCTATTGCTATACATATTGGTATTTCTAATAGTCATAAAGCAGAGGCTACTGCAGCTCTTTATATGATGAGGTTAGTAGTGGAAAGTGGTTTTGATACCTCTGGATAGAAGGAGATTCCTTGAATATTATAAATATGCTTAATGGAAAAAGTTCAATCAAATGGTCTATTGAAGCTAGTGTAATGGAAATTAAATCCTTAATGGATAAATTTGATAAAGTCTTTATATCTCATTCTTTTTGTGAAGGAAATGTTGTGGTTGACTGGATTGCTAACTAGGCTATCCAACGAGAATGTAAGATGACATGGCATGATGACTTAAGTAGGAGTGTGGATTTGAAAGCTCTAATTAATTATGACAAAACTCATGTGATGGAAGGAAAGATCTTCTAAGATTAACAATTTAATGATAAATGGAAGTGAGGTTATGGAGGGTAGTGTTATATTCCCGAGAAAGTACATAAAGGTGATTATTATCTTAGCTTGGCATGTAAGTATTTTAATGAGCACCTTGGTTGTTTTAATAAACACCTTGGCTTTTCTCAAATCTTTACATCTACTTGTCTGCTCAACTTTGGCCTGTTGCAGAGAAATGAAGTTTTCAAAAATGGGTGGGGAACCAAGAAAATAGAAACCAAAGAACTGTAAAGCTTGGAAGGCCAAAGCCTCTATTTGGTAGATTATGGAGAAGGGTAATGTTACTACTTACCTGGAGCACCTTCATGGCTACAAACCACTTGTCATGGAGGCATTCTTCAAAAATTGGATTGAGGATGGGGTTTCCATGCATGGGTTAATGGTTCATTTGTCTGAGAATTTCATTGCCAAGGTTACGAGGCTACCTAAGGAGGACATAAAATTTAGCAAGGAAACTAATATCTCCAATGTTGCATTTAAGAAATTTCTAAAGATAGAAGAGGAGGAAAAGAATCTAGAGAAGAATGGTGACTTTTACGAGCCGAGTCAAATAAAAGTTATTTGGCAGGATGTTCTCTCTTGCATTTGTGAGTACTTCATTTTAGATTGTAGGGCAAAACGAGTTCATAAATTTCATTTTGTATTCCTAAATCATTTTCAATATAAGGATAGGATCTCATTTCCTTTTTATCTAAGATTCTCTTTGCTTCAAAGTCTTCAAGCCCATAGGAAAAAAGATTCTCGTCCAATTTTACATAAAGGGATAATCCTTTAAATTGAGAATTACTGTAAGAATAAGGCTATTGTATCTTCCCCATCCTCTGAGAAAAAGAAGGGCTTTGTTAGTGAAACCTACTCTATGAAGAGTAAGGGAGAGGAAGGGTTTAGTGTGAGAAAGAGGAGTCTAAAGCAAGACATGCCTCAGAAAAATGCAGAGGAAATTACTGAGTTTGAGAATTTAGACAATAATGATGAAAAGAATATGGAGAATGAGGAGAATATGGATATAGGAGATTTTAGTTCAAATTTGGAGGGTTACCCTGGCAACAAAGGTGATATTGGTAAGGATGAGGTAGAGGAAAATTATGATAAAAATATAGGGTTATAAAATGTTGGATAAGAGGATAAAGACTAGAGTGAGCAAACCTAGAAAGTGAGGGAGGAAAATTTGGAGGAAGAAATGGTGAAGGAGAAGGATGACCTCACTGGTAAGGTGCTATGAATGTAGAGGAAGATATGGGGAAGGAGACAGATGATTCTACTAGTAAGGAGACAATGCTTTATTTCCTTTACACTGCTAAGCTCAAGTCAAACTCCTCTCTTCAAGGTGACTCTTGGATGTACAATGAGTTAATGAATCTGAAAAGAAAAATGGGAAAGATACAATAGGACCAGGAAGTTGACAGAGCTAAGATCATTCAGCTAGAAGTTTAGGTTGGCAATATCTCAAAGAAGCTAAAGGAATATGAACATAAACTCCATCTTTTGTTCAAAGAGAGTGGCAACAAGATGGAGCAGGTCACCTCAAGAATTTGTGTGGCTACTTCTAGCTTAGGGAAGAGAAATAATGAGGAAATCATGTCTTCTGGTGGACCAAGCAAAAGAACAAGATAGAGTTCAAGGAAGAAGGCAGCTAAGGTAACTGGGGGATCTGCTATTGACACCATCCAAAACACTGTAGAGGTAGGCAAGGAGGTGGTGAAAATGATCAGGGAGCTACAATAACTACTGGTGGTGGTTTTGGTAACTGGTATCTATTCTAGTGGTGGTCCCAACAACTAGTCTCTAGTCTAGGCTTTTAATCTAGTTTTTGTTCTTTTTGTTCAAACACTAGGTTCTAGGTCCTTGTAAAACCTGGTTTCGTTATCTAGTCTTATTTTGTGGTTTTAGGTCCTTATAAAACTTGATTTTGTAACTATTATACTGCAGGTTTCAGGTCCTTGTAAAACCTGGTTGTGCTTACTTGAATATCTTTTTCTTTTGTGTTAACGGTTTTGGGTCCCTTTCAAAAATTTGTTTTACCTTAATCTAAAAAAATATCATGATAAGTATGGCATTGGACATGGATCAGTAGAGGCTACACCTCACATGATTTTGAGACTAGGTTACTTTTGGCCTACCATCTTCAAGGATACATTTGAACATGTACATTTTTGCCACATTTGTCAGACAAGTGCCAATATAGAGAGACATCTAGCTATGCTGCTACAACTAGTATTTGAGGTACACCCTTTTGCTAAGTGGGGTTTAGACTTTATAGGACCAGTAAATTCACCATCATATATAGGACATATGTTGATTCTCATAGCTATAGACTATTGCACGCACTACATAGAAGTTGAAACTTTTCAAAATTGCACGAAAAAAGTGGTTACTAATTTCTTGGAATTCTTCCTTGTATGTGATAATGGGTCATATTATGCATCAATCTTCCTTACTCAATGGGCATAAGACAATCAAGTCATAATCAAGTTCTCATCTAATTAGTATCCCCAAGGGAATAGTGTGGGTGAGTCCACCAATAAGAACTTGATCACAGTGATAAATAAATTGCTACAAGAAAACCCAAAAGATTTGCACACTCAGCTAAAATATGCATTATGGACAGATAGAGTTAGGATTAAAAATGCTTTGGGGGAATCTCCATATTTACTTATCTATGGACAAGAACCAGTATTCCCACTCAATCTTAGGATTCTAGTTTTGAAATTCGTGAGAGGGTATGTTGAGGATGTTGACAGAGTTTAGATCAGATTAATGAATTTCTTGGAATTAAATGAGAATTAGATAATAGCTTTAGAGCATATGGCGAAACATCAGGCTATCATCAAATAGAAGTTCAACAAGTGGGCATAGTCAAATCTTTCAGAATATACGACCTTGTTCTTTTATGGGACAAGGAGAAAGAAAAGATAGGCAATCAGACTAATTTTCAATGCTTGTGGATTGGTCCTTATAAATACTTTTAGGCTAAGCTCTCTACAAGTGGAATTGGTTCCATTTCCAGTCAATGGCCAATTTTTGAAACATTACTTTGAGACCTAAAAGCATAATTTAAAAAAAAAATTAAAAAAAAAATTCTACAAGTGTGTTTACTTTATGTATGTGTTCTCTTTCAGTTGCGTGTTTTCTTTAAAAGTTGTGCCTATATTTTATTGTCAGTCTAGGGGTTAGGTGCAATCAAGAATCTTTCTTGTTGCATCCAATAGATCACTCTTTTAGATTCAATAAAAGAGAAGAGGTATTTCTTTGTCAAAGCATTTAGATGATTTTGTTCTTGTACCAACTAAAAAATAAACATGGCTTGCAATTCTAAAGGACCTTCAGTCTTAAAATTAGAGTTACAGATCGATAGCTTTCAACACCTTATAACATTAAGGATTGACTATCCTAGTGATTTTTGAATTTAGGATGAAAGTAACAAGGGATTATCCAAACTTGCCGGTTTAGAAAAAGGGTCTCTTCAAAGAACTGCTAAGATCACTATTTGGCATGAGAGTTCCCCAAAAGTTCATTAAAAGAGGAACACAAGGGTTATCAAACTAAAGAACAAATATGGGAAATGACACCAATGCCTTGGCCACATAGTCTAAGCATGTTCAGGGTACAAAATAAAGAAAAAGTAATTATAAATGGTGTTAAAATAAAGACTCTAGAAGATCCAAAAAGTAATTAGACAAAGGGGTTATGCACTCGAAAATGGCTATCCACCATCTATAAAGAAATCTTCAATGAAGAATCAAGTGGAAACAGGCAAGCTCCACGAAGAAAATCAAAAGAGATTACCAAGGACTCAAAATGAAAAATTGATAACTCATCAAGAGCCCTTGGAACATATTCTCTTATTTGGTTAAACAATGATTGATAAATAGGTTTTATGAGGATTCTCGATGAATGGACTAGTGCAATAAAAGGTTGTCTCTGAGTTGGTAGAAGATCATGAAATACTACACCTCGAGATGTCAAATGAATGAATACACTGAGCATATATTGAACTTGAAGATTTGAGATTCTAATTTTTTTTGACTATCAAGGAACTTGAAACCTGCCATGCTCCTAGTCTAGAGTCTAGGTCACTTTTGGACTCCTCTAGGAGTCTAGGTCAAGCCCCATTATTTGACTAGAGAGACTTGAAAGAATTAGAAACCCATAAAGAATCTTTTTGGAGGAAATTATAGCACTCCCAAGTAGGTGTGCACATGTTTACAAGGTGTGCATATGCACACCCTTTGGGAGTTGTGCAAATGCACATCTCTGGAACTGCACACCTGCACACTCTTGAAGGAGTGCACATGTACACCTCCCATGGGTGCACAAGTGCCCACCCTTCAAAGTTGGACATGTGCATATTTCTAGAGGTGCGCACCTATGCACCCTCCTGGGTGCACTTTTGCAAAGGTTTATAAAAGACTCCAAACCCCCTTTCTCCCTCACTTGCTTTTGTTCGTCGATTTGAAGTGAACCTTTGCACTCTTGATCCTTGTGCTCCTCCACTCCTGTATACAACTAAAACAAAGATTAACACCATGAAGGTGTGCACATGCACACCTCCACAAGGTGCACATGTGCACACCTTCCAACCTTTGCACTTCTAAAACAAAACATAACTAACCTAAGGTAAAACCTAAGCTCCTAAAGCACAATGAAGGTATGCACATGTGCATCTCCACAAGGTGTACATGTGCACACCTTTCAAACAAAACATTAAAACAAAATGCCAAAACTCCTAAAGGCACTATGGAAGTGCACACATGTGCACCTCCACAAGGTGTGCATGTGCACACCTCCATTCTCAGAAAAAGACAAAATCCTTGTCTTTTCTCCCAAATTACCAATGCATAATGCACAATTACACATATGCATATGTGCACACTAACTAAGGTGCACAAGTGTGCAACTGCGCAATAAAATTTAGGGCTAAAAAAGTGAACCTACACACCTATAAGGGTGCACTAGGTGTGCTAAAGTGCATGCCAGGGCATTTTTGGGTATGGACTATTTTTCATCATGTTTTGACTGATTTGGACCTGTTTTGGAGTCAATTAGGGCCTGTTTTAGGTCAAGTTTTAAACTTCTGACTAATGTTTGTCTCTCTTGGGCATATAAAATGGCATCCTTATCCTCTTCAAGGGTGGAAAATATGAATTCAAAACTAGGCACATTTAAGTACTAAGGGGCAACAAGGAAATCAAGGTTTCAAGATGGGCATGCTGAGATCAAAGATATAGAACTTGGACATATATACTAGAATGCATTCCTCACAATCTACAACAAATCTAAAGAGAGGTCTACAATGGTGTTAACAATGATCCCGTATGACCTTGTCAATGTGACATCACATCCAACATCAATTCAATCCTCTAAATTGATGATGACCCTTGCAGAACACTATGTGACTAAAGAGAAGGTTGTTAAGAGTGTTATAGGGGAGATAGTCCTAGACCTCCAACCTAAGAACATATGAATAACATATGATAGAGAAGAATGATGGTACAGGGACAATCTAAAAGAAGCATAGAAAATAGTGAAATCCTCCTTTCCCATTGGTAGAACACCAGTGGGTCACTGAGTAGGCAAAGTTGACATGACAAGGGGTTATATGAAGGATGATATTGGGTATGTGATTGCGCTATTGAGTAGAGTTATGGGACTTCCAATAGTAGGTCACATTCACTTGGATGGTCCACTTCATTGAGACCATCAAAATGAAAAAGATGCCAATTTTTTGGGCTACCTTCCTAAGTGACAACTTGGATGAGCAACTAGTAGCTGTCAAAATTGACCCATGCTTCTATATGACATAATATATGGTGTATTTGTTGGCAAAAAGAAACACAGACTACCTAGGCCTCTATAGAAAGGGAAGCACATAGGATAAAAGTGCTTGGTCTTACTTTGTATATCTACAATTGGTGAAGAAGAAACTCCCACTATAAAGTGTAGAATAAAGGGTGGTGAATGACAGTTTCATCTTCACAATCATTAGGTTGATAGAAGGTGATTACACAAAAAGAATGTCAGTAGACTTAGCAACCAAGATCACAAAAATTTGTGCCTACTACATTGAGTTCAAAGTATTCACCTATCCTAGGGTAGTTGGTACTTTACTGTGCCCAAACAAGCTCCCAAGATACCCATCTAATAGGCTCATCCTGCTAGAGATTACATGCCAATTCACTTCTATATACAACCGAGTGAGAAGACAACATAAGAAGACATGGATCTAGCCCATCACAATTGGTGCTTTTGAGGTGAAACAAAAGAAAGATATTGTCACCTTCGATTCTGAGTGGGATCAATATCCCTTGGAAGAATACAACTCCCCTTGTTCATACTTTGAAAACATTGGCATGGTATAACACCTGGCAAGGAAGAGTTTGAACATAAAGATGTATTGGAGGACCATTGGATGAATGTTGTAGATGACTATGATGTTTGTATAAAGGACTATTGTAGGATGACTCTATTTTTAGCAACAATGTGTGAAGATAAAGATCCATCTTAAGGTTGTGGAAAAGGACACCAATGATGTCATGGATCCATTATACAATAGGGATAAAATCTATGACTGGGCCATAATGAATATTGAGATTGGAAGGGATGAGAATATAGATATAAATCATCACACTAGGCACATAGTTGAGCTAAAAAAGGAATGGATCAAGAAGCAATTTAGAATGGATCTAGTTCATTAGGCTATCCCTCTATAAGCCATAATAAGGCCAATCAAATGAAAAGGTGCAAAATTCACCGTACTAACCTTCCTTGCTTAATCCCTAGTAAGACTAGAAATGGTTCATCAACATGAGTAGGAGGTTGAGTACTTTGGGGCCGATAGGGGTATGAAGAGGAAAAGAATACCTTCTAGACCCAAGAAGCAAACAACTCAAGTAAATGTGCCTCCATAAGGATAGGTACAATTGGAACAAGCATAGCCTCAAGTTGATCCTAAATCACAAGAGAAAGAACAACTAGAATAGCTAGAGGAAGAACAGGTAGAGGTGTTAGAAACAATAGTCCACCAAGATAACTGGGTGGGGGGGTTGAATAGGTTATCCAATAATTCAAATATTTATTAACCTTCAACAAAAATAAACAACCATAACAAGATGCACATAGACAATTACACTAGATATGTTAACTTGGAAACCCTTGATAAGAGGGAAAACCTTGGTCGGAATGATGCCCACAAGATGATGTACTAATACATATATTCCTTATTAGAGGATGGACCCTATTAGGAGTTTATTACAACATTTAATACATAGAGTCCCTATTAGGAGACTTTGAATCTCTTTTAGGAGATTTAAACCTTATTAGATGTTGTGCTAACCCTATTAGGAGTTGTAGTACAATGTATGCAAGAAGAGCCCACTACCCAAACATGCAATTTCAATTACAAGAAGAGCTCATTGCCCAAACAAGTGATTTACTGTTAAGATCCCCTTTCATTTGTTTTTTCAATCAAACCAAACACTATCAAACCTTGTAGACTAGGTCACGAACCTCAAATACAAGTATCCAACTTTGGATCACATAATAAAACCTTGACAATGATGTTTCCTTCACTTCCACTCTGCTCTGCTTAACTTCACATCCACTCTTTATGTTGCTTACAATCATCTCATTCCATCTCATAAGATAAAGGAAAATGTCCTTCCTTTATACCGAATCCATAAGATAATTCTCTGAGTTGATTGTTACACATTCTTAATTAACTATTATAGGACCACATTAAGAACACGTTACACTTAGTGATAACATTAATCTTCTACCTTGTAACTTTAAGTGTTCTCTTTTAGTTTTTGTTGTTACTTTAAACATTCTCTTTTTGTCTGAACTATTTTTTGGATGGGTTTTAGGGCCCTGTTAAAACCTATTTTCTTTAATAAAAAACATTACTATTTTACCTTGTAACTCAAATAACTTTTTGTATGTGTAATATTATGATGAGTGAGCTTAACCACATCATCATCAACATGTCTTCTTCATATCCTCAACCTCGATTCTTAGAATAAAAATTCTTCTAAGAGATATACCAAGTTTGCTAGAACATGCCTCTGTAAACTCTATCTCAGAACCAACATCACCAAAACTTACATAACTTCTTCTAGACTTACATTTGTTTACCTAATGTTAACTGCATATACTAGATACTCAGAAGTATCTCCCATAAGCTCAGATAGTGAGAATACTCAACTAGTCATCTATACTAACTTGATCTTTCTGTTGTTCTTCTATCATATACCATAGAAAATTTCTATGTTGACATAAATGGAAAACACAATCATGAATGTAACATATCATCATGATAATGATCTAGCCATGTATCTACAATAATACCCCCCCATAGGAATATCATCAGCATTCATGCTTCCAACAATTTCCCCCTTTCGCATTGATGGCAACATAGATGAAAAACATCTAGTTCCAAGAATACCAATAGCTAAAGATTGTTATCCTTTCTTTTCAAATCCTCTTCATCAATCATTCTCCCAAACTATTTTCTTCTCCAGAACATGTTGTACTTGTTCTTGCTTGTTTTCCAATTAGGTCTTCCAAAATGTTTTTCATGCTAATATTCTCCCCCATTGACATCAATGTCAAAGGTTTCAACAATCATCAAACTCTATAACAACTAATTCTTACTAGCTCAAGTGTCCAAGGATACTATTTAAAAACAACATCCAACAAGAGTCCTAGATGACTCTATCCATCATAGATACTCTCCCATATAGGAAGTATCAACATTCAGTCTAGACAAATAATGGTGCTCTATTACATTGGACTAATGCATCCTTGCATCTTCTAATCTAATGTAGGAAGGGGCACAACCCCTAACATACCTTGAAAATACTCAAAAGTCTCTTTGGAAAGAGGTTTAGTGAATATATTTGCAATATTATCTTTAGTGCTCACATACTCCAATCTTATTTTCTTTTCTACAACTTTCTCTCTCAACATGTGATACTTGATAGAAATGTGCTTGGTCTTAGAATGCAACGCTGGATTCTTAGACATATTTATTGTGCTTGTGTTATCACAATGTATGATAATAGGCCGTTGAATTCTATCCTTATATCCTTCAGCATCTACTTCATCCAAACAACTTGATTACAATTGTTTTTTACTGCAACATATTCTACTTCTGCTGTACTTTGTGAGATACAATCCTACTTCTTGCTTAGCCAAGAAACTAATCTTTCTTTAAGAAAGAAGGCTCCACCACTAGTGCTCTTTCTGTCATCCATATTTCTTGCCCAATTAGCATCAGTATAAGCACATAGAGTAAAATAATTAGACTTGTCATACCACAATCCAAACTCTAGTGTTCCTTTAGGTATCTAAATATCCTTTTGACTGCTGCATAATGTGCTTCTCTGGGACCAGCTTGGAATCTTACAACAATTCCAACTGCATTTTTTATATTTGGCCTTGTGTGAGTTAGATATTGTAAACCTTCGATCATAGATTTGTACTTCTTCCACTCAATAGTAGGTGTCTCATCCTTTGTAGATAACTTTTGTCTAGTTTTTTAGATTATGATAAAAATAGGTTTTCAAGGGACCATGAAACCCTTTAACAAAAGTAGAAAAGATAAAACATTAAAGTCCAACAGGTTTTACAAGGACCTGAAACCTACCTGAGAATCAACATCAAAATTAGGTTTTACAGGGACCTAAAACCACATAAAATATCCAAAAAAAGTACCCAAGTTTTACAAGGACCTTGAACCTAGTTTAAAGACCAGAAAAAGACCAGTAAACAGGACCAAAAACATAAGCTATTAACTGCAACTAGTAAAAAAGACCAAAAGCTAAGACAAAAACTAGAGATCAAAACCCAGTGAGAGCTACTACTGTAGCTCTTTGATCATTTTGAAAACCTCTTTTCCAATCTCTACAATGTATTGAATGGAATCAGAAACCAAAGTACCAATAGCCTCCTGAGCCCGCTTCCTAGAACTCTACCTGGTTCTCTTGCTTGGACCCCCTGGTGATATGATCTCTTCATTTGTGCACTTTCCAAGACTGGTAGCAATAGCGCAGATACTGGAAGTCACCTATTCCATTTTATTACCACTTTCCTTAATAGGCATTCAAAGGTTTTTTTCATAATCCTTGAGTTTGTTTGGGATGTTTCCCACCTGCACTTCCAACTAGCTAATTTTGGCATAGTCAATACCCTAGTTTTGTTGCACAATATCCATTTTCTTTTTCAGACCCATAATAGGTTTACCATAGGTGTTCCAATAGGTTTACATGTTTTTAAACCAAACCTTTATAGAAAATCCTTTAAATATTTAGTCTAAGAAATAAAGATTCCTACTTTATCTTGTACAATCTGTAATCCTATAAAATATTTCATTTCTCCTATCATACTCATTTCAAATTCCTTCTTCATTTCTTCTACAAAATTTTCACTTTCATCATTATTTCCTCCAAATATGATATCATCAACAAATATTATCAAAATCATTACTCCATAACCAATTTCTTTCCAATAGAGATTGTGATTAGCCATACCTTTTCTATATCCAAGCTTTCTCAAATGCTTGTCCAACCTTGCATACCAGGTTTTGGGTGCTTTCTTCAAACCATACATTGCTTTCTTTAATCTGCATACTATGTCTTTGTCATCTATTAAAGGATGACCTTCAAGTTGTTCAATGTATACCTCTTCTTCAAGTTATCCATTCATAAATGCTAACTTGACATCCATCTTATATACTTTGAATTTCTTAAATGCTACATATGCTAAGAATAATCTTACTGCTTTAATTCTAGCCATAGGAGCATAGGTTTCATCATAGTCTATTCCTTCTCGCTATGAGTAACCTTTACATACCAATCTTGCTTTGTTCGTTACAACTTCATGTTGTTCATTCATCTTGTTCCTAAATACCCATTTAGTTCCTATCACATTCTTATTTGCTGATCTGGAGACTAATTTCGATGTCTCATTTTTTACTATTTGATCCAATTCCTCTTTCATAGCTTGCTTCCAATAGTCATCTTTACATGCTTCATCTGGATTCTTATGTTTAACTTGAGATATCAAGCATAGTTCTTCATTGAATCTACTTCTTTTCATCACACTCTTATCTTTGCTTCCAATGATCTATGTGGGTGGATGATTCTTTGTCATATTCTTACCTAACGTAGGAGTTGTTATCTCAACTCTTGGCTCTGCTAAAGGTTCCGAGCTTTGTTCCTACCTTGGATCTCCTTCATTTTGCAAATCATTGTTAGTCTCAAGAAATAATTTATCATTCCTTGGCCTAGAAACAACATCATCATCTAAATTCTAATCAACTATTCTTTCCTGTATCCATAATTTCTCATCAACTCTTACATTTGCACTTTCCATAATAGTCTTATTTCTTTGATTATAAGATCTATAAGCCTTGCTTTTTAATAAATAACCAAGAAACATACCTTCATCACTTCTAGCATCAAACTTACCAATATCATCATCTCTTTTGATGTAACAGTTACTGCCAAAAATTCTAAAATACTTAACTATAGGTGAGTGACCAAACCATAGTTCAAAAGGGATATTGTTTGTGTCTTTCCTGACCTATACTTTGTTCACAGTTTAGACTGTTGTATTCATAGCTTCTCTCCAAAATATCTTAGATACTTCATTCTTAGCTAACATAGCTCTTACAGCTTCTGTTACTGATCTATTTCTTCTTTCTGCTATAACATTCTGTTCAAGGGTTCTTGGAGCTGATAACTATCTTTTGATTCCATTTTCTTCACAAAACATGTTAAAATCATTTGAAGTAAACTCTCCTCCTCTATTTTATCTCAAACATGTAATCTTTATGCCTAATTTATTCTCAACTCTATTCTTGAATATCTTGAACTTATCAAATGCCTCAGATTTTGCTTTAAGAAATGCAACCCACATCATTCTAGAAAGGTCATCAACTAAAATCATAAAATATCTTTCACCGTAGAATCTTTTAGTCTTCGTAGGACCATTGAGATTTGTGTGTACAATCTACAATTTTTTTGTAATAGTAAACTTCTTGGAGGGAAAACAAGTTCTACTATGCTTTGCCAAAACACACTCCTTTCAAATTGTGTTAGAAGGTTTTACAATCTTTGGAAAATCTCTAACTGCAAGCATACTACTAATCTTCACAATGCTATCAAAGTTTATATGACAAAATCTCTTATGCCATAACCAACTATCATCTAATTTTGTAACCAAACATGTCATTTCAGTAGGATTCAACTGAAATACATTACCTCTAGTTTTGGTTCCTATTCTAATTACTTTCCCATCTTTGTCTCTGATCATGCATGTCTTTTCTAAGAACTGCATCTAATAACCATTGTGTACTAGTTGTCCAACACTTAGAAGATTGTGCTTCAAACCATCAACAAAATATACATCCTCAGTCTTAGTTTTACCATCAAGAGTTATAGATCCAATACCTTTAACATGGCATGCTACATTGATTTCAACTCTAACAATGCCTCCATACTAACTTTTGAAGTTAACAAACTTGTTCATATCACCAGTCATATGATGTGAAAAACCACTATCAATTATCCAATCATATTTCTTTTCAACTTGTGATACCAAAGCTACTTTCTCTGGGCTTTCTTCTTTGATTGCTACAAATCCTATTTTATCTCACTAGCACTTATTTCTTGTTCATCATATTCATCTTCTTCATTTGCATACATACAATCTCTATCTCTTCTAGGTTTGAAATCTCCTTTATACTTTTTCTCCCTTTTAGGATACTGTTGTCACAAAAGTTTGCACCCTTGTCCAGAGTTTTTACCTAAGGACAACCTTGTGAAACATGGAAACAACCTCCAAGCTGTGGGACTTGAACTGTGAGGTTGAGTCTCTAGAGAAGATTGGCTTCCTTTACTATTAGGGTGCACCTAACTACTCGTGGAGAGGAAAAGGGAGAAGGAATGCATAGAACAAAAGCTACCTACTCTAACGTAAAGGGGTGATGCACCAAAATAGAGTGCTCAAACCAATCTCTGCCCATACATGCATTATTGAACCATCATGACATCGAAAGATATACACATTCGGACTTGCTTTAATGTAGCAATCACATGTAGATCAGAAAACCCAAATAAATGACACAAGGAAACGAAAGATTCACTTATATATCATTCATAGGCCAAAAGAGATACAATCATGCAAGATTGTAGATATCCACAATACATCAATAGGAGGCAAGTAATTCTTGCACTTTACATCAATGACCAGAAGAGATAAGGTAGAATGTCATACAGTTCAACGGTAAAGGGAATTTACACTGAAGTTATAGAGCAATATCAAATAAAAATAGAGAATACTTTGACCTTAACAAAATCTACAAATATTTCCTTTATAGCTTAGGCATAACTGAGATGTTCTCTGACTAAAGTTACTCCAAAACCACAACCATTAAGTCTTACAGAGACTAATCATGCATATCTAAGGCAAATCTAACCTTGGCACAGACTCAAATATAATAAAATCCAAAATCTTGTTGAAATAGGGCCTCAAGAAGATAGAAACGACACCATTAAACCATTCTGACCAAGTAGATGGATAGGATCAGAGGTGCTGGACTATTTCCTTCATTTACTGGGTGCAACATTCATTTGAGAGTGGTTGGAATCAATCATGAAGATCATATTGTGCAAGAAAACCTAATTCCCTTCATTTCTAGCTTATGAATTAGCAAAGTCAGAAAGTCAAACAAGTTTTGTAACCAAAATGAACCATATGGGCCAATGATTTTATTTTATTTTGCCACCCACAAAGTCTTCACACAGTTGACCACCTTGCAACTAACTAAGCCACCTTTTAAGACCCTGACCATGGTGGCCTCACAACTGTCAACCTTAACTATCAATGCCTTCCTATACTATTTCCTTAGCCAGGCCCATAGAGACACATGTCCTTCAGACACTTTCCCACATTATTTAAATACATTGAATCTTCATAAATTGAGAAAGAATTGATCATTGATCTCTATAAGATCAACGATCATGAAAGATCCTTTATTATACTATACTTGCCCTCCAAAAATTTTCAGGCCCACAGACCACTCAACAACTACCTCAGCAACTTGGCCCCCATCTGGCATCACCCTATAGCTTATAAAAGAAAACCTAACCCCATAAAGACACATGATAGCAAGGTGTTTGCCTGCATTCCTTAACATCCTTGTATCTTTGTAAAGTGGTAAAGTGCCATCCATGGATCTTGGGAGATCTGACGGTCAATGAGAATCCATAGCTTGCTGACGATCGGTGTTAGTACTTGACCAATGAAGTGTCTTTCATATGCGAACTTGAATAACAACCCTTTTCCCTTTCTATGGCCCACAAAAGAACATATTTGACCCCACCAGTCCACGTGGCATGGTGGTGCTTGCCCACATTGTCATGAAGTCTAACAAAACACAGAATGTAGGAAAGCACCCGCCAATCATATTTTCAGCTCACCCAGTAGCTTCCCCCTCTGCAACCCACAAGAGGGAAAAAACCCACCTACCATGCAATAGTGAGGTGCTTGCTCGCATTATGTAAAGGTAGTGCACTTTGATGAAGCTGGAAAGTGCTCGTCGTAGATCTATGTAAGATCTGACGGCGAGGAAAGTTGTGGACCCATGGAAACAAACCGAGGAAAACAAAAATAACATAAGTCTTTTAATTTTTTAATTTTTTTATTTCCATTGGTATTTAAATAATTAAAAGTAGGAAGTGACCGTTGGGAGGGTTTAGGCATTTGAATTCAAATTTTCAGTGGGAGGCAAAAAATGGCTAATATTTCTGGTGACTCAAAGGGGATGCAAGATAGCTATGCATATGACCAGTGACCTTATGCATCCATTGGGCCATATAATCATAAAAAATATTGATTAGTGCATTATGAAACCCTAACCCTACCTCTGTGAGAGAAAAAAACCCTAGAAATCCTACCCTTTGCAACTAGAACTAGAGACCAAAACTCCTGCAACCTTCAAAACTTGAAAGAACTGGCTATCTCATAGAGAAACCTACGCTCATGTACTTCTTGGAAAGCAAGAAATCAATAGAAATAAAACTACTCTACTTATTTACATGAAACCTTAACCCTCATCAGAAGCATGGTTTGAGATAGATCCCATTGACTGGGATAGGCAAAGTTTCACCATCAAGCCTACTTATTTGAAAAGCATTGGCCTGCTTGCAACTAACAATTACATAGGGACCACTACACAGTGTATCAAATTTTGAGTGCCTCCCTAGTTTTTCCCTGTCTACATTCCATTTCAATACTAGATCACCCTCCCTGAAGATTCTAACCCTGGCCTTCCTATCAAAACTCCTTTTCACTTGTTGCTGATGCATTTCTAGGATTTGCATGGCTTGCTTTCTTTTCTCTTCTAGCTCCATCAACTTTTCCATTCTCACTGTCATGGTATCATCTTCAATTAGCTCCAACTGATGAGCTAGTTCTAGGGGTGGGAACTTTAATGAAATTGGAAGCCTTGCTTCTTTGCCATATACCAACCTAAATGGAAAATTTCCTATTGACCTCTTAGGTGTTATCCTATTAGCCCATAGGACTGTCTTCAACTTCTGATGCCAAAAACTTTGGTTATCTTCTATTGTCCTTTTCATAATCTTGATTACATTTTTATTGGATGATATCCAAACCATTGCCTTGAGGATAGTAGTTTGAGGATGTGCTCAAGTAGATATTATGGTCAACTACCCATGCACAAGTTTGAGCTCCTACAAAAGATTTTTCATTATCTGAAATGATGGTTGAAGGGGCACCAAACCTGGTCACATTTCCATCAAGGAAATCAACAACTAAAGATTCAGTGGCCTCCCTTAGTGCAATTGCCTGCATCTATCTATTGAAGTAATCAGTAGCAACTAGAATCCATTTATGACCAAAATTGGAAGAAGGATTGATAGGTCCTATGAAATCCAATCCCCATTGAGCAAAAGGTTGGTCCACCTGAATGGGATGAAGGGGAAGAGCTGTGAGCTTTTTCTTACCAGAGAAGAAAGCACATTTTTCACACTTCTTCACATACTTATGACAATCATGAAACAGGGATGGCCAATACTTACCATCCCTCATGATCTTCATTGCAGTTATCCTTGTTGAGAAGTGGCCACCATCAGGGCCTTCATGAAGCTCTTTGACCATTATTTTAGCTTGGTCTATGTCAATGCATCTTAATAGGGCTCTATTAAAATATTTCCTAAAAATGATACCATCAACTATGACATAAGGAATTGACTACAATCTATACTATCTTCTTTTAGTTCTATCCAATCCATGAGGATATCTGTTGCCTAACAAGAAATTCTTCATATCATCCATCCAATTCCTTGGGTCATCATTTCTTGTCTCTTGTTATTTTGTTCGTATCATACTGACTTCCTCACATGATTCCTGAGATGATATCATCTGTGTACACAACCCCCTCCCTCTTACCAGCTTGGTGATCTAGATGTCAACATCATATTCCATTACTTTAGTAATCTAACCAACTCTCTTCTTACTAATATCATTTCTCAAAAGGAAATCCTTCACATTGGCATGGGGTACTAACAAATGAATTTTATAATGAGATAGAAGGTGTCTAAATTTTTTTAATGCTCTGATGACTACAAGGGCTTGCTTCTCTACATAGTTGTATTTGTCTTCATACTTTTTAAGCCCTTCACTAAAGAAGGCTATGGGCTACTCTTCATCTTTATCATTTTTTTGAGTCAAGATAGCGTAAATGCTTGACTCAACACCTAGGGCATAAAGGATGAAATCCTTTTCAAAAATTGGATTAATGAGAGTAGGAGTTGAGGCTATAGCTGCCTTGATCTCTTCAAAACTCTCCTTCCCTTCCTTGGTCCATGGAAAGACCATATTTTTCTTGAGCATAGCTGTAAGGGGTTTTACCATGGTAGCAAGATTAGGGATAAATCTTCTCACAAAATTTATCCTGCCCAAAATACTTTTTAGCCATTTCTTATCTCTAGGAAGAGAGAGAGCAAGTATTGCTTTTGTTCTCTCAGGATCAATGGTTAAACCATCCTTAGATACAATGTGTCCTAGTAATTTTCCTTGATTGGTAGCAAAGATAGACTTGCTTGGGTTGAGGGATACCCCAAATTCTCTACACCTTATGAACACTTGTCTGAGATGATCAAAATGATCTTCTAAATTCTTTGAATACACTGTGATATCATCAAGGCAAACTAATACAAACTTTTCAATCATGTTTTTGAAGGCCATCTCCATTGCCTTCTGAAATGTATCACCTACATTGGTTAGTCCAAATGGAATCTTACAATAAGCATAGGTACCTCATTTGGTAGTGAATTCAGTCTTGTACCTATTAGACTCCTTGACCAACACTTGATTGTAACTAGAGAATCCATTAAGAAATAAAAACCTCTCTAAACTACTGACCTTGGACAAAATCTACTCCATGGAAGGGAGAGGATGGTGATCTTTAAGGGAAGCTTGATTAAGGTCCCTAAAGTCCACACACAATCTAATTTCTCCATTCTTCTTCCTAACAGGGACAAGGTTTGCTACCCATGATGAGTGCTTGATAGGAAAAAATATTTTGGTCTTAATTAATTTAGATAGCTCTTTTCTCATTAGGGGTTCAATTTTAGGATTCACTGGCCTCTATTTTTTTCTTATTGGTTTGACATTATCAATTAAATATATGGTATGATGAAACAACCTCGTGTCAAAACCCTTTAAATCATCATACGTCTAGGCAAATAGATCGTTAAATTCTTGACATAGATTAATCAAACTTTCTTGCTCAATTTTAGAACATACCTTCCCCATGTTTAAGGATTTTCCATCAGCAACCTTGATTGGGATGTGATCATCTTTATCAGTAGCTAGGTTCATGGCTCTACCTCTTTCTTGTCATCAAGATTGAAAACACTCTATAAGGTAATGAGATCTTTAGGAAATTTGTTGGAACTGAGATCAATGATCTAATCACCATAGTAATCATGTAGTCTCAACTAGTTTCTATTTGAAAACTCTGCTTCATTCTACAAGAAGCTTACAATTTTTTTGTCAGATTCAAACACTTGCCAATGGATGTTGTTGTTAGGGATGGCATGCCTTACTACCATTTTGATCTATTGCTTCCTCTTTTTCTCAAGATTCCTTGGCACATCATAAGATGCACCTATTGCTGTAAGTATATTAGCATGCCTATTTTCTTCTCTAGGGATGCTCTAAATATTAAATGCATTTAAACTTTTAAGAAAATCCCATACCCTATATTTATAAGACTTAAGCAAATCATTCTTGGTGATATTTTGATCTCTCACTTGATTAACCACCAACTCATTGATTAACCACCAACTTACTGAATTTCTCTTTTCTGAGCAAGTAGGAGACCCTGAATCAAGGATTCATACTCGGCCACATTATTAGTGTAACTCAATTGGAGCCTAAAGGAGAAGTAATACCTTTCTTGTGTAGGAGAAATCAACATCGCACCCACCCCTGATCCATTCTTATTTCTTGATCCATCAAAGTACATGCTCCATATCCCATTTACATCCTCTTTGGTCTTCATCAGACTGGGAACTAGAGCATCTTTCTCTGATATACAATATGTACTGAGACTTTTCTCAAGGGTTTCTGACATAGGATCAAATTGGTATGCATTAGCCCATTCATCTAAGAGAAAATTAGGTATCTCTATTAGAGAAGTGGCAAGCTCATTCACAATATCATTCTCATCCATTTCTAAGATAATGCAATTCATATTTATGAGATTAGGGGTGGAGGGTTCAATGTGATGGAGGGCTAAAGAATCTGCTCTAATTGAAGCTTTGGTCCCATACCTTGTTCTAAAAAACATATATGACCAATCAGAAGAAATGCAACCACCTATTTGGCAGTGAAGTCTCTTGATAGACAGATGGAAAAATGTGGCGTGACTTTAGCAATGGATATATCTTGGGTTCTAGTATAACTAGGGCATGCATGTAAGGTCATTTCCACATTCCTAAGGATCCCTATAGTCTTGACAATACTACCATCCAATTGTAATACATCCCTAACAATGGGCTTATATTTCATTTCCAAAACATCAATAGCACACCTAGGCATCACTAAACTACTAGCCCTTGAATCAATCATGCAATTGTGGACTAGTTTACCTTCTATAATTAGAGAAAAATAAAATAGAGGGGGTGTAACCTTTTTATGTGTTTCTACCTCCTCTGATGGCTATACTAGGATTGTGGCACTTTCCATGCCGGGTGATTGATCCTTTGGTTGAATACTTTCCAATTCTTGTTGTAGCAACCTCTTTTGCATTGGTATAGTAGCAACAACATCCCACATGGAAATATTCACATTTGTCTTCTTCATTTGTTCTACCACACTAAATGGCATAATAGGTACTTTGGTAGAAGCCTTGGGAGCTACATTTGTAGGAGGTTGAGATGGAACAACCTGAGGATCACTTACATTCTTTCTGATATTATTTCAACTTTGCTATTGAAAGTTATTTGATCAATCATTTACTACTTGTACATGAGGTATTGCATTTGAAGTTGAGGTCTGATTGGGAGGAGGACTTAGAGCATCTTCAATAGCTCTTCTTTTGCTCCTAGTGTTATGAGCAATGGAATCCTGGTTTAAATTACAATGTTCTTCCACCTAATGATTCATCAAAGAAAAATCCCCTGACTGCGGCAAATGGGTAACATTAGTAGACTAAGGGTCATTACATTGCTATCTAGCATGTGGATCTTGTGTAATTATTGCTAGGAATTCTTCTATCTTTTGGTACATACAAGAACCATATGAATAATTACAAGAAGGGCAAAAGTCTTGGTCTTGAGCCAAGTTGTTTTGAGAGACTATGGCCCTACTTTGGTTTATATTTGAGGTTGAAGCATGACTATTTTGTCTACTCTAATCAAAAGAGTTATTTCCATAATTATGATTTAGAGGCCTACCATTGTTTGAAGTTTGATAGTGTAATTGATGAGCCTTATTACCTTGAGCTTGCTACCTCTCCAAAGTCACCACCTTGTTGCTCACTTTCTGCATCATCGAGAAGCTATCCTCAAACTTCTTCTCTTGGCCTTGCAATCTTTTATCTATGTTCAACATCATAGACTACATCATCTCCTTGATTTCACTCATCCCATTTGAAGACGTGGAAGCTTGAGGGACTAGAACAAGGGGTTGTGGTGTGGATGTTGTGGGAATAGGGACCATTGCTAGTTAGTGACTTGGGACATCAGGGAAGAAGGGTATAGGATGCCTTGGAGCTAGCTTACCTCCTTTTATTATGATGTTTTTTGACTTTATTGCTATGCCATAAGCATTAGGCAAGGTATCTCCTCCCATAGTTTGGATTATAGTGGCAATGTCACTATTAAAAGCTCTAAGGTAGTGCAAGAAGGCATTACTAGGGGTAGGCTTTATTGAAGTAGGTATTCTATCCCATGTCTTTTGAAATCTATAATTAAAATTGGTCATACATTCATGGGGGGCTCTTTTTATAGTAGTCAACTGTTCTAAAAGTGATAAATGGTCACTTTTGTCCTCAAAGTGTTTACATGGTCCTACTCCTAATCCATCCCAATCTGTTATAAAACCATGAGCCAAACCTCTATACCATTGTAGTGCTTTTCCTTTCAAGGATGATGCTAGAAGCCTAACTGTAACATCATCTTCTATAACAACATGGATATTGTAGACATTTGCAACTTCTTGAATGTGTTCTAAGGGAAAGATAGAAGTTTCAGCAATAAATTTTGGTATACTTTTGAGTGCAGCTATTGGTATGTCATGTCTTTGGGCCAATAAAAGAGGACTTCCACCATTAAAGGTGGCAAAAGCATGAGCTCTAGGCTGCGCCATATAGACAAGTGATCTATTGACATGTGTTGATGGCAATCTAGGTTGAGATCTAACAACAAGAGGAGTAAAGATGGATCTTGTAGGTGTATTTGTTCCTGTTGCACTCGTGATTGGTGATAAAGATACTCTAGTCTTTCTTTTTCTAGGATTTGAAAATGAAAGCTCTTGGTACTGAAATTTACCTCTAGAAGATGCCCTTGTTTCAGCTATGGGCATGAATAACAACAAATTTGATATGGAACCAGATGTATTTGAAGCTCAAAGTTTCCAAGTACTTGAAGAATGAGCCTCTTGAAGGTGTGAACACCAAAGCCAGTACTATCTCCTCAGTAGTGATCTTGAAATCTTCTAAATATTAGTCCCACCGAGCATGCCAAAAATTGTTGTCACAAAAGTTTGCACCCTTGTCCAAAGTTTTTACCTAAGGAAAACCTTGTGAAACATGGAAACAACCTCCAAGCTATGGGACTTGAACTATGAGGTTGAGTCCCTGGAGAAGGCCGATTTCCTTTACTATCAGGGTGCACCTAACTACTCTTAGAGAGGAAAAGGGAGAAGGAATGCATAGAAGCAAAGCTACATACTCTAACCTAAAGGGGTGATGCACCAAAATAGAGTGTTCGAACCAATCTCTACCCATACATGCACTATTGACCCATCATGACACCAAAAGATATACACATTCAGACTTGCTTTAATCTAGTAATCACATGCAGATCAGAAAACCCAAATAAATGACACAAGGAAAGGGAAGATTCAATTATATATCATTCATAGGCCAAAAGAGATACAACCATGCAAGATTGCAGATATCTACAATACATCAATGGGAGGCAAGAAATTCTTGCACTTTACATCAATGGTTGGAAGAGATAAGGAAAAATCTCATACAGTTTAGATGCAAAGGGAATTTACATTGAAGTAATAGAGCAATATCAAAGAAAAATAGAGAAGAGTTCAACCTTAACAAAATCTACAAAAATTTCCTTTATAGCTTAGGCATAACTGAGATGTTCTTTGATTGAAGTTACTCCACAACCACTACCATTAAGTCTTATAGAGACTAATCATGCAGATCTAAGGCAAATCTAAACCTTGGCACAAACTCAAATATAATAAAATCCAAATTTTGCTAAAACAGGGCCTTGAGAAGATAGAAATAATTCCATTAAACCATTCTAACCAAGTAGATGGATAGGATAAGAGGTGGTGGACTATTTCCTTCATTCACTGGGTGCAACATTCATTCAAGAGTGGTTGGAATTGATCATGAAGATTAGATTGTGCAAGAAAACCTTATTCTCTTCATTTCTAGCTTATGAATTAGCAAAGTCAGCAAGTCAAACAAGTTCTATAACCAAAATGAGCCACATGGGCCAATGATTTTATTTCATTTTGCCACCTGAAAAGTCTCCAGGCATTTGACCACCTTGCAACTAACTGAGCCACCTTTTAAGATCCTAACTATGGTGGCCTCATAACTGTTAGCCTTAACTATCAATGCTTTCCTATACTATTTCCTTAACCAGACCCATGGACACATGTCCTTCAAGTGCTTTCCCACATTGTTTAAATACCTTGCATCTTCATAAAGTGGAAAAGTGTTGATTGTTGATCTCTTTAAGATCAATGATTGTGAAAGATCCTTTATTATACTACGCTTCCCCTCCAAATTTTTTTGGGCCCATGGACCACTCAACAACCACCTCAACAACCTAGCCCCCATCTGGCATCACCCTACAACTTATATAATAAAACTTGACCCCACAAAGACACGCGACAACCAGGCACTTGCTCACATTCCTTAACATCCTTGTATCTTCATAAAGAAATAAAGTGCCATCCATTGATCTTGGGAGATCTGACGGTCAATGAGAATCCATAGCTTGCTAATGATCTGTGTTAGTACTTGACCAATGAAGTGTCTTCTATATGGAAACTTGACTGACAACCCTTTTCCCTTTTTGCAGTCCACAAAAGAACATATTTGACCCCACTAATCCATGTGACATGACCACGCTTGCTCGTATTGTCACGAAGTCTGACAAAACACAAAATGCAAGAAAGTGATTGCCAATCATATTGCCATCTCACCCAATAGCTTCCCCCTCCCTCTATGGACCATAAGAGGGAATGGACCCACCTACTACGTGGTAGCGAGGCACTTGCACACATTATGTAAAGGTAGTGCACTTTGATGAAGCAGGAAAGCACTTACCATAGATCTATGTAAGATCTGATGGTAAGGAAAGTTGCAGACCCATGGAAACAAACTTAGGAAAAAGGAAATCCCATAAGTCTTTTCACTTGTTTATTTTTTGATTTCTATTGGTATTTAAATAATTAAAAGTAGGAAGTGACCATTGGGTGGGTTTAGGCATTTGAATTCAAATTTTTGGTAGGAGACAAAAAATGGCTAATAGATACTTAGATGCATAATGACCAAAGTCATTGCAAGTGCATCATTTAAAGATTTTCTTACCATATTCTTGTCTCCTTATTAGAAGGGTGACTCCTTCAATCTTTGTATCCTCATCAGACATTCTATTGCTAGCAAAGTCTCCTCTAGCACCTATGCTCCTTGATAAACTAGGTCAAATATTCAAGTCACTAAAAGCTGTTTCTGCTCTAGTCAATTCTCTAGATTGTCTAAGCTCATTCTCTACTACTTCAAGTCTTCCAAGCAATGTCTCCTTTGTGAAATATTTGGTACAAGATATCAACAATTGTATCATTTGAACTACTAACTTAAACGGTGGTGTTAAAGCCTTCAATATCTTCCATATGACCTCATCATCTTCTTTAGTTCCTCCTTGAGATTTAATAGTTGCAGTGATTTTTGATATTTTGCCTACATATGATCTTATAGATTCATCTTCCATCATTTAGCATCTTGAAATGCACAAATCCAATTATGTAGCCTTAGTTTCTTAGAATGTTCATCACCTTCAAAACTAGTTTCCAAAGCTTTCCAAATCAAATGTGAATTAGCAAGTGACTTTACTTGATTGTATTTAATTTCAAGAAGTGCAGTCAATAGTGCTTCTTTAGCTATCATGTTGCACGTAAAAGGATCTCTTTCTTCCTTAGTACAAGTTTCCAAATATTTTTCAACAATGATTGTCTTTAATGTTTTTGTCAAGATCCAATATCCTAGAGCCATATACAACAAATGTATCTTTATCTTTTCCTTCTAGCTGTCATAAATTGTTCCATTGAACTTCAGACTATCTTTCCTAAACATTTTTTCCATGGATCTCCCAAAGTTTTTAGACTTTATCTTCAAGGATCTAATGCTCTAATACCAATTGTTAGAAATAATAGTCCACCAAGATAATTGAGAGGGGGGGGTGGTGAATCAATTATCCAATAATAAAACATTTATTAACCTTAAACAATCTTATCCATTCATCCAAAATAAACAACAACCATAACAAGATGCACATAGATAATTACACTAGATATGTTAACTAGGGAAACCCTTAATCGGAGGGAAAACTCCTATGGGAATGATGCCCACAAGATAATGTACTAATACAAATATTCCTTGTTAGAGGATGGACCTTGTTAGGAGTCTATTACAACATTTAGTACATAGAGTCCCTATTAAGAGACTTTGAATCTATGTTAGGAGATTTCAACCCTATTAGGAGTTGTGCCAACCTTGTTAGGAGTTGTAGTACAATGTATGCAAGAAGAGCCCACTGCTCAAACATGTAATTTCAATTACAAGAAGATCTCACTGTGAAAATAAGTAATTTCCTATTTCTTTTGTTTTTTCAACCAAACCAAATACTGTCAGGCCTTGTAGACCAAGTCTCAAACCTCAAATCCAAGTATCTAACTTTGGATCACATAATAAAACTTCAATAATGAAGTTTCCTTCAATTCTACTTGGCTCTACTTAACTTCACATTCCACTCTTTATGCTACTTACAATCATCTCATACCATCTCATAATAAAGGAAAATGTCCTACCTTTATATTGAATCCATAAGATAATTCCCTGATTTAGATGTTACACCTTCTCAATTAAGTATTATAGGACAATATTAAGAACACGTTACACTTATTGATAACATTAATCTTCTACCTTGTAACTTGAATAACTTTTGATACATGTAATATTATGATGAGTGAGATTAACCACATCATCATCAACATGTCTTCTTCACATCCTCAATATTGATTCTTAGAATAACAATATTGCTAAGAGATATAACAAGTTTGCCAGAACATGCTCTGTAAACTCTATCTTAGAACTAACATCACCAAAAATTACATAACTTCTTCTAGACTTAACACTACTTCACCTAATTTTAACTACATATACTAGATACTTAGAAGTATCTCCCATAACCTTTGATAGTGAGAATACTCAACTAGGCATTTGTACCAACTTGATCTTTTCATTGTTCTTCTTTTAGATACCATAGAAAACTACTATGTTGACATCAATGTCAAACACAATCATGAATGTAACATATCATCATGATAATGATCTAGCCATGTATCTACAATACTCCCCCATAGGAATATCATCAACATTCATGCTTCCAACAAGAGGAGCCGAGGGTGCCATCAGTAGTAACTAAAGAGGAAGAAGCCTCCCCCTTGGCTCTAAAAAGGGAAAGAATTGAACCAACTATGGAAAGAAAATGGGGAAGGAGATTAAAGAAGAAAAACACTCCATCACCACAAGTTTCTAAGACCATTTCATAAGAAAAAGATGAAGAACAAGGGGAGAAAATTGAATTTGTCACCTTGAGCCAAAGAACTTGCTTGGCTAAAGTGATAGAGGAAGAGAGGAGAAAAAGCTCCATAGTGATACCTCCATCTCCTCTAAGAGAGCCTATCTAGGTATGAACATCAGAAGATGATCAACAAAAATGGATAGATGATATGGAGGGTCAAGAAACTAATATCTTTGATCTCTCTAATTTTGACTTCATGCCAGTGTGCACTAAGATGGTGAGAGAAAAAAATAAGAGATACTCCCATGAGTGAACCCTTAGGAGAGAACTAGAATTAATTACTACCTTCCTCAAGGACCTCTAGGTATTCCACAACTGCCATCTTAGGATTTAGCAGTTTTGGATAAAGGTTTAGTGACTCCACTTCCTTAGGATAAACAAGAAGAAGAACAAGCGGCTGAGGAATAGGAGCCCCAACAGCTGCATGTCGATGAGGTATCTTTGGAAGGGAAAATGCTTGAAGATCCTCAAAAAACTCCTCAGAATAGAGAGGCTAGGACCTTAGCCAAACTAGATATAGAGACTCAAATTGGAGATCTTTCTTAATAGGAGAAGACTCTAGAGAGGACTTATAAGGAAAGGATCTTATAGTAAGGCCAACCTCTTTAGCCAAGTATATGTCTCCTATGGGCACCACACTGACATGGCTAAAGAGGGAGGTTATGTTTCTCTAGAAGAGGTAGTTAGACTTAACAACTGAGGAGGGAATGAAGGAATTAGTAAAAGAAATCAAGAAGCCTAAGCCACCTATGGATGATGCACAAACACTACCCTTCATAATGAAGAGCAAAGATAAGGTTTTTCTTATACATATAGCCATTCCTCCTTCACATGTTGACATTGAACATCTAACTTCTAAAGACTACCAAATCAAGAAGGTCATGTTGGTAAGACCCATGGTAGATATTGCCAAAGTGATGATTACTCCAAGTATGAAAGAGGTGATCGGGCATATGGAATGGCATGAGTTTGAGTTGATAGAACTATGAAAGAAAAATAAACTATTAAGAGGCTACTTAAATGAAGTAGTGGGCCTAATCAACCTAGAAAATCCAAAGATTACTTTTGTGGTGGTATTATAGAGAAGAGGAATAGGGGAAGTAGAACTAGATCCATTTTTGAAAGCATGTTAGCAATGGTGTGATAATTTTGAGGAGAAAGGTATACCGATAATATAGGGTAATTTGAACCCATTGTACCACATCTAGTCTAGTGCTGACAAGTTGGTTTCTGTAGTGAACCAAGATTTTGGGCTAATGGATGAAGTACATACCAGGGCTAAAGTATTACAAGCACTGAAATCAATAAAGGGTCAAAGGTATCATATGCTGATGGAAGTATATACTATTGAGGAGCTAGATGAGATCAATGATTGGATTGAGAAGATATCAAAAGGGAATAAGATTATGGAAGGATTAGATGTAGAGATCCAAAGGCTTAAGGATCAAACTTAAGAGCAATTTTTGAAAGCAAAAAGGTATTACAATGCCATTTTCCATAAGATTTTTGAAGTTGAGACTAAGACTAAGATTATTGTAGCATAATTAGCAGTCCAACAAATTTGAGGAACATTTGAGGATACTTTGTCAGATGAAGACATAAGACAAACATTCAAGACTAAAGAGGTATTGTTGGAGCTAGACACAAAGCTTGAATATTTTTAGCAACTTGGATTGAAGTAAGTAATTACTAACAATCAGTAAAGGATAAATATAGAGATTTGGATTTTTTAGAGGCTACCCAAGTGGCAAAAATAATAGAAAAATTTAAGAGCAACCATCTACACATCATTTCGGTATAAAGGGGAAGAAAACCCAGATGCTAAAAATTTAGTTTTGACATTTCCAAGAATTTTGGATTTTTGGAACTTGTCACCTAGTTGAGTAGGTGTACTTTTCAAAGAGGTGCACCAACAATTTTGAGTAAGAAGCAATGCACTGGCAGTTAACTACCATTTCCTAATTTAGAGCATTCCACGCACCAGAAACACATTTGATGGCAGTTTAACTGTCAGAAATGCCTAGAGAAGGTTGAGCTTCCATTTTTAGAGCTTCCAAAGACTCCTAGATCATCTTGCACTTTCATTCCTCTTATCTTCTCATTCTTTTATTCTTTTGTGCAATGTAAAGGCTCATGCACCCATTAATGAATATAAATAGGGGTGGAGACCTACTTAGCACCATTTAGAGAGTTAGTTTTTATATAATTAGATTTATTTTATTAGCTTTTAGCATGAGTTTCATTTTAAGAACTCTCTCTCCTAACATAAAGGGAGGAGATTATTTCTTATAAATACATGGATGTAATATTTACTAGAGGGTGTTATTTTGATGCAATAATATATGCTATTGGTGCTCTCACTTTGAGTGTAGTTATTCTTGATGGAGTGTGTTATTTTTGTGAATGCATGTTCATGAATAATAATGGAGCTAATGGTTTTATTGCATTGTTATGATTTTATGGCCTTTTAGTTCTAGTGTTTGCCTCATGTTAACGAATTCTGCTGATGTAATGAATTGGATAAATGATCACCTATTATTCTTACATATCGTCTTGTCTCACATGAGTGCACTTTTTGTGGCTTTGTAATTTGATGAAACATGAAACATCTTTTGGTTATTATTGAGTTCACATCAATGATTACATCAATGGAATTGAGGAAGCACTACTCCTATTTTCATTGGTTTCCTACCTAATCTTTTTGATGAGTTAATTCATCGATGTGTTGATACTGTGGTTTTATGTCCATTAGGAATTTACCTTTCAAGTTATTTTCTTTTATCTCTTGTTACCCTGTCATTTTATTTTCTTTTCTAACACTTGGTTAAAATGAAAATTCATATAGTTGCATCAATAAATGACATTCATCATAAAATAGAAAAAACCAAAAATATATTTCTTTTATGGTGGCTTTTTCAAACAACAACAAATCAAATAGCTTATCCAAAATTGTTCAGAACCAACAAAGGCCACCTCATGAACATACACATTTATCTTCAATTGAGTGAATTTTGGTAGTTTGTAAGATCATCCAGTACCTTGGAGTAGATCCTTGATTATCTTTTTAAGAGAGGAGTTTGAAAGGATTCTTATCATTCAACATTGTGCAAAATGATAGCTCAACATGTTATTATAAATTTTATCACATTCTTCAAAAACCAAAACCAAGAAAATAACACAAAAAACCTAACAAATAAATAAATATAAAATCATTTAAATTGTTGAAAATAGATTGAAGTAGATTATTAAAGGGGGAGATTGTTGAGAACAGATGATAAAAGTATTATTGGTATACTTCAATCATTATTTTGTCACTGATGTCAAACCTACTATTTGCTGGTAAGATAATTGCTTATATGATTTAAGTACTATCACTTATTTGATTGATGAAGATGATTTGATAAAAAGATGTAATAATAGCACCTAGAGGAAAGATTGAGTTATGATTATATAAAGAAGTACAAAAATTAGTTAAGACAATGATAACATGATGTACTGATAATATACTTAAGGTTACAAAGGTTGGTCACACTAGAAAATTTTAGAAGAACAAGTTACACATAGCTTATTGGCCAAGCTTGATCGAGTGGATAGTAGGTGTCGAGCAAAGTGAGTGCAAGCCAAGCAGAAAATTAGTTGGAGCTGAGTAAAAGTCTATTCTAATGTGTGCCAAGCAAAATAGTGGATGCCAAGTAAAGTTTAGTTGATGCCGAGCACCAGTAAACTTTAGTTCATGCAGAGTGATTTTATAGAGGATGCCGAGCAACGTAGTATGTGCCAAGCATTAGAAGCCAGATAATGCTGAGTGGTTACATTATTTGAAAGTCATGAATTCAATGGATCTAAGCTGACAAGTTTATTTTCTTGGATTGTGTGAACCAGATGGAAGATAAGGTTGATTCGTTGGTGGCATAGAATCTAAGGTAAACCATTTTTAGGTGAATTCAAAGAGGATTCAAGGAGAAGTTTCTAAAAGAGATATGAAATATAGGGTAGATTCATTGTATCCTACTAATCTATCCTAACCCTAAATTGGACGATGTAGAATAAATGACAAAAGATCTTAATTTCCTATCTATAGGAATGGATGGTCAAAAGAAAAGGTTGTTATGTGTAAGAACCTAAGGAAGACAAGGAGTCAAGGGTTTTTCTTAGTCAAGTGACCTAAGAGAAGAGTTTGCATTAGCATGTTAAGCAAGAAGGCTTAAGGGTATGAATGCTTGAAGGGTGAACAAGCTATCAAAGATGAAATGTATGAAGACCAAGTAGAATGGAGGATTGAAACAAAGATCTATAATCTACAAACGGAGTTGTAAGCTGTTGTCAGAACAAGCCTTACTATTACTCTCTAATAATTGTATTAGTCTAGGGTAAATCCTTTGGATAAAGGTTTACCTAACAGTAATTTATAAATCCTTTAATCGAGTAATATTCTGAGTGAATGGCCTAAAGTCCTCTAAAAATTCTCACTCCTAATAGGGTGATTGAAATTATTTAATAGGGTCACATTTAATAGTGTGTATTGTAACCTTTGATAGGGTTGGCCTTTTACAGGGCATCACTTCAGAAGAGTGAAAAAGAGTAGCATTTTACTAGTGGTTTTTCCCAAACTAGATTTCCACATAGATCATTATGTCAAGTGTGTTGATGAATCTATTATTTTTCATGTTTATATTTTTGCAAGTTGATTTGACAATAACCTACAAGTTTTTAAGTGATTGCATAATCTTATGGATGCAGGCATGAAGATAAATGTTTTATGAGTTTAGTAAGCTGCGAAACGTTTTATTTTTACATCTAGATCTTGAATAAATAATTCAACTCCCCTCTCAGTTATTCTAAAAGTATTCCAAGAATTGGTATTAGAGCCATCTACTTAAGAGGACTATTTTGAAGGTACTAGAAGCACAAAGATCAAGATGTCAAAAAGAGAAGTACCCAAACTTAATAGAGATAACTTTCCTGCATGGAAAAGTTTAATGAAGCTACACCTTGGAGGACTTGGAGATCATACAAAATATACCAGTACTACTGAGCATGTTGGTCCTACTGGAGCCCCAATAACCAAGAATATGAAGAAGAAGAAAGAACATAATCTGGCAATGCTGGAGATTGCCTCTGCCCTAAGCTATGTTGAATTTGATGATATGAAAGGTCTTGATAGTGAAAAGAAAATGTGGGATGCCTTAGCCACCATCTATGGAGGAGACACTAATGTACTAAGACCCAAAGCTAGAAGTCTCAAAGGTAAGTTTGATGATATGATAATGGAAGAAGGTAAAAATATTGTTCAATATGTTACAAGGATAAAACAAGTTGTTAATACAATAAGAGGAGCTAATGGTAAAATAGATGATGATACTATACTAAGAATTTTTTTGAGAATAATATTGCCCATATATGCTATTAGAGTTTCTACAATTCAAGAACTAAGATGCATACTAGGAAATAATCTATCACTTGAAGGTCTGGTAGGTAGACTCACTACTTTTGAGCTATCTAACTTTGATAATTACAAGCCTAAAAATATTGAATTTGCTTTCAAAGCTAAAGTGTCATTGAAGGACCCTGATAAGAAGAAGAAGAAGAAAAAGATAAAGTATGTGTCCAATGACAGTGATATAGATGAGGAGGATGTAGAACAACTTGAAGCACTAGTGGAAAGAAGATTCCACAAAGGTAAAGGCAAGTTCAAAGATAAATTACCTACCATTTGTTTCAATTGTAATGAGGTTGGTCATATTGCTACTAGATGTCTAGAGAAGAAGAAATACAAAGGTGTTGACAAGTACGAAAGTAGAAGAGATGAAGACAACAAGGACTAGAAAGACAAAGTAAAAATCTTGCTATATTGCTGAAGAGGAAATGAAATATGAATATGATGATGAAGTGGTGTATGTTGTAATGAAGGAAAAATCTAATGAAGATGAGGCAACTACACTTGTGACTTGTGTGAACAAGAATGACAGATGGATCATTGACAGTGGGTGTTCACATCACATAATTGGAGACAAAACTAAGTTCATTACCCTGAATTGTCATGCTGGAAATAGTGTAAGATTTGGTAATGATGCACCATGTTTGATAAACGGAAAAGGTTCTATCAAACTCACAAATAAAATTCTATGTGAAAATGCTTACTATGTTGAAGGACTTAACTATAATCTCTTGAGTGTGTCACAACTGAATAATTTAGGATGTAAGGTTGAGTTTGAAAACAAGGTTGCTAAAATATATGACACAAATGGAAAACTGATTAGAAAAGGGCGATCAAACTAGGAGTAATCTATTCTATCTTGATATGGATGATGCTACTTGTCTACTTGTAAAATTTGATGATGTGTGGTTGTGGCACAAAAGGTTATGTCATGTCAATTTTGATAACTTGGTTAGTATCAGTAACATGATAAAAGTTAGAGGTTTGCTTAAGTTAAAGAAGCCTAGTAATGTAATGTGCAAACAATGTTAGTTAGACAAAATGAAAAAGTCAAGTTTTAAGAGTAAATTTCATACCTCTAAAGGTATACTAGAGATTTTTCATACCGACATGTGTGGACCAATTCAAGTGCAAAGCTACAAAGGAGATAATTAAATTATGTTGTTTGTTGATGACTATTCTAGAATGATGATAGTCATGTTTCTAAAATAGAAATCTAATGCTTTCCAAATGTTTAAGTGGTACTTAGAAAGAGTTGAGAAGGAAATAGGTAAAAGTCTAAAGTATTTGAGATTTGACAGAGGAGTAGAATTCACATCAAATGAGTTTTAGATGTTCTATAATGACAGAGGAATCAAAAGACAGACATCTACCCCTAGAACCCCTCCACAAAATGGAATTTCTAAAAGAAGGAACAGATCTCTAATGGACTATGCTAGAACTCTCATGATGGAGAAAAATGTTATTTTGAGATACTAGAGAGAAGTTGTAAGTATAGCTATCTATACCTTGAATTGTGTACAAGTCAAGAAAGGTGCTCATTCAATACCTTTTGAACTATGGTATGGATACTCACCCAATGCAAAGTACTTTAAGGTATTTGGAAGCAAATGTTACATTCATAAAGACTTTAGGAATGGTAAACTAGATGTAAAAAGTGAAGAAGGTATATTCTGGTGTAGTGGCACCCATGAATGAATTAATTTACCATCATTATGGTTTAATATTATGCACAAGTGTAAGCATGAAATGTGACAAGGGTTAAGGACCTCGAAAGAATTAATATCTTATCATTATTATCTAAGTTGATGTGCAAGTTTAATAGGTAATGTATCTTATAAAGAATCCTCAAACAAAAGGATTTTACACTATTTTGTAACCGAATGAGAATCGAATAAATGATCTTGGGGTAGTTGTAAAACAATTTGTAAACCGTTAAGATAGTCTTTAAAAGACATCTCATAATGTAATGGAAGGGCATAGCAGAGGATCGATAAGAGGGGAAAAGACAATAGGTTTGAAGAAGAGAGTAAATTGAGAAAAAAATCTCATGGCTCTCTGGTGGCAGCCAGAGAGCCATATGTTTTTAATCTATCATTAGTATATAATGGAAGTGTGTTTTAGTTTTAATAATGTTTCAGTCTTCTCTATCGATCTTTGTTATTACTTCCAAGCATTCAGTTACAATTCAGTGGTTCATTGACAGAAAGAATGTTATAACAGCTAGAGAGCCATATGTTTGTAATCTGTCATTAGTATATAATGGAAGTGTGTTTTAGTTTTAATAATGTTTCAATCTTCTCTATCAATCTTTGTTATTACTTCCAAGCATTCAGTTATAGTTCATTGGTTCATTGATAGAAAGAATGTTATAATAGTTTGGTTCAGGTTCCAAGTTAAGGACGGTTAGTTTCATATTACCATTATTTTATTATTTTTACTATGATTGCTCCACATTAGATTGGTATTAGAGCTTAGAATATTCTGAAGGCGTAGATGAATAGAATCTACACTAGGTAGTGTTGGGTTGTTTTGGATTCTTGTTTTGAGGTTTGTGGTTGTAGAATGGTGCCGTTCACTCAACTATAATGGGTGGATAGGAGAGGTCTACCAAAGGATCATAGGAGATGATCTAGGGTCAGAGAGGATGGTCCTTTGTGTGTCACCAATAGACTAGGGAGAGAGGCATGATGGGACTCCTAGGTGAGGGACATGATGTTGTGATGTGGCATGGAGGAGTGGACTGAGGAATGGGAAGCACCATGGAGGCAACCAACATAACTCCATAGATGGGAGTTGGTTGATAGTGAAAAAGGAATCAACAGAGGTGTTGATGCGAGAGAAAAGGAACATATTTGTCTTCCACCTCGTTTCCATTGGGACATGGAAACATTTGAAGTTTGGCAGTATGGTGCAGTGGCACCCATGAATGAATTAATTTACCATCATTATGGTTTAATATTATGCACAAGTGTAAGCATGAAATGTGACAAGGGTTAAGGACCTCGAAAGAATTAATATCTTATCATTATTATCTAAGTTGATGTGCAAGTTTAATAGGTAATGTATCTTATAAAGAATCCTCAAACAAAAGGATTTTACACTATTTTGTAACCAAATGAGAATCGAATAAATGATCTTCGGGTAGTTGTAAAATGGTTTGTAAACCATTAAGATAGTCTTTAAAAGACATCTCATAATGTAATGGAAGGGCATAAAAGAGGATCAATAAGAGGGGAAAAGACAATAGATTTGAAGAAGAGAGTAAATTGAGAAAAAACTCTCATGGCTCTCTAGCGGTAGCCAGAGAGCCATACATTTGTAATCTATCATTAGTATATAATGGAAGTGTGTTTTAGTTTTAATAATGTTTTAGTCTTCTCTATCGATCTTTGATATTACTTCCAAGCATTCAGTTACAGTTCATTGGTTCATTGATAGAAAGAATGTTATAACTGCGAGAGAGCCATATGTTTGTAATCTATCATTAGTATATAGTGGAAGTGTGTTTTAGTTTTAATAATGTTTCACTCTTCTCTATTGATCTTTGTTATTACTTCCAAGCATTCAGTTATAGTTCATTGGTTCATTGATAGAAAGAATGTTATAATAGTTTGGTTTAGGTTCCAAGTTAAGGACGGTGAATTTCATATTACCATTATTATATTATTTTTACTATGATTGCTCCACATTAGATTGGTATTAGAGCTCATAATATTCTGAGCGCATAGATGGATATGATCTACACCAAACAATGTTGGGTTGTTTTGGCTTCTTGTTTTGAGGTTTGTGGTTGTAGAATGGTGCCGGTTTGCTCAGCTGCAATGGGTGGATAGGAGAGGTCTACCAAAGGATCATAGGAGATGATCCAGGGCCAGAGAGGATGGTCCTTTGTGTCTCGCCAATAGACTGGGGAGAGAGGCATGATGAGACTCCTAGGTGAGGGACAAGAGGTTGTGATGTGGCATGGAGGAGTGGACTGAGGAATGGGAAGCACCATGGAGGCAACCAGCATAACTCCATAGATGAGAGTTGGTTGATAGTGAAAAAGGAATCAATAGAGGTGTCAATGCGAGAGATAAGGAACATATTTGTCTTCCACCTCGTTTCCATTGGGACATGGAAACATTTGAAGTCTGGTAGTCTGGTGCAGTGGCACCCATGAAAGAATTAATTTATCATCATTATGGTTTAATATTATGCACAAGTGTAAGCATGAAATGCAAAATGGGTGAAGGACCCCGAAAGAATTAATATCTTATCATTATTATCTAAGTTGATGTGAAAGTTTAATAGGTAATGTATCTTATAAAGAATCCTCAAATAAAAGGATTTTACACTATTTTGTAACCGAATGAGAATCAAATAAATGATCTTGGGGTAGTTGTAAAATGATTTGTAAACTGTTAAGATAGTCTTTAAAAGACATCTCATAATGTAATGGAAGGGCATAGAAGAGGATCAATAAGAGGGGAAAAGACAATAGGTTTGAAGAAGAGAGTAAATTGAGAAGAAACTCTCATGGCTCTCTTGTGGCAGCCAGAGAGCCATACGTTTGTAATTTGTCATTAGTATATAATGGAAGTGTGTTTTAGTTTTAATAATGTTTTAGTCTTCTCTATCAATCTTTGTTATTATTTCCAAGCATTCAGTTATAGTTCATTGGTTCATTGATAGAAATAATGTTATAATAGCTAGAGAGCCATACATTTGTAATCTGTCAATAGTATATAATGGAAGTGTGTTTTAGTTTTAATAATGTTTCAGTCTTCTCTATTGATCTTTGTTATTACTTCCAAGCATTTAGTTACAGTTCATTGGTTCATTGATAGAAAGAATGTTATAACAATTTGGTTTGGGTTCCAAGTTAAGGATAGTTAGTTTCATATTAGAATTATTTTATTGTTTTTATTGTGATTGCTCCGCATTAGATTGGTATGAGAGCTCAGAAGATTCTAAGTGCATAGATGGATAAAATCTACACCAGGCAATGTTGCATTGTTTTGGATTCTTGTTTTGAGGTTTGTGGTTGCAGAATGGTGCCGGTTCACTAAGTTGCAATGGGTGGATAGGAGAGGTCTACCAAAGGATCATAGGAGATGATCCAGGGCCAGAGAGGATGGTCCTTTGTGTGTCACCAATAGATTGGGGAGAGAGACATGATGGGACTCCCAGGTGAGGGACAGGAGGTTGTGATGTGGCATGGAGGAGTGGACTGAGGAATGGGAAGCACCATGGAGGCAACCAACATAACTCCATAGATGGGAGTTGGTTGAGAGTGAAAAAGGAATCAACAGAGGCGTCGATGCGAGAGACAAGGAACATATTTTTCTTCCACCTTGTTTTCATTGGAACATGGAAACATTTGAAGTCTGGCAGTATGGTGTAGTGGCACCCATGAAAGAATTAATTTACCATCATTATGGTTTAATATTATGCACAATTGTAAGCATGAAATGCAACATGGGTGAAGGACCCTGGAAGAATTAATATCTTATCATTATTATCTAAGTTGATGTGCAAGTTTAATAGGTAATGTATCTTATAAAGAATCCTCAAAGAAAAGGATTTTACACTATTTTTTAACCGAACAAGAATCAAATAAATGATCTTGGGGTAGTTGTAAAACGGTTTGTAAACCATTAAGATAGTCTTTAAAAGACATCTCATAATGTAATGGAAGGGCATAGAAGAGGATTGATAAGAGGGGAAAAGACAATAGGTTTGAAGAAGAGAGTAAATTGAGAAGAAACTCTCATGGCTCTCTGGCGATAGCCATAGAGTCATACGTTTTTAATTTGTCATTAGTATATAATAGGAGTGTGTTTTAGTTTTAATAATGTTCCAGTCTTCTCTATCGATCTTTGATATTACTTCCAAGCATTTAGTTACAATTCATTGGTTCATTGATAGAAAGAATGTTATAATAGTTTGGTTTGGGTTCCAAGTTAAGGACGATCAGTTTCATATTACCATTATTTTATTGTTTTTACTGTGATTGCTCCACATTAGATTATTATAAAATTTTGATGTGGAGCAATCACAGTAAAAACAATAAAATAATGGTAATATGAAACTGACCGTCCTTAACTTGGAACTCAAACAATCTGATGTGGAGAAATCACAGTAAAAACAATAAAATAATGGTAATATGAAACTGACTGTCCTTAACTTGGAACCCAAACCAAATTTTTATAACATTCTTTCTATCAATGAACCAATGAACTATAACTGAATGCTTGGAAGTAATAACAAAGATCGATAGAGAAGATTGGAACATTATTAAAACTAAAACACACTTCCATTATATACTAATGAAAAATTACAAATTTATCCTTCTCTGGCTACCACTAGAGAGCCATGAGAGTTTCTTCTCAATTTACTCTCTTCTTCAAACCTATTGTCTTTTCCCCTCTTATCGATCATCTTCTATGCCCTTCCAATACATTATGAGATGTCTTTTAAAGACTATTGTAATGGTTTACAAACCATTTTACAACTACCCCAAGATCATTTATTCAACTCTCATTCGGTTACAAAATAGTGTAAAATCCTTTTGTTTGAGGATTCTTTATAAGATACATTACCTATTAAACTTGCACATCAACTTAGATAATAATGATAATATATTAATTCTTTCGGGGTCCTTCACCCATGTCGCATTTCTTGCTTACACTTGTGCATAATATTAAACCATAATGATAGTAAATTAATTCTTTCATGGGTGCCACAAGAAGTAAAGATTATAAGTATTTAAATACTATCACTAACAAAATTGTTGAAAGTGCAAATATAAATTTTGATGAATATATAGAAGTACATGAGGTTGTACCTATGAAAGAACTAGAAGAATACAAATCATTTGTATACTCTTATGATGGTATGTCTATTGAAGAAGATGCAACAAATCAAGCTACAAACCAACATCAAGTTTCAATGACTGCCGAGTCACATACTATGAATGCCTAGTTACATTTAGGAACTAAGCTACATTCAGATGTTTAGTTACACAATGAAGTTGAAGCACATTCAGATTCATAGATTAGTGGAAATGCTGAGCTACCTGAAAGAGATGTACATAGTGATTCTGAAGCTGAGAGACACATTTAAGAAACTAGACCTAAACCAAGATTGTCCAAATATGTCAAGAGACATCATCTTGCAACATAAATTATTGGAGATAAAGATGATAGACCAATGAAACAAAATAGATTGAGAAATGATATATGTTTACTGAGCATGAAGGAGCCCAAATCAATGAGAGATGCCTTAGAAGATGTAGACTAGAGTAAAGATGTAGACTGGAGTAAAGCCATGGAAGAAGAGATTGAACAAATTGAGAAAAACAAAACATGGATTCTAGTTCCTAGACTAGAAGAAGAAAATGTGATTTGCACCAAGTGGGTATTTAGAAACAAGCTAGATGAAAATGGTGAAGTCACAAGGAACAAGGAAAGATTAGTTTGCAAAGAAGAAGGAATTGACTATGGAGAGACATTTGCCCCTATTGCTAGATCGGAAGGAGTAAGAACATTACTTGCTTATTCTACGTACAAAGGTTTCAAAGTTTATCAGATGGATGTTAGATCTGCATTTCTAAATGGCATATTAGAGGAAGGAGTTTACATAGAACAACCAAAAGGTTTTGTTGATGTTAACAATAAGAACATGGTATGTAGATTACACAAAGCCCTATATGGTTTGAAACAAGCACCAAGAGCATGGTATGAGAGACTTCATAACTATCTTGTGAAGATTGCATTTGAAAGGATTGATGATAACATCAATCTGTACATGAAGACAAAAAAAGACAAAGTTGTTTTGTTATCTGAATTTTTTGTTGATGATATAATATTTGGAGGTTAGGATGCTTTATGTAAGGCTTTTGCAAATGAAATGAAGTAATAATTTGAAATGTCTATGTTTGGAGAGACCAAATTTGGTTTTGCAAGTATATCAGATGAAATATGGTATATACATCACCCAGTCAAAGTATGTCAAGGAAATATTGAAAACTTTTGGATTGGAGGATTCTAAACTAGTAAGTACACCTATGGTGACATGACACAAGTTATCAAAGAATGATGATTCAGCTGAGGTGAATCAAACATTATACAGGTCTATGATTGGAAAATTACAATATGTAGTACATAACACACCTGATATTCCATTATCTGTAGGGATAGTTGCAAGATTCTCTGCTAATCCTAGGGAGAATCATTTGATGGCTATAAAGAGAATAATGAGATATCTAAAAGGAACAAAGGAGTATAGTCTATACTATAGGAAAAATTAAAAATTTGAATTAAGAACCTATACAGATGCTGATTGGGCTAGAAACATTGAAGACAAAAAGAGGACCAGTGGAGGAGTATTTTTCTTAGACAAGAGGCTAGTTACATGAACTACTAAGAAACAAAATTGTACCTCACAATCTACTACTAAAGCTAAATATGTTGCTCCTGCTATAAATTGCACAAACAATGTATGGATCAAATAGCTACTCAAAGGCATGAAGGAAGAGATCACAAAACTAGTAACACTTTATTGTGATAATACAAGTGCTATCCATATATCAAAGAATCCTGTGATGCACACAAAGACTAAGCACATTGTAATCAAGTATCATTACTTGAGAGAATTAGTTCAAGATAAAGAGGTGAAGATGGAATATGTTAACACAAAAGAACAAATTGTTGATATCTTCACAAAATCATTACCTAAGGATGCTCATGAGTATCTAAGAGGTAAACTTGGGGTGATACCCTTATCAAAGGCTATCTAAGTAACAAAAGTAGTGTTCTACATCAAACAAGCTAATTTTTATATTTTACACATTGATGTGGTGGATCTTACTTTAGGATTTTCCTAAAGTAATCAAAGAGCTGAAACTTCAAATCAGTCACAAGTAAGGTGACAGAGGGAGAAATTGAAGAAGTTCATATCTACATGTTAATATGACAAGTCTTTGGCATTTTTGTCAAAGAGGGAAACAATTTTTGATCAAGGGAAATACAAGAAAGAGGGAGATAGTCACTGATCAAGAGAACAAAGAAAGAGAAATTCTAATTCTACCATCTACCTAGTAAGAGGGAGATACAAGAAGAAATTCAGAGGGAGTTATAAGGAAGAGTTTTATAACCTATTCAGAAGATGAAAGATGCTTATAGAGGAAGAGATTTCAATACAAGGAATTATTATTTTTAGTATTTTGTTGGTCTTACTATTTTGACCTCGTCAGTTTGGTTTGCCATCAATGCCAAAGGGGGAGATTGTTGAAAATAGATTGAAGCAGATTATTAAAGAGGGAGATTGTTGAGAATAGATTGATACAAGTATGATCAATATGCTTCAATCATTATTTTGTTACTGATGTCAAACCTACTATTTGCTGGTAAAATAACTACTTATATAATTTAAGTACTATCACTTATTTGATTGATGAAGAGAATTTGATCAAAAGATGTAACAATAGCACCTAGAGGAAAGGTTGAGTTATGATTATGTAAATGAGTACAAGAATCAATTAAGACAATGATAGAATGATGTATTAATAATATACTTAAGGTTACAAAGGTTGGTTACACTAAGAAAGTTTAGAAGAACAAGTTACACATAGTTTGTCTACCAAGCTTGACTGAGTGGATAGTAGGTTCCAAGCAAAGTCAGTGCAAGCTGAGCATAAAATCAATTGGAGCTGAGTAAAATTCTATTCTAGTGTATGCCAAGCCAAAAAGTGTATGGCGAGTAAATTTTAGTTGATGTTGAGCACCAGTAAACTTTAGTTCATGTTGAGTGATTTTATAGAGGATGCCAAGCAACATAGTATGTGCCGGGCATTATAAGCCAAATAACTTCGAGTGGTTGCATTATTTGAAAGAGCATGAATTCAATGGATTTGAGCTGACAAGTTTGTTTTCTTGGATTGTATAAACCATGTGAAGATAAGGTTGATGAGCTGGTGTCACAAAATTCAAGGTAAATCATTTTTAGGCAAATTCAAAGAGGATTCAAGGAGAAGTTTCTAAAAGAGATATGAAATATAGGGTAGATTCAGTAGACTCATTGTATTCTACCTAATGTTGGAATTCAAAAGTGGGAAGATTTACTTCTGAGAGGGGGGGGGGTGTGAATCAGAAGTACCAATATTTTAAGTTATAAATTTTTTAATTGAAATCATTACATGCATCTAACATCTCTAATTAACATGAAAGTAAAGGCATACATGAAAATAGATAGCACACGATTTGATCACCCAAAAAACCTCCAAAATGAGAAGGTAAAACTAGGGTGGGGATGACACCCACAACTTATCACTGCAACAATATATAAATGGTTAAGGTTACAAAGTTTGATCACCATCAATGGTCTGCCCTGTGAAAGGCCTAACCTGTTAAAGGCTCTAACACCCTATCAAAAGTGACCTATTTAAAGGATTTACAAAAACTCACTTGAAATGTCACCTTGTTAAAGGATTTACAATATGGCTGTTAAAGCAACCTATCATCATAGGATTTTCATTCTCCTAATATAGTGGCTAGAAAGTATAGTAGAATGTGTTCACTTGATAACTTACAATCTTCAATTGCTAATTTTAGATCCTTGTTCTATCCAGGATATGGTCCTTCTTGATCTAATATAACTCTATTCATAGTGCTAATGATTTATTCTAATCAACTTGATTCTGCAATACTGTTCTTCTTCTAAGTCTTTACACCCCTTTAAACTTCACTAGCATTCTCTCCTTTCATTCCAAACAATCCACACGACACTGAATTATGGGGTTCCATCTTCTTAAAAAGGTTTCAAGACTTAGGTTTAGGTATGAATCTACAATTGAGATTCATCCATCTTTCCTGCTCAATTCTTTCCATTTTTTTGATTGGTTGAATGCTGATTACATAGGGAATGTAATAGATTTGATCTTATCTTTTAGATCCTTCAAGATTTATCTGGAGTCAGATCAAAAATAGTTTACATCTAAGTTTGTGAGGGCACAAACTCTTATGCTACTTTTGTGTTACTCAACACTTACTGATTGCTAATGCTCAACACATATAGGAATTTTGTCTTGCTTGGCTCCTATAGTAATTCAGTCTTGCTCGACACCTATACTTTACTTGACACATATACTGGCTCGACATCAATTGTCACTTGACACTTGAATAATTCTACACTCATTGAATTTTTGGCTTGGTACATACTGTAGCTCGACATCTATATTATATTTGATATCAACTAGAAATTTCTTAAGTGTGTTGACACTTAATTGTCAAAACCAATTTGAGACCAACACCTAATCTATCCTAACCCTAAATTGGACAATGGAGAATGAGTGACAACAGATCTTAATTTCCTATTTATAGGAATGGATGGTTAGAAGAAAAGGTTTTCATGTGCGAGAACTTAAGGAAGAAAAGGAGTCAAGGGTTTTGCTTCATCAAGTGACTTAAAAGAAGAGTCTGCAATGACATGTTAATCAAGAAAGCTTAAGGGTATGAATGCTTGAAGGGTGAACAAGCTATCTGAGCTGAAATGTATGAAGACCAAGTGGAATGGAGGACTAAAATAGAGATCTATAATCTACAAATGGAGTTGTAAGTTGTTATAAGATGAAGCCTTACTATTACTCTCTAATAATTGTATTAGTCTAGGGTAAATCCTTTGGATTAAGGTTGACCTAATAGTCACTTATAAATCCTTTAACTGGGTGACATTCCAAGTGAATGGTCTAAAGTACTCTAATAAGGCTCACTCCTAATAGGGTGATTGAAATATTTTAACAAGGTCACATATAATAGTGTGTATTGTAACCTTTAACAGGGTTTGCTTTTCATAGGGCATCACTTCAGAAGAGTGAAAAAGGGTAGCATGTTATTGGTGGTTTTTCCAAAATTGGGTTTCCACATAAATAATCATGTCAAATCTATTGATGAATCTATTATGTTTCATGTTTACATTTTTGCAAGTTGATTTGACAATAACCTACAAGTTTTTAAGTGATTGCATAATCTTATGGAAGCATGCATGAAGATAAATATTTTATGGGTTCACTAAGTTGTGAAAAGTTTTATTTATACATCTGGACCTTGGATAACTGATTCACCCCCCCTTAGTTATTCAAAAATTATTCCAATGGTAAATATATAACTATATATAATATGCATATACATTTATAAATACATACATGTGTGTGTGTGTGTGTGTGTGTGTGTGTGTGTGTGTGTGCACGTTTGTATCTACATATACATATACATATATGCATTTATAAATGTGTTTATATATAAAAATATGAAAAATAATACCAAAAGAGTATGAAAATAAAACCAAGAAAAAATTGTGTGTGTGTGTGTGTGTGTGTGTGTGTGTGCACGTTTGTATCTACATATACATATACATATATGCATTTATAAATGTGTTTATATATAAAAATATGAAAAAGAATACCAAAAGAGTATGAAAATAAAACCAAGAAAAAATTCAATAAAAAATAAAAACAAAGAAAATGACACAAAACTAAACAAATAACTATTATGTACATGCACACAAAGGCACACATGCAACTAACAACAATGAATATCATTGGAGCAAGAGGAAATTTGATTTTGGGTGTGAGCAAGAACTTTGTAGGCGAGGGAACAAAAATTTTGAGGGCTATAGGATCCCATGGTAATGGTGATTCAGGCCAAGAGGTGGAGGGCTAGGTGGAAGGGGACCCATAGGGCTTGTAAAAAGACTAGGGCTAGATCAATTTCAAAGGAATGGCAATGAACTTGATATTCTTCAGAAGGTAGTGGAGGATGTCTCAAAGGTGGGTAATTCCTGAGATCCTATGTTCCCAAGATGAGCAAGTCTATTAGAAACCCTAGTCACCTCTCTTTGGAGTCAAACCAATAGGCAAGTGAAGTTTCCCACATATCAAAGATATTTTAGACAAGGGGAAGGGGAAATTTTCTATTAGTGTCCCAAATGATTTAGTTGATAATAAAATTGGTTTGATGTCGATGACTCTAGTGGGAAAACTTGTTGGTTCTCATCCCAACATTGTCGTTGTGAGAATTTTACAAAGAAGAAATATGATTTGAAGGGTAGTGTGGAAATCATGGTATTGGTGAAAGGATTCCTTTCCTTCTTGTTTGTTTGTCAATAAGATTTCAAAAAGATCTTCTATGGAGGTCCTTAAGTGATTGGTAAGGCTACTTTGGATCTCCAAAAATGATCTCCTAATCTAGATTTGAATGATTCTTTTTTGTTCAATCCCCTATTTGAGTTAGGATTCCAGAGCTCCCCTTAGAATTCTGGTATGAGGATATCTTTAAAGGTATAGCAAGATCCTTTAGAGAACTAATGTATATTGGCCTAGTCCTAGTATCACAAAGAAGGCTTACTTAGGTTAGAATATATGTTGGGGTGGAACAAGATAAAGACATATCAAAGGTTATAGAAGAGCATTCTAAACTACGAAAACAAAAATAGAAACTGGATTTCTGAAAGTGTTCCTTTTTCTTACTTTCATTGTAAGAAGACATGTCATATTACTAAGCTATAACCTTCCTCTATTGCAAAAGAAAATGATAGAAAGTCTCCGAAAAGGGAATGGAGAAAGAAGGAAAAGGCTTTAGTAAATGAGAAGAAGATGAAAGACCAGGAAAATATTTCTCCTTCAAAGGGGGGATACGAGTCTGAGAAGATTGATGACCCCTTGCAAGAGGAGAATGTCTTGGAGCCTAAAGAGGATGACAATTTGAACTTGAATTGTGGGAAGGATATGTTAGCCCCAACTAATATTGTAATATATATTGAGGATATTTTTAGATGATGATGCTATGAATGTATGTAAAAGATTCATATCAGTTGTGATATTATCATTAATGTGAAAGTCTTAGTTGGCTAGACATTATGATAATTGAACAAAGTACCATTTCATTAGATTAATGATGAGGATTTGATTGATGAAGAGGATTTGAAGAAAGTATGATGAAGATAGAGTTGATATGTAAGGTATTCAATGGGTAATTGAATGTGATGGACAATGACTATGTAATATTGGTTTTATTTTTTTACAATAATGTAATATTGCAATGTAGTGAAAGTTACAAGCTTAACTGAGTCACAAGGTTAATGAAGGGAGATTATATTCACCGAGAGACTACAATATTTCTTGAGCAATTGTGAAGGAAAGAAGAACACAATATTTCCTGAGCAAGTCACTATTAATTGAGTTATATGTTTCCCAAGTAAATGTAATATTTACTAAGTGATAAGCAAATGAACAAGTTTTGAAAATTAGAATCTAAGGTTGAATTTGGATGGAAATTTGGAAAGTTTGAGAAGATCTAAAGTGATAGTCAAAGTTTCTTGCAAGATCTATAATGGAGAAAAATGAAGAAGAATCTAATGGAGGAAATTGAAGAAGGATAAGGATGGACACAAAGTTCTATGTAAAGTTATTTTTTCTATGTATCTAAATTCAGTGTATGAAGGAATTGAGTTGTAAACCAAAGATAGATGGTTCTGTTTAAGTGAAAAAAGATGGAAGGATCTAGAAGCACCAAGAAATATATTTAAGTATTAAAATAAAATACAAGTAAATCCCGTGGATAAAATACAAGTATTAAATTCCTATCAATGCTATATCTTCCATACTCTATGAAAATTATCAAATTTGTAATATTTATTGTAATTGTATTTAAGATATATATAAAATGTGATACTCTAATTTAATTCTTGTTTCAAAAATGTAACCATGCATATATTTGACATTTTAAAAAGAAACATACATTAAAATCTATTGAACTTCAATTTTTTTTGTCATTGCTCATAAACCAACAAAAATTAACTATAAATTTATAATAATTTTTATAATATAATAACTTGAATAAGTATATCAAGATTGTTAGAGATACATTTGAGGTGTTTGAAAATTACAAGGTTACTCATGTAAAGTGAGAAGGAATTTCAAGGGAAAATGCTATGTCTAAGGTGGAAGTGAGACTGTCAAACTTAGGGAACAATAATCATATGGGATATTTTAGAGAGTTGGATGGGGGGAGTGTTGGTGTTTTTATACTATTAAGGAAAAAAATACTTAATACCAAGATGATGAAAAAAATGATAACCTAAGGATCAACTACTTCCCATAAACAATTATATGTTCTTCAAATCTAGACCCAACTTCAACAAAATCATGAAATATTTTCTACTCTTTTCGCTCTGCAAAACCAAGGTGGGTGCACCTAAGGGACAAAATATTTACAACCTAATACCACATGCATATTTTTCCCACTCCATGATATTTATAACAATGCACATCCCTTATAGTAGATTGGTCACAATTCTTCTTAGATCTACATGTAATTCTAGGCAATAACAACTAACTAAGACACACAAGTTAAATGTAAACAAGTTTTGACCAGCTTAAAAATTTTTCAACATTTAAAGTAAAATTGATTTTAATTTTAAGCTTGATGGTTATTCATGTTTTATTCATATGTAGATAGAACTAGTTGATCAGTGCCTCATCCATTGGGACTTAGAGTCTATCCACTTTCTGAACCTAACTGACTAAATTACAATCAATATTATCAACAATTCTAACTAAAACTCATTATTACGCATATCCTCTCTACTACCATGAAGATCCTATCATATTCACTAAAGAATTTACCTAATTCATTTAATTAAAAGAAATAGTGAAAAATGATATACAACTTAGCCTAATAGCATTCAATTGAACAAGCTTTGCTCATGCAATTTCAAGATAACTAGGTAATAAAAATGGAGACAAGATTCAAAAAGAAAAGATATGGGAACAATTCATCATTGTATATTAATTTCATTTGAAAATTGTATAACAATTGTAATAGAACTGAAAAATGACTCAAGATAAGACATCAAGATCCTGTAACATCAATGTATTCTTAGATATTTGTAGAGAAAATACATCACAAATTTTGCATCAAAGATTGGACTAAAAAAAATTTAGTAAAACTATAATTATGCATTGATTTAGACCCTTTCTCTAGCCTTGGAATCTCACTTATATAGTGTGAGATGCAACAAGCTTCAGGCATAGAGAAACTGACAGTTGTCCTTAAGACAAAAAAATCTACAATGTTACTATCATAAACGACAAAAATTTGTGCAACAAAATGGTATACATCATGAATATTCTTTTGTAGGGACCACTTCTATTTCACCCTTTTCTATTTCTTTGTTGCTAAGAATTTAATGATTGGCTTTATGGCTATTGTAGCTCGTTGGAATGTGTGATAGTTGGTCCTGCATGTGATGGACCTATCTTTGATTTTTTTAGACTTACTTTAACTTGAGGCTCTCCATTTACATCATCATGTACTATTAAAACAACAGTTATATTTGATTCCTCTACTGCCAGGTCATCAGTTTGGATTTCTATGCTTGCAATTGTACTAGGTTGTTCACCTCTATCCTCTTCTTCTTTTACTGATGTGTCAATTATTTGTACTTCATCTTGTTCCATTTCTTCATCATCAATTTCAGCACATTCTAACTGCTTTGCATGAACTAAATTTGCCATCCACTTGTCAAAAAGTGTGTCATTTGGCCAATTAAAATTTAGAAGACCATGCTGTTTCTTCATCACATACTCTCCTAATTTATCAATCTCAATAAAATCTTGCCTTAAAGAATCAAAGAATAATTGAAATTTTACAACTTCCTTAGTTGTGGCTGCCCACCATGCATTTCCCTTTTCATTTATGACCTCATTCATTTGTAGGCACAATAAATCATTTAACTCTTGGGCCTGCTCCTCCTTAGTCTTCAATTTATCCTCTTTATCTATGGCATGTGGGAACAGTCTAAAGTTAATATTCTTATACTTATCTAGATAACTTATGATTCTTCTCTACAATGCAACTTTCTTATCATCAAACTCTGATATATCATTGGTTAGATCATAAGTTTTCTTTATATATTCATAGGATAAACTAATAACAGAAAAACATAGAAGAGTAACATCTCTATTTATTTTGATCCATTTGTTGACAATTGGATTAAGAGCATCATCACTTGCTTTTAGCTCTTCCCATGTATTTAATACCTTTTTTAATTGCTCATAGAAGGATGGCCAATAAATTTTATTTACTAAATACATAATGTCTTTCCTTAACCTTTCCTCATATTGGATTTCTAACTCTACATGCAATGCCCACAGTTTGCTTTTTCCTTCTTCAAAATCCTCTGTAGTATAATACTGAGGTCTTTGTGGTGTGTCTAGAATTACAATAATAGGAGTGGATTTAAAAAGCTCCACTAGTGGGTAAGGATATGTAATTCTAGGCCTACTAGATTTTCCTTGGTGTCCCATCAATTTATTTTGTAGTTTAATTCTATTTTGAACTTCTTTATTATATGCAGCCAAAACTTTCTCATATTTTTCTTACAATTCCAACCTTTCTCTTTTGTCTCTCTGGGCTGTGGCTAAGGTGAAGTTGGCTAATCCAACACCTAGCTCGGTGGCCTCTTAAGTGGTAGTTTCTTCAACTCTTTTTACAATTAGGCTGCCTATCAAGCCAATATCATTAGGTTGGGAAGAGGCGGTCCTAGACCCTTTTCTCATCAACCATATCACTAGTGTAGTATGGTCCTCACTAAATTTGGCACCTTTCATTTCCTTCTCCTTTTCCTCTATGCTCAATTTATTAGTAACTAAATTGAAAACCATGGCATCTGCAATATCCCAATTGGGTAGCAACAAAACCCTATACACTTTTATCATTTTTCTCCCTTCTTCAGGGGTCAAACTTTTGAATTCCTACAACATTTCTTCCTTTATTTAATTTTGCACATCTTCCTCTTCCATTTTTGGATGCTCTATTTTCAATTTACTACATCTTTCCTCAAACACTCCAATGTTTGTTCTCGAAGTAAATTGGTAAAAGGCTTTGGACTTGACAAAATTATCATCAGAGATGAATTCATGGTAGGCCTATTCCATCACAGGTTCCAACTCTTTCCCTCTATAATCTGCAATAGCTAGCTCAAGGCTTGGAATAAAAGGTTCCTAGGGATTTCCTTCCTCCAATTATGAAATAGTAATGAAAACTCCTATTTGTAATGGGGAATGGGTGGGTGAATATTCCTTCGTTTGAGGTACTTGTTCCTTTTCTATTCTTTGCCACTTCAGCATGGGATCATCAAGTCTCTCCTCCAGAATGACACTAGTTGACCCCATTATTTCTTTTCCTTTATCTAATGTAGCCCTTTTATTATGAATTATTCTATAACTAGGTCTCTTTTGATCAATTAATTGCCTTGATCATACTACAATGGTAAATGATAATCTCCTCATGATCTGTTTGGCTTTTTCTAGAAAAGAATTAATAAAGAATAGTTTTTTCTCATTCATGACTTCCATAATTTTAGGAAAAATGGTCATTAGTTTATTCAACTTGTTTGCCTCTATTTTTTCATCCTTTAGAGGCTTATATTTATTATCAAAGCAATTAATAAATTCCAAAAATTTGGAGTAAACTCTCCACTTTTCCTTTTTAATCTCTTGCTCTTGTAGAGAGAACTCATTCCTTATTATATCTTCAGGAAAGTAGGGTTGATGTTCTTTTGATCCCACTTTAGCCCTTTACCTGAACACATCAAAAAATACTTAGAATCAGAAAAATGGGGATGAGATACAATAATCTTGTACTAGTACAAAAATTTATACAAAAATACCCAACCACCCTTAGTGATAACAAAATGGTGAGCCATAGTACAAGTGGGGAAATTGAGCCTCTGGATCTTCCAACCAATTGTGCTTCCTCTAATCCCCCTATTAGCCACAACATTTCAGCTATCCCTACCTTCAAAGGCACTTGGTAGGGTAGTACATGGGGAGTCCCTTGGAAACCATAAACCCTAAAAACTATTGAAACAAGGTATGGTATGATATCTACCTAGTTGTGGGAAACTTTCAACCTAGAAGGATTGTCCATGGGCCTAATGAAATCCAATAATACCCTAGGGATTCTAGGATTGTCCCTTAATGTGAGGCTTCTCAACCTGGATGCAAAATACTTATCAAATCTAACAAAACTGGCCTCCTCTGCATCCCAGGTCATGTCTACACTCCACAACTAGAATGATAGAGCCTCTCCTTCATACTCTTAGTTCAGAACCATCTCCTTTTCAAAATATGTAACCCCTTTAAATAAGAACATGTACATTAACAATGAATAATGACCAAATGTCTTTTCTACTTTCCTCTTTGAAATCCCCACTAAGCACGTATGGATTTCTTCTACTATATAAGATGCAAAATTGAAAATAATATCGACACCAAAAGAAGAGATCTGAGTCATCATATACATAAATTTTATTGGCACAAAATTTTGTTCATCTTTGCCAAAAACCCTATACAAAGTCATATATTTCTATGGCCCTAGAAGTGAAGAATTCCTTCTTAAATGGTTCTTTAGTAGATTATGTAACCAATGACAATTTTTCCAATGTAGCCCAAGTGTGCCCTCAATGCACCTTGCTTGACCTTATCCTTCTTAGACAAGTATTCTTTTTCTAGTCCTAGTAGGTCAATGGTCTCATGATAATTTGAGAGTGGTTCCAAACTAAAAACAGCTCAAATTTCTTTAGCATTTATCCTTATCAGGCATTCTCCATCTATTCTTCTTACTATCCTAGTTGTTGTGCCATAATTTTGTGCAATGATTGTGAGTAGGTCAGAATCCATGAAAACACTAGGGACTACTAGTTTTCCCAAATCAAAATTCCAAATATTTCCATGGGGTGAAAACAATTTTCTTTCTGAAAATCACTTCTTAAAAAGATGGAGCCCTATTTTAGAAGTAGTAGCATCCCTAACCCAATTCCCTCTATCATATAAGCCATCCACAATCTTGAGCCTATGGTTCACAAGAATGAGCTTTTTCATCTAGGAAAACTCATTTGTGGACTTAGTTAATTATTTGAGGAAGTCATCATGCATATTTCTACTTGCATAATCTACCTTCCTTGAAAAAACCTTCTTTGGAGGCATGTTTAATGATGATATAGAATACCAAAATTCTTTTTTGTTTAATGGATTAAGATACTTACTTGGTTGCCTGTCACTCTTTACTAAAATTTTGTAACACACAGTGGATACTAGAAATTCCTATGCATTTTTAAATTAGGGGAGAAACAATGCTTCAATAGTCTCTTAGCTCTCTGAAAACCTAAAATTTGTTTGCATAGAGAAGAACTGGTAAAATCTTGCAATATAGCTCTAGCTCTACTTCACATGAGGAGCCTTAATTTTCATAAATGGGTTGTAAGGAACATAGGGTGGCACCACCTTCTAATTTTTAAAACAAGCCGTCGATTTTAAAAAATTCAACGATCTAGGAATAAAATTGCCAGTGACTTAGTTTCAATCAGCCAGGTTGGTAGTCAACCCAATTAAATTTCTCCACATAGGCTTTTCCTTTAGCTGTTGGCAAGTTACAATGGACCCACTTGGTGCCTTTTGACATGTGTCACGCTCTCGCTATGTTGCTAAGCATAAACCTCAAGCAACTCCTCATAGTGAAATAGTGACCATCATTGATGCAGTCTTAATCGAATGGTGAATATTTCATGATTATTTTATTGCAACTATGGTGGGTCCTTTTAACTTTCCTTTGGTCTCCATGTTGTGAACACTAAATATCGAGCAAGTTTCTATAGCGATATGGCAACCACCGTCGATCTAGGAGAGATTTGATGAAACCAATCAACTAATATCCTTTTCAGAGTGTGAATCCATAGTGGCACATGACATCATACCATCCTTACATGTTGGTAGGGCTCTTTATGACAATTAGTTTTTATGATGTCACTTTTGAAAATAGGTCCCACCGCATTCTCTTTTCACGAGAGGTCATCATGTCGCGAGCAAAAAAGTTCTCACAATTTTTGGTGGTGACATAGTGACCACCGTAGACTTTGAAGAAATCCAACGTCGTGAATTAATAACATGTTATTATAATGATACATCTTTTATTACACTTGACCCCTGTAACATCCCATCATGTTGATGAGGCTTATTAATGACAAAAAAAATTTACATCCCCTGTCTTAAGGTTTGGCCCTGCCATGTTTCTCTTTTGCGGGAGGTCACCATGTCATGATTGGTAAAAACCTTAAAATTTCCAATGGTGACATAGTGACCACCATTGATCCTAAAAAGATCTGATGGTGTAGACGATTTACCTTGAGACCATGCATATATTAATTGGGTCCCATGTGCAGTACTTCTTTGGTTGTCATGTCGCATGCAGTAAAGTTCATACAAATTTTTATAATGACAACATGACTATCGTAGATCTTAAAAAGATCTAACAATAAAGATTATTTCAGAAGATTATGGAACAAACAAAAATCTCTTCAAAAGGTTCTCAAAAAAGGTATACATTGTTTCAAAAAAAGATTTTCTTGCTCGACTATAAGGTAAAGGCATATGACCTAAAGGGCTTGCTTAGGGCACAATTTTATTTAATTAGGGTTTTTCTTAGGGTTAACCAATTTAAAAGAGACCAAACCCTAATTTTTAGGTAAAAACTAGGAACATTCACACTGAAACACACTCAGAAAAACATGAGGCAGAAACATGACCAACAAGGAGTTTGGATCAAGAGCGAGGGATATAGAAATGAAGGTGAAATATAAGTAATTGAGGAAGGTAGGTAGGCTATTTGGTGGTAATAGTTATATGGCTATTTTCCTTTTGAATTAAAACTCAAAGTATGTTGATGGTAGAGATTCTTATAAGAAATATCATAGATTGGCAAAATTTATGCCATGTTTTTAAATGATGAATAAAGTAATGACATGATGATAGAGTCACAATGTTGAGAATGTGAAGTAGTTTGAGTATTTCATGGACAAAAGTAACATAATGAGAAGGTGAAAGATTTTAAAATATGCCATTATGATAATGACATTTGGGTTAACATTGTATTTCTTGACTCTTAATTAGATATCACAAAGGAGTTTTGGGATAATTGGGTGTTAAAATAGGAAACAAAGTCCAATTCCACTTTGGAAGCTTTATATCAACATAAGCCTTTCTCTAGAGATATTTCGAGAATAACTTTGGATAATGAGTTCCATAGTGAATTTTGAATAGATGGGAGGTGGTCTGGTAAATATGTTAGCATATAAGGAGTTAGGATTGGGAACCTTTATGGAGAAATACAGTTGGAAATTGGTTGAGGGATCTCAAAGTGCTTGCCAACATTTCTTGGTATGGAGTTTGAAGACACAAAAAGAACTTCAAATTTATGAACCTAGGAAATGGTGGTACCTTTTAAAGGATTATGTGAAAGAGAAATAAATGGAGGAGTGAAACAAGGTTGAGAGCAATGGGAGGGTGGAGATGAGCATACTTGTCTAGTAGGAAAAGCCCCTGGTTAAAGAAAAAAGGAATTGAGTTGCACAATGTTCATCTCAAGGGATTGACACTAGGAGCCAAGATACAAAACTCAAATAAATAGTGGATTGAGGAGGAGGTGGAGGCTGGTTTTGTTTGAGGTACCTTCTAGTCATGGATTAAATCCAAACTAATGCAACTTCTTGTCTAGTTTAGCAATAATATGCAATATATTTTAGCATTTTATGATGGTTTTATTCACAATAAATACCTATTTTATTTATTGGACATTATGTTCCTGCTCTATAAGTTATTAGTTATATATGTAGTGAGGTCAGTAGGTAGACTTGGAGTGACCTATTAATCATTTTTATGGTTGTGTGGTGTATAACCAATATATACACATGTAAAAGTTTCTTTTGATTAATAAAATATTATTCTAGTATTGATAAAAAGTATGCAATCTATTAAAATATTATTTAAATAACTTTTATAGTGCAATTGTTAATTTCATTTCTTAAATGCCAACCATCAATTTGGTTTATGGGTTGGAGTATCCACCTACTTTTGAATCCCTTTGACATCCCCAATTTTATCTTCTTAATTAATTTTTTATTAAAGAATTTCTCTAGGTCATTTTTTAAGAATTACATTGAAAGGTACATATTTAAAGAAATACTAAAATTTAAAATCAAAATTTTATATAAATATAAGTAAAATATAAAATATAAAATAAAAATAAAAATATTTATATAATTAATTCAAAAATTAATAAATCTCTCTCTATGAATATAATTTCGAAGGTAAATTTTTTAAATGTGGTTTAAATTTTTACCTATATTCAATTTTTATTTATAATTATAATAGAATAATTTAATTAAAAGGTATAGGTGACATAATCACCTTTAAATATGGAATGTATAAATGTAAAGAAAAGCATGGAATTAAACTATATTAAAAAATAAAATAAAGATGTAGTCTATATAATTAAATAGAAATAAGTGTGAGTACTTACCATTGATAGTAATAAAATCATTTGAATTAGTGGAATTTTAATAATATCAAATTCTAACATATCACAGTGTTCATCTTTAAATTTTATTTATTGTTGTAACATTTTATTCTAGAGACTATTTTTTAATACAAAAGCAACAAGAGGGTGTTCGCCCATGGTACAAGAAAGAACTAGATCATTTATAACATATTAACAACAAAATAGTACAACCTCTCTAACCTCTATCAAAAATATATAATGAACTAGAGTTTTTGAAAGAAAAATTAAAATAGACCATAGTATCAAAGTTAGCTGGATTGTCTATATAAAACATGAGCCATGCAGGGCAAATATACGTATTAATCATAGTATGTAAATAGAGACTAGAACCCCTAGGGCTTTCATAAGGATAAAAAAAATAGAAAACCCCATAATCAACCACCATTACTAATTTCCTCCAAGCCCCTTGGAGAGAAGGGTTGAAGCTCATTCCTCTTTGAAAAATTGAAAGAGTTCTTTGTAGTCTTCATCAACACCAATTTGATTCTCATGATCCTTTCTTGAATTAAGCATAGGGTAATAGAGAAATCATACATTAATTAAATCACAAGTTTATATGTTTCCTACATACTTCTATTGAGACCACCTATCTCCTTCTTCAACACTTTCACAACATCTTCAAGATTAGTGATTTGATGCTTGATTTTTTCCATAATGCCATCAGTTTTGGGGTGGCGAGTGTCTATCCTTTTCTCCTCTTCAACATTAACTTAAGAGTGTGGGGGGGGGGGGAGCTTAGGAGTGGGACTAGGACTAGGGGTTTGAGGAGGGTTTTTTTTGGATTGAGGGAAAGGGAGAGGGGAGGGGTAGGGGCATGCCTAATATCCTTGATAATCATAAGAGGGGGAGGGGGAGAATCTTTTCTTCAAACTAGACAAATATTGGGAGGAATCCTCAAAGAATTTGCTAATGTCTTCATAAAAGATTTCAAATTAGTGAATCAATGGTTTTAATGAATTTCTTACATTTCTCCTTGGCCATCCTATTAGACCTATTAGCAAGATTAAATCCCTTTTGATAAGATTGTCTTGAGTGAGCATTGTATACACTAATATGTTAGCAAGAAACACTAATCTATTAAGAGAACAAAGAATTAACTAACAAATATTAATATAACATATAAGAGATGTTGGGTGATGCGATGCGCTCCCCTGCCCACAGGTGGTTAATTATGTGGTGTTCCATGTTCACTAACAGTCATGGCTTTTGGTGCAACAGCAAATGGGCCCAATAGGCCACCGATTGTTGGGCCCATTTGCCGTTGCACCAAAAGCCATGACTGTTAGTGAACATGGAACACCACATAATTAACCACTTGTGGGTAGGGGAGCGCGTCGCATCACCCAACAAGAGAGACTAAAGAGGAACCCCTAATTAGGAATGTGAGCCAAATGAATGGACTCTCCCAATAGGAATTAGCTCTTTTCTTGGTAGATGAATCTAGATGAAGGATTAGTATGTATGCTCAAAGGGCTTCAAGTTTGCTTCAATGGTGGATGGAAAATGGAAAATTGGTAGCTTTGTGAGCTCTCAATTTGGCATTATAAGGGTATGGTTAAGGGCTTTGGTTTCTCAAACTAGCATTATAACTTTAACTCAGAGATTGTGATGAAATGGCTTGGGAGGGGATTCAATTTATAGGCTAAGGGCTTGAGGGTTTGAGGGCTAAGATGCAAGGATAGGGAAAAGCTCATGGAGGGCTTAGATTGCATGAGAGGAGAGCACATGGATTGTGCTTCCTTACAGCCAATCAGGGAGTGACGCATGTCACAAGGTGAGAGGATGGAGGAAAGGGTAAGGATGAGTCAACAAAGGAGGCTCAAGGGATAATATCTTCATAAAGAATTTTCATAATGGCTTGTAAGAGCAATGAATGGGCTTGTAAGAGTCTTTATGGCTTTGTAAGAGCATTCATGGTTGGGTGGTTGGGATATTTTGGAGGGAGTTGAGATTGTTGACTTTGCTTGGCTTAGAAAAGTCTTAAGCTTGCTTAGGGAATGTGACAAGGTTAGGGGGGGAATTAGAGGTAATTTAGGATTAGACTAAGCTTGTTAGAGATATGCAAGTGGATGACATTTAATGAGGGTGGGTGAGTTAGTGATTAAGCTTGGTTAGTATGGGTGGATGGGGTGGATTAGGCTAAAAAAGGGGGTTTAGGGATAGGCTTAGGGTTAGGATAAATAAAGTTTATTTATCTCATAGGTTAGGTTTGAGGAGATATTTATTAAAACATTTTTAATAAATATGATAATTAATATTTAACCTTGGTTAAATATTTTGAGTTGGGATTAGGGGTAGAAAATGATGGGATTAGCCTTTAATCAAAATTAAAGAAGGATTAGAAGATTTTGGAAGAGGTTAGTGGTCTTAAGGAAATTGCCAAGTTTTGGGCAAAAAATAAATAAAATATTTATTTTGGAAATTTTGGTCAATTTATTAATTAAATAATTAATAAATAAGGAAATAATGTTTAAATAAGATTTAGACATTTTTGGGAGGGATTCCTTAATTAAATATTTTTAATTAAGACAAGGGGATTTAATGGCATAAAAATAAATAAATAAATTAAATAAATAAATAATTAATAAATGATGATGTCATCAGAAACTTTTCAGAAAATAAAAATACTTTATTTTCTAAGGGATTTTAGGTGTCTACATTTTTCCCCTCTTTGATGTGATGCCACAAGTGGCATGGCATCAAAGATAAGAAAATAAGATGCCCAAGGCTAGAGTAGAAGAGGAGAGAATGGACTGCGAGATGCCCCTTCAAGAAGGCGGCGGGGAGAGAAAATGAGGCTCAACGACTTCTTGAAAATTCAAGAATTTGGGATGAGCAAGGAGACTCAGATTGGCAAAGAGAAATGGCTGAATTAGCTCAAACTCGCACTACGAGAGAATGATAAATGGAGGTCAGAGGCACAAGAGGAAGCAAGCTTAAGACTTCAGGGAAGGTGGAGGATGAAGGAGCAGAGCACTATAAAAAGGAATCTAGGATAGGGAGAGGGATAATGAGATGATAAAGCTGATGCAACAGGATTTCAAAGAGTTAGATTAGCAGAAGATGGGTTTCGGAGATCCCTAGGACTAGGATTGTGAATCTCGAAAGATGAAGCTTGGTGGATTGATTGGATTGGTGGATCCCTAAGACTAGGATTGTGGATCCCTAAATCTAAAAGTGAAGATTGATTCAAAGAGATACTGATGCATAAGCTGGGGTAGGAGAGACAAATGCTGGATATGGATGGGGGATAATGGAGATGAAGGGAATCCATTAAATCTTTTTGAGTGAGGGGATACTTCAAAGAGAAGTATCACCATGTAGTTGAGCACTAGATTTGCTACAGGACTGTTGGTTAATTTCCAAGGTTACCAAGAACATCAAAGCCTTTTCACAAACTGTCCAGAGGACTGACGAACTAACTCAAAATAAGCATGCAAGGATTCCCCCAGCATCACACATGGGGTAACCCACAAGCAAAAAAGGAAAACAAAAAAAAGACTCGATCAAGACCTTATGCTCAAATTGCCCCATTCGTAGCATACCATGATATGGAAGATCGTGGCAACCTTGAGGAGGGAACAAAAAGATTGCTTGGAAAAGATACTTCAAGACCCAAAAGGGAAGATTCCAAATCAAAAGAAAGCAAAAATCCAAAAGAGAATCATTTTCCAATGAGATGGATAGGACAAGCTACTAACAGACCAAGATTAGACATGATGAAAGCTATATCCTACAAGGATCTATCAGAGAGCACCTAAGCTGGTGGATTTGGATCAGTGATGCATCTGGCAAGCTAAACTAAGAGGATAACACTTTGGTGATAGGAGATCTAGCTAAAGGATGCATTAGAATAGCTAACCAAGGGTTGTGCGATGTGTGAAAGATGTTGATCAAGGAGGAACTGGCACGAAAGTTGGATAGATACAATGGTACTAAGCTAAAGAGGATGTACAAGCTGATAGACTCAGATATGTTACAAATGTACAAGGTTGTTCATGTTTTGGTTTGTGTGAGATGGAAATGTTCGTGAAGGGTGGGATGTCTGCAATAGTTGATAGGCGGATAGGTAGATGGTTTGCAAAAAGCTTAAGTGAAAATGGGGTTCTTTGTGTGCATGTGATAGGATACAAACTAGGATACAAGCTTTGGTATATAATACAAGCTGGAATATGGTACAAGCTTTTGGATAAGATTTGGATATACAAGCTATGATACAAGATTTACAAGCTGGGGTACAAGATTTACAAGCTGTACAAGAGGTATTTACAAGCTTCATCAGATTTTGGATATTCGATTGGAACACCAAGGGAACAAGCAGGTGTTTTATGGGATGGTGGGTGAATGGATGAGGGATAGGATAGTGATAGATAATGAATTAGTCTTAGTACACAAGGCACTTGAATTACCAAGTTTGCACCAAGGTACCTATCCAAGGTGCTTGAATTGCCAAGTTTTCACCATTGGACGCTTATTTCTCTTTACTATTTTTTTGTATTTTTCAAAAGATGGGTATACCAAGGATCTTCAAGCATAGAAATTCTTGAGATGAATGATGTTAGTAGGATAATTCAAGAGTTCTCCTTTTGGTGTAGATAGCTAATAGGCTCCAGAGCCAAAGGAGGTAGTGACAACATAAGGACCAAGCCAGATAGGTTCAAACTTGCCTTTCTTTTCTCGATTTGCTTGGACTTTCATGTTTTCTTTGTGGACCATGTCACCTGACTGAAAGTGTCATGGAAGCACATTCTTATTGAAATTCCTTTTGAGACGAGTTTGATAGACTGTGAGATGATCATAGGCTTGTTGTCACTTCTCATCTAAGAGATCTAGTTGGGTGAGTCTAGCTACTCTGTATGCTTTATCTGATATTTGCCCTTGCAAAGATATGGACAAGGAGGGAAGTTCAACCTCTATGGGTAGTACTGCTTCAACACCATAGACTAAGGAGTATGAAGTTGTGCCTGTGGATGTACAAAAGGAATTTTGATAGGCCCATAGGGCTGGATTTATTTGTAGGTGCCAATCGCGGCCGAAATCATTGACAACGTTCTTTAGGATTTTGAGGAGGGTTTTGTTAGTTGCCTTTGCCTGGCCGTTACCTTGTGGGAAATATGGGCTAGAAAAGTGGTGATGGATGCGGAGGAAAGTGCATAATTCTTCCATGTTGAGATTTTCAAAGTTACCTCCGTGGTCGGTGAAGATGGTGGATGGGATACCAAAGTGGCAAACAATGTGGTACAAGATGAACTTGGAGACCTGAACTCCTGTAGCTGAGACTAGGGGGACTGCTTCCACCTAGTTAGTGAAATAGTTTGTAACTATTATTATCCATTTATGTCCATTAGATGAGAGGGGTGTGATAGTTCCAACTAGATCAAGGCCCCAACAAGCGAAAGGCCAAGGTGGTGCAATAGGCTGTAGATCTTGTGCTGGAGCGTGCACGAGATTTGTGTGCTGTTGACATGGGAGACATTTTTTGACAAAGTCACAGGAGTCTTCTTCGATGGTAGGCCAATAGTATCTTGCTCTAAGGATTTTTCGTGCTAGGACAATACCACTTGTGTGGGCACCACAAAGTTTGGAGTGTACTTCTTTTAACACCATCGCAACCTCATTTTCATCTAAACATTGAGAGAGTATCGTGATAATCTCGACGATATAGGGTATTGGCTATGATAACATAGCGGGATGATTTTTGGATGAGGTTCTGGCATTGGGTATGTGTGAGGTGAGGGGATATGATACCATCATTAAGGTAAGCATAAATCTCATGGTACCAAGGGGATTGGGGACCAACCAAGATACAAACATAGTTTGAATCCTCATTCGCATAGGTGGGTGTGAGGAGCTGCTCGACTAAAAACTCATACTGTGTAGCCACTTGGGGAATTTCCAAGGGTGAGCCGATAGTAGCCACAACATCTACTACTTTTTTCTATATTCGAAGCACTTGTGTAAATTGAAGATTTGTAAAATGCTGGGTTAGTTGATCAAATAGCTCTTTGTAGCTTTTAAGCTACAATTCCCTAGCACCAATATCTAGGGAATTGTAGCTTGAAGGCTTTTGGAATGTAATCTCCTTGAGGTGTGACCAACAATATTCCTGCCCCTAATCCATGAGATGTGTATGAGCCATCAAAATAAAGTTTCCATGGGGGCTATTCTTCAATTAGATATATATGCTCATGTAGAAATTCTGTGATCAAAGGATATGCATATATTAGAGGTGCATCAGCTAGGTGATCTGCTATAGCTTGCCCTTTGATTACCTTTCTGTCCACATACTGGATGTCAAATTCGCTCAGGAGCATAACCCATTTGGCCAAACAGCCTGTAAGTGCTATTCTGGAGAGCATATACTTGAGAGGGTCGATCTTGGAGACTAGTTAGATGGTATGACTTAGCATGTAATGGCGAAGCTTTTGAGTTGAGAAAACAATTGCCAAACAAGCTTTTTCCATAGGAGTATAATTGAGTTCATAACCAACTAGTGTTCTACTGATGTAGTAGATGGCTCTTTCTCTGCCGTAGTCATCAAGCTATGCTAGAAGTGCCCCTAGAGCAGTAGGCATTGCTGATATGTACAAAATCAGGGGACGACCAAGAACTGGTGGAACCAAGATAGGGGGATTGGTGAGATACTGCTTGAGCTGATCAAAGCTGCGCTGACATAAAGGATCCCACTTGAAGTTTTCATCCTTCTTCAGTAAATGTACAAATGGTGTACACTTATTTGCAAGCTGGGAGATGAAGCATCGAATGGATTGAAGCTTTCCCTGAAGAGTGCAAAGCTGTCACAGTGTTTGGGGAGGAGGCATGTCTAAGATAGCCTTGACCTTCTTGGGGTCGATCTCTATACCTCATTTAGAAACTATAAAGCCTAGAAGCTTGCCAGATGTGACCCCAAAGACACACTTCTTGGGATTCAGCATGAGATGATATTTGGCTAACCTATCAAAGACTTTCTCCAGGTTAGCAAGATGATCCATGAAGGTATGAGATCTGACCAAGATATCATCCACATAATCCTCCAAAATGCTATGGATGAGATCATGAAAAATGTCTGTCATAGCTCTTTGATAGGTAGCCCCAGCATTCTTTAGGCCAAAAGGCATCATGTTGTAGCAAAAGGTTCCCGAAGGGGTAGTGAATGCTATCTTATGCTGATCCTCTTCTGCAATCTTGATTTGATTATACCCAGAAAATCCATCCATGAGGGACAAAATTTCATGTCCAGCTGTAAGATCTACAATCATATCTATGTTGGGCAAGGGAAAATCATCTTTTGGACAAGCTTTGTTAAGATCTCTAAAACCAGTGAAGATTCTGATATCACCGGAAGGCTTAGTGACAGGGACCATGTTGGAGATCCACTCTGAGTAGTCGATAGGTTGGATAACCTTAGCAGCTAACATTCTTTCTAATTCAGCTTTGACCAGTAATGCCACCTTGGGGTGTATTTTTCTAAGCTTTTGTCTGACAGGCTTGATCTTTGGATCGACTGCAAGATGATGAACTACAAGCTTTGGATCAAGTCCTGGCATGTCCTGATATGACCATACAAATTGGCCAATGTTCTCTCTTAAGACCTCAAAGAGGAGGTCAGCTTGGTCTTGTGATAGGGATGTAGCAATGTGAACAAGTCTAGGGATCTCTGAAGAATCGATGTTGACTTCTCTAGTATCCTCAATTAGAATAGAAGACACCTCTGGTCAATTATCTTGAGGAGGCAATGCTAAATCCTTATGTTCTTCTTGTGACTCTAGATTTTCTTGCTAAGGGGTTCTCTTCACTGCCTTAGCTAGTCTTAGATTCACCTTAGTTCCAGTTTTGGGTGTATTGGAACTAGGTTGGGATTTTCTCCAAAATACCCCTTGGGATCTAGCTTATAGATATAGGAAAAATCTGGCTTTTTTTTCTTGTGAGGTGTTTCAGCTCCCATGAATCTCAGAAGCACTTCCTCTAATGTGAACTCATTAATGTGTATGACGCTTGGTTGGTCCCAATCTATGAGTTGTGGATGGGCGAGTGGTAGGTCAATGAAATGGATGGATAGTTCTTGGAGAATAGAGTCTCCGAGGAAGATTTGGTCTGGGATATCATTGTAGGCTCTCTTTTCAACTTCCTTAAAAATCTCTTCGATTTTGAAAAGGTTGCAGTGAATGTTCAAAAAAGTGTGACCGTCCGCATTGGTGCCCCCAGTTGTGGGTATGCCAAAGCCAAGACCTGACTTCGATTCCCACTTGTGTGCATCGATGGGGCACTGCATGCCTCTTTCTTTTGGTCCTAGACCACCACCTTGATAGTTTCATTTTTCAGTGATGAGCTTATGTTCTTGGGTATACTTTTGGCTGAAGTGATCAAGGCGTGCTTGATTTCTTGGAGGTGCATCCTTATGTAACCAATTGTTGATATTTGGATTGAGCTCCTCATGAAGAGGGATTTTTGAGGATACAAAGGTTGTTGGGCTAAATTGTTTGTATCGAGGAGGTGGAATCTCCTTAGCTTTGTGATATGTCAATCGTCCATGGGCATGTGGATCAAGTGGGAGTGCCCTGACAACAAATGCATCTGACAGACTATACTCTCTACAACCTTTGTTATTGATCTTCACGGTAGATAGGGTGGAGGTGAGGATGGTTTCTAGGTCATTACAAGTGTGGGATGAGCTAGCGATGGCTGTGCTGATATCAATTCTAGGGCAATGGTTTGCATATGAAGCTTTAACCGCATTGCAGTAAGCAAAGAGTTCTGGATCAACCTGGAGAAATTTGACACACTGATGGTAAGTGGATGGAATGGCTTTCATGGCATGAATCCATGGGAAATCGAGGAGGATGTTGAATGGTAGGTTTAGATTAATAACATGGCAGAGTGTTTCTTGGATGACTAGCCCAACCTTGATTGGCAGCAAAATAGTTCCTTCTATGGTTCTTTACAAGTTGTCATAAGCTTTGATGGCGATAACCTCACTGATGATATCTGCCTCAGTATACCCAGCTTGTTTTATGAATTTTAGGGTGCAAATATTCAAGGCTGATCCATTATCTATCATTACTCTTTTTACAGCAAAATTGGATACCATAATGGCTATGCGGAGCGGAAAGTTGTGATCTAGCTTGACCACGGGTATGTCGGTGGGTTTGAATGATAGGGCACATAAGGAGGATAGATGTCCAACGAGATTACAAAAATTAGTAGCGTTGATATCTGAAGGGACACAAGATTCTATGCGAGCATTGTCAAGGATGTTTTTGTACACAGGACTAGTGCGGAGAAGGTCTAAAATGGAGATTTGGGCTGGCATGTTTCCAAGGTGTTCCAAGATATTGTACTAGCTTTTTGATGGAGCTGATGGTGCTGGTGAAACAGGTGGGCTTGCGATGTTAAATTGCGCTCTTCAAGTGGTGACTACACACTCATTATTTGGTCCTTGGATATTGATAACATTGAAAAAAGGACCATTCTCGAATATACAACCTATGAGGCTACCATAGTCTATATAGGATGAAGTGTGGTCATTGTTCTTCCCATGCTGTTGGTTTGGCTGGCGGTTGTTGGTGTTGTTGTTGTTGGTTTGGATAGGTGCTTTTCTAAGATTTTGGTTGTTGTGAGGAGGAAAAGCATTTTGATAGATTTGTAAGCCTGCATTGGGAGAGGTTTGGGCACCAACGGTGATTTCTTTCTGATCAATGAGGTCCTGCACATAATCTTTCAGTTTCATGCATCTGAGGGTGGTGTGACCTTTTACCCTATGAAATTTGCAGTACTCATTATCTTTGTACCATGCAGCTTTGGATTGGCTTGGGTCAATTTTCTGGGTAGGAGGAAATTTGATGAGGTTTTCCTTAGTCAATTTCTCAAAAATGACATCCAAAGGTTCACCAAGGGGTGTATAGTTTCTAGGTGCAGGTTGGAATCTGGGTTTTTGCCCTGCAGCTACATTGATGGCATTAGCTTGATTGCTAGACCCTTGAAAGTTGGGTCTTGGATTGTCGCTTTGATAGCTTTGGTGATTTTGCTATTGGTAGTTGATAGATTTTTGATTTTTTGGTTGATAAGGTGAGTTGGACTAGTTTTGAGAAGGACCAACAATATTCAAATGTCTGGTGTCAGTGACACCATCTGTTGCAATGTGCTTGTTTTTGTTCCAATACCTAGACTTGTCATTGGAATGTGTTCAATTTTGGTTGGCCTCTTTGTAAATCTTGACCACACCATCTTTAATGAGTCCTTGCTCAAGGATCATTCCTTTCTCTTTGATATGTTTGTAGGTCTGCAAACAGTTCATGGTCATGTGGTGAGCCAAGCTGGGATGGGCATTATCAATAAACATTTTCACCAAATGGCACTTTAGTAAGGTGCAAGATATGTGGGTGGTAAGGGTTTTCCATCTTTGTAGATATTCAGGAAGGCTTTCTCCACCTTTTTGCTTAGTGTGAACAAGATCAACTACTGATAGCTCTGTTTCAACAAGATGGGCATATTGGGCTACAAATGCCTCACACAATTCAGCAAAGTTTTTAATTGTTCCATATGGGATCCTATAAAAACAGTCAAGAGCTGGTCCGGCCAAGCTTTTGGGAAAGAGCCGCAAGAGGAAGACATCATCGTATGCCACTTCTTGGCAGTGCATGTAAAATTCTTTGATATGTGTGACAGGGTCTCCTTTTCCTCTAAATTTGTCAAATTTGGGTGTCTCAAAATGCTTGGGAAATTGTGTCATGGTAATGGCTCTGTCAAATGGGTAAGGACATAAAGTCTCAAACTTGAAGGTTTTTGGATCATTTCCCTCTTAGATGTTCTTCAAAGCTATCTTCATGGCTTCCCATTCTGAATTAATGGCTGATGGCTGGGCTGCCCCTAATATAGGAGTGCCCTGAGGTAGGTATGTGCTAGATGGGGCAATGGAATATGGATGGCTTTGAGGTATGGGCTGGTAGGGATTGTACATGGCTTGGGCAACTTAATGGTGGATGATGGGTTGCTGAGGTGGAGGTGGCACATATTGCTGCATGTGTTGTGAGGCTTGCTGTTGATATTGGATTTGGGATAGGGATTGAGGGATGTAGGCTGGCTATGGGATAAATGGATTGCTTTGTGGAGGTAAGATATAAGATGGTTGTGAAGCTTGGGGAAAGGATCGGGGAGCTTGTGGAACTTGACTTTGGATTTGAGGAGTTTGACCAATATATGTGGGTTGTGCCCCCATTTGGGAAGGCATCTGCATGGCAAAAGAGGCCAAGTAATTGGTGGTTGGTGGTGGTGGATTTCATCCTAGAAGTGGCATAGAAAAATAGTTGGTAATAGGAGGTAATGGATTAGTTGGTGGTGGAGGTGGTGGGAATTGAAAGCTTGGAAATGGAACTGATGGGGTTTGATAGCTTGGTGGCTAGATTTGAAAGCTTGGTAGAGTGGTGGCAGGAGCTTAGGTCACTTGAGAGCTTGGCAGAACATTGGTAGTAGCTTGTTGGGTTTGATAGCTTTGTGGAGTGAGGGTAGTGGCTTGTGGATTTGTGGCTGATGGCATTGAGCTCCAAGGACCTAGTGGAAATGATGGAATTGTGCTCTGAGCTAAGGTAAACAAGCTAAGTGTGATTAAAAGTTGATTACTTGGCCCCATGGGTGGCATCTCGATTGTATATTGCTGAGGTTGGCCAAAGATACTAGCACTGATTTGGGAGATGGGTGGATTTGGAAGGATGGGTTGGAGAGCAGCATCAACAATAGTGAAGGGAGTGAATGATGAGGTGTTTTGGAAAAAGGGGGTTTGGGATGGAGTGGTATGGACCAATGGTGGAGTGGTGGTGGCTGGATTGGCTTGCAGAAGGGAGATTTCAACTTGAGTGGAGGCTGGTATGTTTGGGTCTGTTGGATCATAAGAACTGGTTTGAGTTTCTTCTTTTGGCTCATATTGAGGATAATTTGAATCATAAGAGCCTATTGAGAGTGGTAGTTGCCCAAACAATGGGTGAGATGGTTCTGATAAGGGAGGAGGTCTTCCAAAGTTGAAGACTTTGATGTTGTCCCTTCAAAAGTTAGCCATGATTGTTTCTTTGTTCTTGTCTATAATGGCATTCATCAATACTGCATTTCCTGGTTGGTTCATGAAAGATTCAATGTCAGTAGGTGATGGTATAGTATTCTCTGGGCTGAAGAATGGTTGACTGCTCAAGGGGAGCAAAGCTGTTTGATCTAAATGATAGGGCTCCATTGTTTCTTTCTTCTTCTTGGCTAAGTGAGTGACAGGTGGCATGAAAATGCAGAATGTTTCCTAGGGATGAGATGCAACAATGCTGATGGATGTAAAAGGGGAAGGCTTTTCTATGCAAATTATTTCCTAGGTTGAGGCAAAGCTATATGAAAAAACCTAAGGAGGATTGGGTTGGGGATTCTAACTTAAAAGAAATGTTGCCAAAGCATGAAAGGTCTACTTTCCTATGTGCAAGCTTGGTGGTGATTGTGTCAACTTAAGGATAGACTAATGATCCTTTAGGAAGAACACGCGATTGACCACTTGTGGATCCCAACCTTTAGCTCAAGGTGATGAGGGATGACAAGTGACAAAGCTAGATTACCCTAGACAAAGCTCTGTTAAAGGGATAACCTTGGTGAGATTGCTGGATTTGGAAGATGTTAGGAATGGCAAACTTTTGGCAAGGTGACAACAATTTTGAAGGCTTGGATGTGAAGTTTTTAGATTGCTGGCTAGATGGTTTGGTTCTAAATGAGATGAATGAGCTAAAATTCTTAAGGGGAGGATTAAAGATGGCTAGCTTACCTACAAGGATGACTCTAAAGTGGAGCTTATGCAAGAAGATGTTGAGAAACAAGGGGGTCTAATCATAGAAATCATGCCTAGTTAGTAATGCATAAGCATAGTTAACTCCTAAATGTTGGTTAAGTTGGATGGTGCAATCTAACCAGGTGTCTTGAAGGGCTTCGTCGGTAGCTTTGTCCTCTACTTTGTGGAGTTTGGAAATTTGAGGGCTTAGTGTTATTTCCTTTCTCTTGGCTGAAAGTTCTTGGTATGCCTGAGATGGCTTGAGTTTGGCTTTGTGAAACTTCTGTTTGGGTTTGGGTTGTTCTAACATGAATTCTCAAATTTGCTTGGCTTTAAGAGATCTCGGTTGTTTTGCTTTGACTTGTTCAACTTTTGAAATAGGCAGTGACTACGCTAAGTATACCCTAAGCTAGGATTGACCAAGTTTGGCAAACATTCATTCAACAAATAAAAAATCAAGCAATAGATAGGAACAACCAGATATAAGTTTTTGATTCTCAGAATGTGATACTTGTGCTAAGGTGTGTGTATGTTCTACAAATGTTTCAATCAGTCACTTCAAACACATTAACATCCTAGATGGTTGTCTACAAGGCTGACAGTTTGTTTAGCTAGGGAGTCCTCGATATAACCAAGGTACGTGAGGCCCAAATTCGTAGATGAAGCCAAAATAATGTCACACAACCAAGAGGAGTGGTAACCCACTTCTCCTCTTTCACTTCTCAAGGGTATAAAGTTCCTTGAGGCTTAGCTCGAGTGACAAAATCTTGATTTCAAGAAAAGTGTCTTTGGATTGACCTCTCGATTTTTATACTCTATCAGAATGTTGGAGTTAAGGTCATCCAAGGGGTGATGAAATCTCCAAGTAGGCCTCCTAAAGCTTAAACAAGATTTTGGATCGTAATCTTATGCACCCAAGATGGCCTCAAAAGATGAAAAGGGGGGAGAAGACTTGGATGATCTTGGGCTAAAAAAACACGTTTGTTCTTTTACCAGCTGACTCTTATGTGTGCTGATCTAGACTTTGCAAGCACTCATGTTTAAGATGAAAATGGTCAATTCCAACTTTAAAATGTGCCAACAAAACAAAATTGATCAAAGAATGCAAACAAGAAGAAGAGTTAGGGTCAACAAGAAAGTAAACCCGCGCATCTGGAGCCCCTCTATATCAAGTATCGATTAATTTCCTTTAAGGCATTCAAGAGTTGGTGTTTGTTCATTTTAAATCCAAAATAAAGATGTGTGAAACTTGATTGTCAAGCACGCGCCCGGAGGCCCTCCATGTTAAGATTTGTTCAATTTTTATGCCCAAATGAGGTGTTAGCGAGACTAATGTGCATTCAAGAAATTTTATAACTTAGAAAAACTAATAAAAACCTAAGTAAGTGAAGTTTGATTTTTGTGGAGCACTTAACATCCTCTTAGGTAGACCCATCCCCATAGATGGCACTAAGATTGCAACTAATAGTTAGAATGATGAGTGATTAAAGAAGGTGAGTCCAACAATAAACTCACTCAAAGCATTTTTATTAGTTTTTATAACTTAAAATTTTTCTAAAATGTTGATTCCTTTTATGTCCAAAATTGAAGTGTGAGATATTGAAATGGTTAATTGATCCTTTGCATTCAAGATTGTGTTTGTTTGTTTTAAGCATGCATTCCAAGAAAGATTGATTTTAATCCATGGCATTCAAGATTATGTTTGAGTAACATTCATTCAAAGAAAAATGTGTTTAAGAATGCAAGTTTATTTTTCAAGCGCATTAGACTATGTAAGGAGAACCTGCAAGAAACATGATTAGTGGTTTCAGAGATCCTCTAACCTGCAAAGCTACAAAAGCCAATTTGATTAGTCACCTAAAAATCTCAAAATTTGAAGCTTAACTATGAGAAAAAATAAAATCAACTTTTTAAAATTTTTTTCATAGGCGTAAAAATGTTTAAAAAAACCTCTACTCTATGGAACCATCAAAAGTTAAAATTTAATTTATACTCTTTTAAAAATAAAATTAAAAAAAAAAAAAAAAAAGTGTAGGAATAGAGATGCTAAAACAAAAATGCAACAATAACAAGCAGAGATGACAGTTCATCAGGCGAAGACGCCAAACTGCGAAGACGCTGAACTGTGGAGCGCCAATCTACGAAGACGCTGAACTACAGAGACGCCAATCTGTAGAGACGATAGAGAAAGAGGTAGAGACGAAATTTTAGTTTGGCAGCGAAGAAAATAGGAAACCAGGAGAAAATGCTAAACTACGGAGATGAAAGTTCAGTTTGGCGACAATAGAGATGACAGAAGATTAGAGGCGGCGGCAGAGACGACAGAGTATCTGGCGGAGGCACTGAATAGTGAAGACGATGATTGAGGTTGCAGAGATGACATTTTATCAGGTGGAGATGACAGTTCACCAGGTGGAGATGCCAAACTTTGGAGATGATGGTTGAGATTGCAGAAATGACAGTTTACCAGGCGGAGACGACAGTTCACCAGGCGCAGATGCCAATCTGCGGAGACACTGAATTGCAAAGACGACACTGCGCGAATAGAATTGAAATGCGTGGGTTTTTTCAAAACTTTTTGATTTTTTTAATAATTTTTGAGTTTTAAAGGGTATGTCTTCTTCCCAAGTGCGTTCTTTAACCTACAAAAATAAGAGAAACACCCTACAACCCACTCAAACAACAAAAAATGTTAGATTGTTGGTTTACAACAATAAAAAATGGATTGAAATGGATGAATGAATGACCCATAGTGGGGTCCCACTGGGTGTGTCAAAATGTATACACTAATATGTTAGCAAGAAACACTAATCTATTAAAAGAACAGAGCATTAACTAACAAATATTAATATAAAATATAAGAGAGACTAAAGAGGAACCCCTAATTAGAAATTTGAGCCAAATGAATGGACTCTCCCAATAGGAATTAGCTCTTTGCTTGGTAGATTAGTCTAGATGAAAGATTAGTATGTATGCTCAAAGGGCTTCAAGTTTGCTTCAATGATGGATGGAAAATGGCAAATTGGTAGCTTTGTGAGCTCTCAATTTGGCATTATAAGGGTATGGTTAAGGGCTTTGATTTCTCAAACTAGCATTATAACTTTAACTCAAGGATTGTGATGAAATAACTTGGGAGGGGATTCAATTTATAGGCTAAGGGCTTGAGGGCTAAGATGCAAAGATGGGGAAAAGCTCATGGAGGGCTTAGATTGCATGAGAGGAGAGCACATGGATTGTGCTTCCTTACAGCCAATCAGAGAGTGACACATGTCACAGGGTGAGAGGATGGAGGAAAGGGCAAGGATGAGTCAACAAAGGAGGCTCAAGGGATAATATCTTCATAAAGACCCTTCATAATGGCTTGTAAGAGCAATGAATGGGCTTGTAAGAGTCTTTATGGCTTTGTAAGAGCATTCATGGTTGAGTGGTTGGGATATTTTGGAGGGAGTTGAAATTGTTGACTTTGCTTGGCTTAGGAAAGTCTTAAGCTTGCTTAGGGAATGTGACAAGGTTAGGAGGAGAATTAGAGGTGATTTAGGATTAGACTAAGCTTGTTAGAGATATGCAAGTGGATGGCATTTAATGAGGGTGGGTGAGTTAGTGGTTAAGCTTGGTTAGTATGTGTAGATGGGGTGGATTAGGCTAAAAAAGGGGGTTTAGGGATAGGCTTAGGGTTAGGATAAATAAAGTTTATTTATCTCATAGGTTAGGTTTGAGGAGATAATTATTAAAACATTTTAAATAAATATGAGAATTAATATTTAACCTTAGTTAAATATTTTGAGTTGGGATTAGGGGTAGAAAATGATGGGATTAGCCTTTAATCAAAATTAAAGAAGGATTAGAAGATTTTGGAAGAGGTTAGTGGTCTTAAGGAAATTGGCCAAATTTTGGGTAAAAAATAAAATAAATATTTATTTTGAGATTTTTGGTCAATTTATTAATTAAATAATTAATAAATAAGGAAATAATGTTTAAATAAGATTTAAACATTTTTGGGAGGGATTCCTTAGTTAAATATTTTTAATTAAGACAAGGGGATTTAATGGCATAAAAATAAATAAATAAATTAAATAATTAATTAATTAATAAATGATGATGTCATCAGAGACTTTTCATAAAATAAAAATACTTTATTTTTTAAGGGATTTTAGGTGTCTACAAGCATTAGGTTCCTCCAAAAGAGATTGATTTTAGGAATTATTCAAGAGTCCTAGATCTTGGACCAATCAAAAAGATTAGTAAGGTTTTTAATGACCAAATCATAAGTTTATTTGACTATAAAAAGGCTAGACATAGTGGGAGATCATTTAATACTATTTTTCTATCTAAAGATTAGGATTATAGAGAACAATAAAGATTCTCCATAAGTTCCATAGCAAGGTTTTGAACCTCTGAGTTAATATCTAGTAGAGAGATCAAGGTTTTCCATCTTTCTTATCTAAAGTAAATAGTCACCCTATGGCCAATGATATGAAAAAGAAGATTGTGTAGTAGAGCAAATCAATAAGTTTCATTAACTAAAATATCAAGCTAGTTATCCTTCCAAAATTTGAATCTTCCACTATTGCCAAGATGTCATTCGAGACCCTTGGAAAAAATTATTTTGCACTTTAGGATGTTATTTTATAGCTTAGATCTAAGGGAGAGGTTTCCTTTCAAGATAACCTCACCAAAGGAGCCCCAATTAAGGTATTTATCTCTCATTATATCACACTAGTCCTCTTTTCCAATAATGAGTTTCCATGCCATTTTGTAAAGGAGGGCTTTGTTTAAATTGGTGATTTTATGTAGCTCCAAGCCACCATGTTTTTTGGTGGAGAAAATTGTGTGCCGGTTAACTAGAGATAAGTTATTTTTATCCTTCATATCTTCCCTAAGGAAATTGCATTAGATTTTCTCCAATATGTTAGTCACGACCTTGAGATTTTGAATAAGGGCATGAAATACACTAGAATCCCTTGAAGAGAAGAGCTTCGGAGTAAGAGATTTCCAACATTATTGAGGATTTTACCTTTCCATCCCATAAGTTTCTTCTTAGTCCATTCCAAAATAGAGTTCCATAAATCTTCTTTAACATCTTTAACCATCAACAAAAGGCCCCAGTAGGTTGATGGTAGGGTAGTTGATTGACATCCTAGGATTTTCATCACCTTAATCTAAATGTCAATAGTAGTATTGAATAATAACATATAGATTTTTTGGTATTTAATGCATTCCTCCATTCTCTAGATTCTACCATAGAGGAATCATCAAAGAAGCAAGTGCCATCCACTAACTACTACAAGATTGGGGGGAAGTGTATCGGCTGGTTTAATGCCTTTAATTTTTCCTTAATCCACAAGATTCTACATATTACTTCCCAACAATTTAGAAAAAAGAATGAATAGGTAATGGGATGGATGGCCCCCCTGTCTCAATCCTTTACTAGAGAAGAAGTATTCACCCGAGGAGTCATTAACAATGATAGAGTAATTGATAGTTCCAACACACACCTTAATAATATTGATGAATTTTTCATTAAATTTAAATCTTGTTAGAACTTTGTAAAGAATGGTCTAATTGAGTTTTTGTAATCCTTAGAGATATCAAGTTTAAAGGCCATACCTATATTTTTTCTTCTATCTATAGAGTGAATGGTGTTATGGATAGAGACAACCACATCCAATATTTTCCTCCCTATGATGAAGCCCTTTTTATTATGGCTGATAATCTTATCCAACAACAATTTCACTCTATTAACCAATATCTGGGACAAGATGTTATAGAAGGTTCTACATAGGATAATGGGTCTGAATTCAATCATAAATTTAGGATTATTGTGATTAGGAACAAGTATGATGAAATTTTTATCATGGTATTTAAATTTTTTTCCTATTCTTATAAAATTTCTTGTAGCTCTCATAACATTAGTCTAAACAATATCCCAAAATTCTTGAAAGAAGGATGGGGGGAATCCATCAGGGTCTAGGACTTTGTAAGTACCCACATAAAATATCATTTGTCTAACTTCCTCATTAGTGACTCTAGAGAGGAGGGCCTTGGTATCTAGATCATTGATAGAATTAGGAAGGTGATTTATTAGAAGATATTGTAGGATCATATTGTCTCCCCCATTATCAGAATAAGTGCTCTTGAAATAGATGGTGGAAAGGGGGTTTAGGAGGTTTTTATCAACAACTTCTTCCCCTCCATCATTGAGTAGGGAAATATTTTTATTTACTCTTCTATGATTTCTCATAGGTCTATAGGAGAAAGAGGAATTAAAATCCCACTCCTTTATCTATTGCACTTGTGAAATCTTCTTCTAGTAGATATCTTCATTATCAAGGAGTTGTTTCCATTTATACCTACAACCTTCTTCATTTTGAATGGTTAGAGAAGAATTTTCATCTGCCAACTATTTTTTGGAGGTAATTCAATTTAGTATACATGTATTTCTTTTGGGAGAAAATATCCCCAAATTTAGTTTTTCTCCAACCCCTAACTTCTTCCTAAATAATCTCCATTTTAGTTGCAACTATGTACAAAGCTAAGCTGGTTATAGGTTATGATCACCATTCTTTAACTATTTTATTAAAGGTGGGGTGGGAGGCCCACATGATTTTGTATCTAAAGGGGCATGAGTGGGCTCTCCTATGAGAGTCAAGCCATTTGAGAAGAAATAGCTTGTGGTTTGAGGCCATTTTTGGGAGGGTGATGAGGGTAGAAGAGTTTGCAATATCCTAGGTTAGGGAGGAAAAAAAATTGTCTAGAAAGACTTGTATGAGATGATCCCCTTTTTTATTATTAGATCTAAGTGAATGGATTACCAAACAAATCAAAATAAACTATCCAAAAGAAAATAATGAAAGCAATGAGGTCACTCATGTTGTCACTACAATCATTGATGCCTCTAAATTTCTTTGAGCGATAGAGGTGGAGTTAAAGTCTTGCTCCATAAGGATGTTATCATTAGGATCATTCAACATATAATTCATGATTTTCTCCTAAAGGTTTTTCTTGCCATCCCTAGTGTTAGGGGCATAAACATTGAACATTTGCTAGTGATTAAAATCCTCTTTGAAAGAAATAACCAAACAAAATTGAGAGAAGGACAAAACATCTTCATACACATGAAAAGGATTCCAAAGGGTAGAAATCCCTCTCAAGGCCCTTGAGGCTTTAGATTAAAGGAAATAATCCCCTAACTAAAAATTATTCACCATAATAGAAAAATTAGAGTAAGACATTTTAACTTCTTGCAGGAGTAGGATATCAACTTTATGTTAAAAAATATATGTCTGATTGCACATTATTTCCTTTTTATATTTATCCCCCAATGTTATAAGATACAAAAATAATTTCTTATGTTTTTTGTTTATGTCCAAGGTTAGTTGCTAATCAACAACAATCTTCCTTGCAATAGCCTTTTGTCTACAAACTCTTTTATATGATCTTCCTCTTTGTGTCTTCATCCCCACATCTAGTTTTATACTTTTTTTTTGGTTTACCATTCCCCTTTATCCTCACCTAGGTTTCCATCATCATTAGAAGGCATGATAAAAATGGTGGGCTTGCTCTCAATCTACCACATAATAGTAACAAACTAGAGAGGAACTTTCATGTTATTTAAGAGATTGAGGGTTGTATTCATTGAGATTTCTTCAATATTGACTTGGTCACCCATTTGAGAACCCTTATGTGAAGTGAGTCATCAGTATCCCCTTCATTAGAGATGGTTTCTTTAGAGCTATAAGAGAATCCATTTTGGACATAGGGACAACCTTTATGGGCATTATTGACAACAAGGATCACAAAATCTCTGCCTCTTCTACCACCATATTCCCTATGAGGGAAGGGGATGAGCCACCAATAAAAATAACTATGGTGGCATTATTTTTGTACTTTGGTTCAAAATCAGTTGGGGTGGCTGTGTTGTTCAATATTTCACCAAGGATAACCTAAATAATACCCAAGAATGAGGTTTTCTCCTTATCTTTCAACTCTAGGGGGGAGGGTTCTTACAAATTGATGAGAAGAACCCCTTAACCTTGCATTTATAGAAGTAAAGGGTAGTATTCCCATGTACTAAATCCTAGATGCACTTTCCAAATTTTTATTTGAGCACCACAATGTTAGGTAGGGTCTTAATAATAGCTACATTGACATAGAACCTAGAAAAAAGATGTAGGAGAATCTTGGGTCTTTGCACAATCTTGCATCAACCAAAAATATTTCTTGTTTTCTATTCTTGTCTATTGTTTCTTTTCTTTTCATGTTATGCACAGTTGTACTCATGTCGAGGACCTATCCTAGATCCTTGTCCTAAGCATGCAAATTCTTATGTTCTATATTTCTCAAGTTATGTGTCATTCTTTGTGGTCCTATTTTACTATTGTCTTCATCTCCCGTAATGAATTTTTTTAATTGGCTTGATTTCCTTAGATTACACAATGTCTTGTATAGTTAGGATTTGGCTCCGAACACATATTTGGACCTACCTTTAATTGTGCATCATTTCATATTGTCATTTGCATGGATTTTGGTTTACTCTTCCAAGTATGGACATATGTTGTAATTAAATGCTTGACTAGCCAGCTTGTGGCTTAGGTGGATACAAAAGAAGCTTGGTTAGATGTAGGAAATTAAATAATCAATAATGAGGAAGCATTATTAGAGGAAGGAAGATAAAAGATGCAAGCTAAGGCTCTAAGATTGTTAAACTCTTGTTTTGTATAAGGTTACAATCCAGAAGGCCTCATAGTTTGGCATGTTGTGGTTTCTTTATATGTGAAGTCAAATAATTACACCTACAATTATGTTGCATCATGCCTTGTATTCTCTTTGGTTTCATTTATTTATGTGTGTCTTCTGTGTGCATCTCTAAGTGAGGACTATTGAATGTTTTAAGTTGAGTTTATTCCCATGTTGTTCTTCAATCCCTATATCTCCTTGTGTCATGTCATATTAGAGCTCTTTCTTTCTTGAGGCTTGAATCATGGAGAACCTTGTTGAATTTTTTTATCGAGTGGAAGATCTAAAAATATGATTTATAACTTGTAGAAGGTTACAATCTTGTAGGAACTATTGTTAAGATGGTTCATGGTAGAGGAAATGCTGATAATATTATTATGGACATCTTGAGGTAGATTGTAATGAGAATTAAAGTTGTGGAGACAATAAATAGAAGAGGTGTTCATATTGAAGATGTTAGTGACGATGAAGAGGCAACAACGAATCCTAACCCTAAACCTAAGGCTGAATAAAATGAGGAAAGGCTTCTAAGGGTTTTGTCTAGGGTGAATGCTATACCTATTGTGGAAGTTTCTTGCTATGATGGAAGACTTTAGACTAATGTTGTATTGGATTGGATCAATGAGATGGATAAATACTTTAAGTATGAATGTACTCCTAATAATAATAAGGATAAGGTAGCAGTCACAAAGTAGAAGGGTCATGCGTCACTTTTGTGGGATAATTTTCAAACTAAGAGATATAAAAGGGGAAAAGAAACTATCAAGACATAGGAAAACATGATTGGAAAAATGAAGAATATGTTAGAATTCTTTAGAATAACTAAGAGGGGGGGTGAATTAGTTATTCAAGGTCCAAATGCCCTAATAATACTTTTTCTGCACTTTTAATAAATCCATACACTCTTCATTCATCCAAACTTAAATCAACCATATTAGTAAGTTACAGTAAATCAATATGCAAAAATAAAGCATTCAAGATCAACACATGACACAATGATTTACGTGGAAACCCAATTTGGGAAAAACCACCAGTAACATGCTACTTGATTCTCACTCTTCTAAAGTGATGCCCTATTAAAAGCCTACCCTGTTAAAGGCTTACAACACACTATTAAATGTGACCTTGTTAGAGGATTTCACCAAACTGTTAGGAATGGGCCTGATTAAAGGACTTTAGAACATTCACTTGGAATGTCACCTTGTTAAAGGATTTATCTCATGGCTATCAAACCAACCTAAGTCCATAGGATTTAAACTAACTGTTACAATTGCTAGAAAGTAACAATAATGGCCTTTTGATCTGATATAACTTACAACATACTTTGCAGATTTCAGATCACACTTTCAGTTCAATCCTTATGCTTGGCTTCAATCACTTTAGCTCTGATTGGTTATCTTCTTATCAAGCTTTGTCTCCTTGAGTCTTCTTACTCATCATGCTAATGCATCCATATCTAGGGTCTCCTTATTGAAATGGAGTAACTATGCTCTCTCTCCTCCTTAGAACCTCCTAAAACATTTTATGCTTTCATGCTTGATCGCCTCTCTCTATATCTTCTTTATGGACTTATGTCTCCTTAAATAGAAATCTGATTTTGTCTTTGCCACTCAATTCTCCTTCTCCAATTTTAGGGTTTCAAAATGGATTAGGTAGGATACAATGTATCTACCTCATATCTTGTTCTCATCTAGAAACTTTGTCAGTTGTATCCTCAAAATTTTTTTACATGGTGTTCTGTGCCACCAGCTCATCATTCTATCTTCCATTTAATTCACAAACTTCTAGATAACAACCTTGTTGGATTAGATTTGGTGAATCTTCAATTTTTAAAATAATGCAGCAAATTGGAACTATTGTTTTTACTGGTGCTCGGCATCTCTGTGTTACTCAACACTATTGGTTTTACTGGTGCTCGACATCTCTGTGTTACTCAACACCTATATCTGCTTGGCACTTGTATCACTCGACACTTGAAGTTTACTCGACACTTGATATCTGTAGATGCTAAAAAATGGTTCGCATCTACAACCTCATCATTTCTTCATACTAATTTTTCCCATTTTTTCATTCTACTAACTTCGATCTTTTGGCTAGATTGACCATATTTTGTCATTTGTATCCCCTTTCATATCAATTTCATAGCAACTCAGAATCATATCAAATCAACTCGAAATCATATCAAATCAACTTGGAATCACCCCAAATGAACTCAGAATCACTCTAAATCAGTCCTAATCAACCCAAAACATATCAAACATCCCAAATCAATCATCATTTATCCGCTCCTAGGAATTTTTGTGGCTTTCAATGTCTTGGAAACCTGTCAACTTATCAATCTTATCAATCTGACCTTAGTACTGTCATGGCTCTTAGTACTAGGTCAAAATATCATTCATGTCATTCAATCTTTGATGTTTTTGAGGCTTTCAATGTTAGATCATGGCATCATCAACCATTTTAATAATATTGACAGTGTCCGTCAGTGTTATTATGATCAAACCTTATCAATCAATTTCAATCCTGTAGCATTTACAATGTCAGTTAAATGTTACATATAAATTAATTCATGTCATCTGTCCTTGGCATGTTATCAATTTCAATCTATCAATTAATTTGACCATGGCTTTGGTCTACTTTTTCATCATCTTATTCGATATCCATCATCGTCACATTTTCATCAAAGGATATAGTCGCATTCATTTAATCAATTTGGCCAATCATCTGCTAATTTTCTCTATAGGATTAAATAACCCATAATTTAATCCTATTCTTTCTAATTATTCTTCCCAATTATCATCCTCAATTAATTAATTTTATTAATTAATTGATTCATTATCTTCAAACCATGGAAATTCTTAATTTCTTAAGTTCCATTTTTCATCATTAAATCCATTTTCTACTAATTCTTATTTTGTGGAATAAGAGGATTTTTAATTCAAATATTCCATAAAATATTGCATCATCATGACACTTGGATGTGACACCTCATGGATCCTCCTTTGACACTTGGCTGAGATTTGTCATAATCAAATATTCTTATCTCTTATGCATGTCCCTATTTGGCTTATTCGTCATAGATTCTTGGCTTTAAGTGGGTTGAGGAATCTTATGACGCATCATAGATTCTCTTCCAAATTTGACTCTCGTGTGTCATAGAATCTTACTTTTGGCATATTCTATCATATGCATCATAGTAATTATTATTACCTCTTATGCATGTCCCTATTTGGCTTATTTGTCATAGATTCTTGGCTTTAAGTGGGTTGAGGAATCTTATGATGCGTCATAGATTCTCTTCCACATTTAGCCAAATTTGACTCTCATGTGTCATAGAATCTTACATTTGGCATATTCTGTCATATGCATCATAGGAATCTCTTGCCACATTGCATGTCTATGGGTGAAAAATCCAATGCTCTCACCCTGCATGAAAATTATAAAATGGACACCCTTCCTCTCATTTCGGATCTGAATGCTAAAGTTTTGAAAATCCAAATCTTTGAGTCTCTACTTCTTTGCATTTTGCATTTTTGCTCTCACATAAAATCACACTTCAATTATTCTCATGGCTTTATCCCTATCATAGGCTCTTTGCTTCAATCTTGTGTGCACTATAGGAAAATTGGAGCTACAATAATTTGGAGAAGAAAGAAGGACATGGGAGCTACAAATGGAAAAGGGAGTTTTTGATTATGTTTGCTTTCTTTTGTTTAGTTTGGCTTTCATGGTAGACTAGTGGGTGCTAACGTATGATTATTGAGTTTGTGATTTTCTCATAGTATGTTATGCTTTTAGCCCATTTTTTGGTCCTACAATATCACTCGACATCTAAAGTTTACTCGACACTTGATATCACTCAACATCTGAAGTTTACTTGACACTTGATATTGATCTTGCTCGGCTTCAACTAGGAATCTACTCGGCTCCTACTAGCTTGCTCGGCTCCTTCTCTCTAATGAACTTTAATTAGGTTTTATAGATGTCTTAGCTAAAACCTTACATCTTTGATATGTTTCTGTGTGCCCATTCTCTATGTCTTATAGTATGCCATCAACACACTTATTTCATCAATGGCTTGACTGATCCTTGTACTTCATTACAACATCATAACTTCAACCTTTCTCTTGGTGTACTAGTTACATCTCATTGATTGCCTCCTTCTTGTCAATCAACTAATTGATAGTATTTGGATCACTAAAGCAATTGTCATTCTTGCAAGTAGCAAGTTTGACATCAATGAAAAAACAATGATTGAGAACATTCTTTACCATTTCCATATATCATTCTAACAACTTTCATCATGATATTTTCAATCATTTCCAACAATCTCCCTCTTTGGCATTGATGTCAAACCAAACTGATCAATTGATCAACTTAGTTACCACCAAGATTGTATACGTTATTTGCTAATTTTCTTTTGCTGGCTTCATCTTTACTAGCTGATCTCATATATCTCCCTCTTTCATATATATATTTCCCTCTTGCTTTGTATTGATCAGGTTTCACATTTCTCCCTCTTTGACATAAATGCGAAAGATGTAGCATCTTTATTATGCAAAATATGAGCTTTGGCTTCTTGTTGTTTTCTCCCTCTGTCACCATGCTTGTGACTGATTTGGAGTTTCTACTCCTACTGTTATCCTCTGCATCATTCTTTTGATATTTCAATGATTCATTGCTAGTGATGCAGGGCAGCTTCCTTGTTGCTTTAAACTGCTTGAGTTAGGGGTATTACCCCCAACTTGCCTCTAAGATATTCATAAGCATCCTTTGGCAATGGTTTGGTGAAGATATCTGCAGTTTGTTCCTTTGTGTGAATGTATTCCAACTTCACTTGTTTGTCTTCTACCAATTCTCTAACATAATGATACTTGATTGTGATGTGCTTGGTTTTTGCATGCATTACTGGATTTTTGGATATGTTTATAGCACTTGTGTTATCACAATACAATATCACAGGTTTTGTTACCTCTTCTTTCATTCCTTCCAATAGATGTGTGAGCCACACAATGTTTGTGCAATTGACTGCTACTGCAACATATTCTGACTCTGCAGTGGACTGAGATGTGCATGTTTTTTTCTTGCTAGTCCAGGTAACTAGCCTTTTGCCTAAAAATAATGCACCTCCACTTGTGCTTTTTCTATCATCAATGTTGCCTCCCCAATCTGCATCTGTATATGCATTGAGCTCAAATTTTCCATTCTTTTTGTAGTATAGACCAAAGTTATCAGTTCCTTTAAGATATCATAATATCCTTTTTACTGCTATGAGATGATTTTCTTTAGGATTAGCACAAAATCTAGCCATTATTCCAACTGCTAATGCTATGTTTGGTCTACTATGTACAACATATTGTAGTTTTCCAATCATGGATCTATACATTGTTTGATTGACTTTAGCTGATTCATCATTTTTGGATAGCTTATTTCCTATTGCCATTGGTGTGCTGACCGGTTTGGACTCCTCTAATCCAAATGTTTTAAGAATCTCTTTGATATACTTTGATTGTGTCACAAATATACCATGTTTAAGTTGATGTACTTGCAATCCAACAAAGAATTTGATTTTTCCAAACATAGACATCTCAAATTCATGTTTCATTTTGTTAGCAAAGCCTTTGCAAAGCACTTCCTTTTCACCAAACACTATGTCATCCACAAAGATTTCAGATACAATAATGTCTTTACCTTCTTCTGTTTTGATGTACATGTTTCTGTTATCATCAGTTCTTTCAAATCCTATTTGTATTAGATACTTGTGAAGTCTTTCATACCATGCTCTAGGTGCTTGTTTCAAACCATAGAGTGCTTTATGTAGCTTACAAACCATATCCTTGTTGTTTTCATCAACAAATCCTTCTGGTTGTTCAATGTAGACTTCTTCTTCTAGTATGCCACTTAAAAAAGCAGATTTTACATCCATCTGATAGACTTTAAAATTTTTATATGCAGCATATGCAAGTAAAGTTCTTACTCCTTCCATTCTAGCAACAGGGGCAAATGTTTCCCCATAGTCTATTCCTTCTTCTTGAGCATAACCCTTGAATATTGGTCTAGCTTTGTTTCTAGTAATCTCACCATTCTCATCTAGCTTGTTTCTGAATACCCACTTGGTGCCAATCACATTCTTGTCAATTGGTCTGGGAACCAGACTCCAGGTTTTGTTTTTATTTATTTGATCAATCTCTTCTTCCATATCTTTGTACTAGTCATCATCTTGTAATGCACCATATACTGTCTTAGGTTCAGATCTGCTGATTAGACATGATTCATGTCTTAGTCTGTTACTTGTCATTGGTCTTGCATCTTTGTCACCAATTATCTGTTTAGCAAGGTGATGTCTTTTTACATATTTGGATAATCTTGGTTCTGTCCTTGTTTCCATGTTTGATATTTTTGATTCAAGGTCACTATGTACTAAGTTTTCAAGTTGTTCTACATCTCTTTCATATGTACTGACTTTAGAATCAGATTGTACATTTTCTTCATTCTGCAACTTGGCTTCTGAATGTAGCTCGACATTCACTGGTTGTGAGTCGGCTGAAATTGAAACTTGTCGTTGAGTTTCAATTTGATTGACATCATCGTCATCAGTCATTCCTTCATAAGAATACACAAAGGTTCTGTATTCATCAATTCTTTTTGGTTCTTTAGCTTGGACTTCTGTATGTTCATGAAATTTTACATTTGCACTTTCCATAATTTTATTAGTGTTAGTATTCAAACACTTGTATGGCTTACTTCTAGTGGAATAACCAAGGAATATGCCTTCATCACTTTTTGCATCAAATTTTCTATTTCTAGCATCTTTAAGGATAAAACATTTGCAACCAAATACTTTGAAATATTTTACATTGGGTGAGTGACCATACCATAATTCAAAAGGTGTTGTATTTGTACCTTTCTTGACTTGTACTCGGTTCAGTGTATGAACAACTACACTTATAGCTTCTTTCTAGTATTTTAGAGCAACAGTCTTTTCCATCATTAATGTTCTAGTACAGTCAATCACATATCTATTTCTTCTTTTAGCAATTCCATTCTATGAGGGAGTTCTAGGAGCTGACATTTGTCTTTTGATTCCTTTATCATTACAAAATATCTCGAATTTATTTGATGTGAATTCACCACCTCTATCTGATCTTAGGCATTTCAAGCTTTTTCCTATTTCCTTTTCAACTCTAGCCACATACCACTTAAACACTTGAAAAGCATCAGATTTTTGTTTTAAGAACATAACAGTCATCATCCTGGAATAGTCATTAATAAACAATATTATGTATTTATCTCCTCTATAGCTTTGTACTTCCATTGGACCACATAAGTCAGTATGAACTAGTTCAAGTACTTCTTTGGATGTGTAGTTTTTGCTTTTGAAACTTGACTTTATCATCTTTCCTAGCTGACATTGTTGGCACATGATATTATTAGGCTTCTTCAATTTTGGTAAACCTCTAACTTTCTTCATTTTACTGATCTTGACTAGATTGTCAAAGTTGACATGACATAATCTTCTATGCCACAACCATTCATCATCAAATTTTGCAATAAAACAAGAAACATCATCCATATCAAGGTAAAACAGATTACTCCTTGTTTGATCTCCTTTTCCTATCAGTTTACCATTAGTATCATAGATTTTTGCAGTTTTATTTCCAAATTCTATTTTGCATCCTATATTGCCTAACTGTGAGACACTTAACAAATTGTAGTTTAATCCTTCAACATAGTATGCATTATCGCATGAAATTTGTTCTGTGAGCTTAATGGAACCTTTTCCTTTGATTTGACATGGAGCATCATTACTAAATCTAACACTATTTCCATCATACTGAGTAAAGTTAACAAACTTACTTTTGTCTCCTGTCATGTGATGTGAGCATCCACTGTCTATGATCCACCTATCATTCTTGTTCATACATGTTAAAAATGCTGTGGGCTCTTCTTCATTAGATTGATCCTTCATGGCTACATAAACAACTTAATCATCATTTTCATGAGAATTTTCTTCAATATAACATTTCTTACCTTTTTCTTTGTAATCTCTCTTGTCATCATCTCTTCTGAATTTGTTTTTATTTCCTTCTTTGTAATCTTTTTTCTGTGGACACCTGGCAGCAATATGACCTACTTCATTGCAATTGAAACAAATGATAGGCATCTTACCTTTGAATTTTCCTTTACCTTTGTGAAATCTTCTATCAAGCAAAGCTTCCAATTGTTCCACATCTTCCTCATTAGTGCTACTATCATTGGATACATACTTCATTTTTCTTCCTTTCTTTGATTTCACCTGTTTAGCATCTTTTAGTGATAACTTGGCCTTAAAGGTAGATTCAACATTCTCTAGTCTGTAGTTGTCAAAATTAGATAACTCAAATGCAGTGAGTCTACCTATTATACCTTCAAAACTTAGATTGTTTCCTAGTATACATCTTAGTTCTTGTATTGCCGATACTCTAATAGCATAGATAGGGAGCAAGGTTCTTAAGAACATACTATTAACAATATCTTCATCCAGTTAACCACTTAAGCATCTTATTGCACTTACCACTTCTTTTATTCTTGCGCCATACTGAGCAACATTCTCATTTTCCTCCATTTTCATATCATCAAACTTTCCTCTGAGACTTTCTCTTTTTTCTCTTTGTACATTCTGATCTCCTCCATAGATGTCTAATAGGGCTTTCCACATTTTGAATGTAGTGTCACATCCTTTGATATCATCAAATTTAGCACAGTTGAGTGCAGATGCAATCTACAACATTGTCTAATTGTGTTCCTGCTTGTTTTTCATGTCTTTTGCAGTAAGAGCACTAGTTGGATCTACATGTTCAGTGACAATTGAATTTTGGGCATAATCTCTTATGGATCCAAGATGTAGCTTCATCAAAATTTTCCATGCAACAAAGTTGTCTTTGTTGAGCTTGGGAACTTCTCTCTTAGGCATTTTGATATTTTTTGCTTATAGTTTCTTTAAACTGAATCAGCAGTAAAGCTCTGATACCAATTGTTAGAATTCTTTAGAATAACTGAGAGGGGGGGGGGGGGGGGGTGAATTAGTTATTCAAGGTCCAAATGCCCTAATAATACTTTTTTTGCATTTTTAATAAATCCATACACTTTTCATTCATCCAAACTTAAATCAACCATATTAATAAGTTACAGTAAATCAATATGCAAAAATAAAGCATTCAAGATCAACACATGACACAATGATTTACGTGGAAACCCAATTTGGGAAAAGCCACCAATAACATGCTACTTGATTCTCACTCTTCTAAAGTGATGCTCTGTTAAAAGCCTACCCTGTTAAAGGCTTACAACACACTGTTAAATGTGACCTTGTTAGAGGATTTCACCAAACTATTAGGAATGAGCCTGATTAAAGGACTTTAGAACATTCACTTGGAATGTCACCCTGTTAAAGGATTTATCTCATGGCTATCAAACAAACATAAGTCCATAGGATTTAAACTAACTATTACAATTTCTAGAAAGTAACAATAATGGCCTTTTGATCTAATATAACTTACAACATACTTTACAGATTTCAGATCACACTTTCAGTTCAATCCTTATGCTTGGCTTCAATCACTTCAGCTTTGATTGATTGTCTTCTTATCAAGCTTTGTCTCCTTGAGTCTTCTTACTCATCATGCCAATGCATCCATATCTGGGGTCTTCTTATTGAAACAAAGTAACTATGCTCTCTCTCCTCCTTAGCATATCCTTCAGCATTTTATGCTTTCATGCTTGAACGCCTCTCTCTATATCTTCTTTATGGACTTATGTCTCCTTAAATAGAAATCTAATTTTATCTTTGCCGCTCAATTCTCCTTCTCCAATTTTAGGGTTTCAAAATGGATTAGGTAGGATACAATGTATCTATCTCATATCTTGTTCTCATCTAGAAACTTCATCATTTGTATCCTTAAAAATGTTTTACATGGTGTTCTGTGCCACCAGCTCATCATTCTTATCTTCCATTTAATTCACAAACTTCTTGATAACAAACTTGTCGACTTAGATCTAGCGAATCTTCGATTTTCAAAATAATGTAGCAAATTGGCATTATTATTTTTACTGGTGCTCAACATCTCTGTGTTACTCGACGCTATTGGTTTTACTGGTGCTCAACATCTCTGTGTTACTTGGCACCTATATCTGCTTGGCAGTTGTATCACTCGGCACTTGAAGTTTACTTGACACTTGATATCACTCGACATCTGAAGTTTACTCGGCACTTGATATTGATCTTGCTCAGCTTCAACTAGGAATCTGCTCAGCTCCTACTAGCTTGCTCGACTCCTTCTCTCTAATGAACTTTAATTAGGTTTTACAGATGTCTTAGCTAAAACCTTACATCTTTGATATGTTTCTGTGTGCCCATTCTCTATGTCTTATAGTATGTCATCAACACACTTATTTAATTAATGGCTTGACTGATCCTTGTACTTCATTACAATATCATAACTTCAACCTTTCTCTTGGTGTACTAGTTACATCTTATTGATTGCCTCCTTCTTGTCAATCAACTAATTGATAGTATTTGGATCACTAAAGCAATTGTCATTCCTGGAAGTAGCAAGTTTGACATCAATGAAAAAATAATGATTGAGAACATTCTTTACCATTTCCATATATCATTCCAACAACTTTCCTCATGATCTTTTCAATCATTTCCAACAGAATAAACTTCTCCCTGCTAATTACCAAGTTAATTTATTAAGAAAGATACAAAATTTGAAACGAAAAGACATGAATGTGAAGGAATATACTTAGGAATTCTACATATTTTATATCAAATCAAGACATGTGGATAATGAAGTTGAGAAGGTGGCTAGATACCTAAATGGTTTGAGGACATCAATTCAAGCTGAGACAAACTATGTTAAGTTGGGAATTGTAGAAGAAGAACACCAATATGCTTTGAGGTTTGAATAAATATTTATGAAGAAACATGATCATAGACAAAGAGGAAGAGGTGGCAGATTTTAGAGAATCAAAGGCACCACAAATGGAGAATGTAGTAGATTTGATAATGCAATAAACGATAAAGGAAAATCAAAATGGAAGGAAGAACCTTTTGGTACAAGAGGTGATTTCACTAGAGGTGGATAAAATAGTTACATACTAGGAATAATAATGGTGGAAAAGGGAAGAAAGATCTTGGTTTAAGGGTACCTATTATAAATGTTGAGAAGAAGGACATAAAGCTTTTTAATGTACTAGCTTTGGAAAGAAGATTGGACGTAACAACAAAAGTACTTTGTCTTGTGAGGAAGTTGCTGAAACAACAAATGAACTTAAAAATAGTGACAACCTAATGTTAATAAAGTTCTTGTTGAATGAGGAAGATAATGGATAACCTATTTTGAAAAGAAGATTATTCAAAACCATTTGTAGGATAGCTAGAAAATGCTACAAGATAATCATTGATAGTGGAAGTTCTGATAATTTGGCATTTGTGGAGATGGTTAACAAATTGCAATTGTAGAGATTGAGACATTCTAAGCCTGATTGTGTTGCTTGGATCTTGAAGGAGCATAAATTACTTGTAAGAGAGCAATACCTTGTTAAATTCAAAATTGGGAATTATCATGATGAAGTCTCATGTGGATATTATGCCTATGGATTGTTGTCATATTCTTTTGGGTAGACCTTGTTACTATGATAGACAAGCTTTGCACGATGATAGATTGAATTAGTATACCATTTAGGTAGATGGAAACAAAAAAATATTATTATCCTTGGTAGAGAAACCCAAGGAGAATTATTGTACCATAGTCAGAGTATGTTTGGTTGAAGGTAACCAATTTTCTAGAGATACGAAGGAACACACTATTTGTTTTGTTTTGATTCCTAGAAAAGCTAAGAAACAAGATGAGTTAGAGCATGCACCTAAGATTGAATCATTGTTAGCAAAGTTTCAATAAATTATTTCTTATAATGTACCTCATGATTTACCACCTATGAAAAACATAAGTTATTGTATGGATTTGATACCTGGAGGGTAAAAGTACAAAGATGTGTCACCTTTTAGGCTGACTTATTAGAATGTCTGAATTTGAATATTTCTATCTAAAAATAAATTTTATTCAAACATATGATCTAAAAAAATTCACTCTAGCTAAGTTATATATGGTCTCACACGTTTCCAATTGGAAATGTCTATTAAACGCATGCTTTATACTATTTGGTATCCAATTACTAAAGAAATAAAATTATTTCAAAAAATTGACATTTCAATAACTCTTACTGTATTTTATGATATTTTTTTAATAACATATAAACACCATTCTATAGAGTTCAAAGTAAAGAATATTCTTATATAGAGTTTATATTATTTTAATTAGATATAGTATATTGTAATTAAAAAATTCTACAAGTACATACTTTAACACTCAAGAAGATGTCAAGTTTGAGAATAGAAAAAATATTAAATAACATCCAAAAAAATTAAAAAGCACATGACATTCTAGAGCAGAGAGTCCTCTTCAAGAATGCATAATTTCTCTTTTGGTTATAAAAGAATTTTTTTTCAAAAAATGTGGTGGGAGATGAAAACTATCAATTTCAGATGAGTTAAATTTGAATTATTATAAAAGATAAAATATAGGTCTAAAGCCAATTTTTATTTTTGATTAATCTAGCTATATATGTTATTTATAACATAATCTAAAATTGAAGGGAAATACATTTATTTCTATATAATTTTGTGGTGGGAATTAGACCCCTAATTTTTAGCATTTTTCAGCAAGTAAAAAATTGTCTTTAAAAATTAGAAAAATATATCAATTCTTATTCCAAATAATTATTAAAAATTATAATTCTAAAATTCATCTAGTTCTACCCATTTTGTTAATTTACTTCATTATCAAATTCTAAGTAATCCTACCTTTTTAATGCCATTGAAGATGAATAGTGATACTTTTGTTAGCCTTTTCCTTTATAAAAGGGTGACATAGGTTTGTACATTTACCCTGGAGCTAATTTTTCTAATAAAGCACTTCTCACATAGATTGACACTTGATGAAAAGACAAAATTCAATGGACAAGTGCAAGAGTTTCTTGAGAAGATACTGATTAGATAAAGTTTGAGTTGTTGTGTGATACCTGTTGTGTTATCACCTAAAAAGAATGGAGGATAGAGAATTTGCACTGATTCTAGAGCTATAAACAAGATAACAATGAAATATAGATATCCTTTAGCTAGGATGCATGACATAATGGATAGTTTTAGTGGAGAAAAGTATTTTACCAAGATTGATTTGAATAGTGGCTATCATGAGATTAGAATTAGAGAAGGAGATGAAAACTACTTTTAAGACTAATGAATGTTTGTTTGAGTGGTTAGTTATGCATTTTAGTCTAAATAATGCACCTAGTACTTTTATGAGGTTGATGAATAAAGTTTTGAAAAGATTCTTCGGTAAATTTGTGGTTGTATATTTGGATGACATTTTGATATTGAGTAAAACTAAGGCAAAACTTCTTTAGCATGTCATACAAGTATTGAAGAGATTGAAAGAGGAGAAATTGTTGATTAGCCTAAAAAAATATTCATTTATGAAGGAAGAAATTATGTATCTTGGTTTTTTTATTTTAGTTGATGGTTTGAAGATAGATCCTGAAAATGTGAAAGTTACTCTTGATTGGCCTACATATGAGAATGTAGGAGAGGTAAGATCATTTCATGGATTCACAATTTTTTTATATAGAAAGTTCATCAGAAATGTCAGTTCAATTTGTAATTCTATGACTTAGACTATGACAGGAGATAAAAACAATTTCAAGTGGACACATGGAGCACAAAAGAGTTTTGGAGATAAAAACAATTTCAAGTGGACAGATGGAGCACAAAAGAGTTTTGAAACATTGAAACAAAAGATTGCATAAGTTCCCACACTTGTTTTTCATGATCTCAATAAAATTTTTCAAGTTGAATGTGATGCTAGTGGAAGTTCCATTAGAGCTATTTTGAGGGAAGAAGGAAGACTTGTAGCTTTCTTTAGTGAGAAATTTAATGATGCTAAGAGAATATTTAGTTTATGATCATAAATTCTATGCGATTGTTCAATCTTTGAAAAAAAGGAGACATTATTTTATGCCTAAGAATTTTGTGTTGTATACTGACCATAAAGCTTTATAGTATTTGGGAACTTTGAATAAGTTGAACCAAAGACATATGAAGTGGGTTGAGTTCTTGTAGAATTTTTCCCTTTTGTTTAAACATAACAATGGAGAGTTAAATAAGTTTGTTGATGCTTTGAGTAGAAGAATGATGAGAAGTTGTAAAATTAATCAAACAACAAAAGGAACTAGCTAGAATGTAGGATTATATTCATCATTTCCTATACTTGATAATCCTTGGGAAGGTATCAATATGGATTTTGTTCTTGGTGTTCCTAGAACTCTAATAGGTAATGATTCTATTCTGGTGGTAGTTGATAGATTTTCAAAGATAGCTCATTTCATACCTTGTAAGAAGACATTTGATGTTATAAATTTGGCTGAATTATTCTTTAAGGAAGTGGTAAGATTGCATGAATCTCCTTAAACTATTATTTTAGATAGAGATACTAAGTTTACTAGTTATTTTTGGAGGACACTTTGGAAGAAGTTGACTATAGAGTTGAAGTTTAGTTCCACATTTCATCCATAGATAGATGGAAAAACTAAGGTTGTGAATAGGAGTTTAGGTAAAATTTTGATATTTTTGGTTGGAGATAAGCCTAATAATTGGAATTTGATTTTGGCACAAGAAGAGTTGGCATACAATAATTTTGTGTATAGGAGGACTAAGAAGACATCTTTTAAGATTGTTACTAGAATGAATCCTAAGGGAGCTACCAAATTAAGAGATCTAAACTTTGACACAAAGAGAAGTGTTGAAGCTAAAGAATTTGTAGATTTCATGAAAGCCTTACATGAGGAAGTTAAAATTAACTTAGAAGATAGTATCCTAGAATACAAACATAGAACTAATAATAGGAGGATACATAAATATTTTGAAGTTGTTGATAAGGTGATGATTTAGTTGAGGAAAAATAGATTTCCAATTGGTACCTATAGTAAGATGAAAATGAAGAAGTTTGGTCGTTGTAATATTCTAAGGAAGTTTGACACTAGAAATGCTTTCAAAGTTGAATTACTAGAAGATATGGATATTTTTCCTATATTCAACATTCTAGATATCTTCAAGTATTTCAAATCAGATGATAAGATGAAAGGTAACTTGAATTATCCTAAGAAGAAGACATATAGCATTGAGAGGATCTTGAATAGTAGAATAACCAAAAGAATGAGAGGAAAATACTACATGCAATACCTAGTTCAATGGAAAGACAAACCAATTGAAGACAATTCGTGGATTACCCAAGCTGACTTGGATCTTTATATTCAAGTCTAAATATTAGTTATGCCTAATATGTACATCATTTATTTATTAACACCAAGTGTCTAATACAAGAGAATCTATGATCTTTTCACAATCTTGCATTAACCAAAAAATATTTCTTGTTTTTTGTACTAGTTAGTTGTTTATGAAGTGGCCATTCCTTTTTTTTTTATCATGTTATACATAGTTGTACTTATTTTTAGGACCTATAATAGATCCTTTTCCTAAATATGTGTCATGTCCCCTTTTCAAATAATTAAAAATAATAATCTTTGCTAAGGCAGGTAGGCTCAAAAAGATGAAGTTTCAGAAAAAGGGGCTAATCTTTGAAAACCAATGGACTAATAAATAAAAATTATTATTAAAATATGTTTTATTAACTCCTCTTGGACATGAGTCAGGGTTATGCCCTCTTTTAAGGGATTTGGAGGCATTTTGGGCTCATTCCAGAACTTGATTTTCTCTTATTGCTTTGTTGTTCTTCAGAGGCTGCCAAACCTGTGGAGAATGAGACAAAAGGATGGGAGTTTTTATGTTTATAAGAAGGATAAGGATGGGAGTTTAAAGCCATTCCATGTCCAAGCTCATGCAGAGTTTTCCCTTGTGTTGAACAGTGCAAATTTGTGGATTTTCGGGTGTGTTTTTTTTGTAAGAGTTTGGTGTTTCCGGTTGAGTATTTCATATCAGTTTGGGTTGCTGCTATATTTCATACTTTTAGATGTTAAAATAGATCTGAATATATGTATTGGGTCATGGTTAAACTTCTGTGATAGATTATTAGTGTTTTGTGGTGTTTCCGAGCTATTTTGTGCTATTTTCAGGAGCCCGATGAGCATTGTTTTTGCCCTCCATTTGGGAGCTGTTGTGTAAATATTATAAAGATTTGGAAATTTCATTTTGTAGGCTGTTATACTGCTTAAATTTCTATAAAAATTTCCACTTTCAGATCTATTAATAATATGTGAAGCTGTGTAGTTTTTGGCACTATTTTGGGCATACCCGATTTGGGATTTATTGAGAAATTGGTGGATCTTTGAAATATTGGTTGTTTGATTTTAAAAATATGATTAGAGGCTTGAAATATCATATAAAATCAGAGGAAGGGACATTTCAATATGCAACTTCTTATATTCTACATTTCTCATGTTAAGTGTCATTCTTTGTAGTCTTATTTTCCTATTGTTTTCATCATGTCTAACATGTTGTTCTGATTGGAAAATATCCCATTGATTACATGACATTTTTTGAGGTTAGGAGGTGACTCCTAACATGTGTGAACCTATCTTTAAATGCACATCATTTTATATTGTTGTTTGCATGAATTTTGGTTTACTTTTCCAAGTATGGACCTATATTGTAATTAAATACTTGACTAGCTAACTTGTGCCTTAGCTGGCTATAAAAGAATCTTGGTTAGATGTAGGAAAGTAAGTAATTATTAATGAGGAAGAATTCTTAGAGGAAGAAAGATAGAAGATGTGAGCTAAGGCTCTAAGATTGTAAAACTCTTTTTTTGTATAAGGCCGCAACTCAAAAATCCTCACAATTAGGAATGTTTTGATTCTTTTAAATGTGAAGTGAAATAATTACACCTATAATTATGTTACATCTGTCCTTGTTTTCTTTTTGGTTTCATTGATTTATGTGTAGCCTCTATGTGCGACTTTGAGTAGGGAGTGTTGAATATTTTAATTTGATTTTATTCCACATGTTGTTCTTGAATCCATGTAGCTCTCTATGTCAAAAAATCAGCCATGATTTGGAAAATGTTACCAAATCCACCAAAATGTAGTTTCTAAAGGAGTCTCCAATTCATCAAAAGATTAGTTTATCCTTAAAGAAAAGGAAAAGACCTAGTAATCTCACCCAAATAAGTCCATTCAATTAATCTTAGTCAAAGGATCAAAACAAGACTTCCACTTAGTGAGTGTGAGGAAATGATTTCCATAAAACCACAAGCTAGAGAGAATGAAAGAAAGGTCCTCCATACCTATAAAATAGAAGAGGTAGAGTCCTCCTAGCATAGCTAATATTTCTACACTACATGTAAGCTTCCAATGGGATTGATCCAATTTCCTAATCATATAAATGGTGTTGGTTTGATTTTTCACGGTACAGAGAAATTTTTGAAATTTTAGTGAAAAATATTTTAAAGCATTGTATCTTGTAGATTAGGATTTGTTCTTTGTATTTTTCAAATTCTTAGGTTGCCTTAGTTCATGTCCTAGTCTCTGTATTGTTGGAATTCTATCAAATTCTCAAGGTCTGTCATTAGAGCAATCAGTTGAAAAACCCTAAGTGTGAAAACCCTAATGCTTTATTTTATTTTACCTTAGTTTTGAAAACCCTCAAACATAATATTTCAAAAAAATGATTTTAAGGCATATTACTTTTACCCTAAGGATGGGCTTATGCAAGCATGACTTCATTAAAAATCTTGTTCAAACCTTTATTGGCCGTGCTTTGCCTACAAAATTGCTTGATTATTTTATTGAAAAATACCCCTTGTGATACAAATTTTATGTGATCATTGATCTTGTTCAGATCTATGGGTATCACATTCCCACAATATTGGTATGCAAAGTATTTAAGTAATGCGGGCATGCGCTTTGATGACATGTAGCCCTTGCCTTTTTAAAATCTTAGTGTGCCATAAAGATTGTAATTTGTCATAAATTGCCAGAACCTTTCTTAAGACTTGTTAGTACCTCTCATGAACATTTTGGAATTCTTGCGATGTGATTGGTTGATATATTAACGAAGGTATAACTTTATGACCAAGATTCATTGACCATTGATCTTGTTTAGATCAAGGGCTGGCACAAGCCTGCATTAAGAAGATGCGCGAGGATTAAATAATACAAGGAAGCACAAATTAGACATGTGGTAGGATCTAACATCTCAGAAGATGATATGTGACCCACTTGCATGGAAATTTTTAGGAGGCACAAACTTATATAAAGGCTTCCTATTGGTTAGCATAACTAACGGGACTTTATTCAATTATAAACTTGTGTGATTGTTGATCTTATCTTGATCAATGGATAATGCTTACCCGCATTTTTAAAATGCAAGAAATTTAAGAAATGTGGGAAAGCGGTAATGTGACATGTGGCCACATTTTTAAAGCCATAAACCTCATTTTTAAAAATTAAATTCATATGATTTGGTGAAAATCTATGAATAAGATTTAAATCTAGGTGCAATTTGGAGGTAATAGTTACTAAGAGTAAATATGGTGTAGAGCTCATTCGTGCGATTTCAATGCATGAATAAAACTCACAATTTCACCATTAATAAACCATCAAAGCACAAAAAGAATATCAAAGCATACAAAATTTTTATTTGGTGATCCAGTGAGTTGTAGCAGAAATCATATAGCATAGAAGTGCAAATTTGAGCGAGTAAGTACTTTGTGACTCCTCAAAATCAAGTATCTGTTGTTACATAATTTCTAGGGTTTATTCAAAATGCCTACCCAGAAGGAATTCACTAGACAAATAGATTATCTGAAACATTCTATACACGATAATTTTCTTGGAAAATTCCCTTTATTAGTACATGAAATAACTAAGGGGAGGGAGCTCATTCCAGAACACCCTAGGGTAGCTGTAGTAGAACAAGTTTCCATGGGAGGTTTATAGTTGTTCAAGAAATGGTTTTCAAAACAAAAACTTGATACCCCTATGAGAAATGTCTAGGAGTTTCATATTTGAAAATTAACAGTCCCCACAGTTTTCTTTGATAGTGATTTATTCATAGACTTGGCCAAGAAATATGATCCAATTACAGGGTGGGAAAAGAACCATGCTGGAGTGAATCTTTTTAGGGTCTACCTTAAAATAATTAGTGAGGTTTTCAACCTCAACCCTAACCATGCCATGCATGAAATAATTGATATGGATGACCTTCAAGCAAGGTACAATGCACAAAAGATTTACTTAAGGACATAGCCACTGTAAGAGCATCCTGCTAAAATTGGTACTTTACCTGTGATTACTGCCAGCACCCCAAAGCCATTATTGAGAAGACATTTTAACTTTAGGGATTAGCCATTATATTTTTCTCTTTACAAAATTTTTGGAATAGATGAAGCCGATTAAATCCCAGGCTCAATTGTCCTTATTATGGCTCAAACTCTTCAATTTGGGATGAGCACTATTTTGGATTTTGCTACTTTTCTTCCAAAGGAAGTACACAATGGTTTGGTGGGGATAGCACAGGGAAAAGTGGACAAACCATTCTGTTGGTATTCATTGCTCATTTATGTATGTTTGTACAAGGGATTTGCCTTTTTCTCCAAGGGTATGGAGCTGGAAATAACTAGAGATGGAGAGAGGAATCCAATTCAGTTATGGAGTGTGGACATGACTTTAGAAGCTACAGATGCTAGTTATGTGATGTTTGATAGATATTTTGCATCACAGCTAAGATTTTTCTTAAGATGAGACAACCCTAGGATTTTGCAAGAATTACTAGAATTGGTCAGACCTAAAGACCATGCAAAAGGGCTACTGGTTAGTCATAATTGGGGGGATATAATCCCTTACAATGTTTCAATAGTAATAAGAGTGTATGGCTTCTTGGGAAAGCCTCACATGTTATCATTCCATGTACCACTAAAAATAGGAATAGCATAATTGTTATGACAAATAGGCACTATTGATGAAAGAGATTTGCCAAAGAATGGTATATTCTTTCTAGTTTTTACTGTAGTGCATGATTTTGTTTTTGTGAGGAAAGGGTGGAAACACCTCAACTTGTTTCTCGATAGATACAACATGGCAGAATCTCATGGCTGATTCATTGACCCTAAAAGATTCTATGACCTCTTAAGAGAGAGGACAAAGGTTGCCTGCATGGTGCACTAGGTATACTATCCTGAGGATGTTATTAGGTATATTTTTTCTTTACAAGAGCAAGAATTGAGAAAGGAGAAATGAATAGTATTCAGTAAGACTTCAGAATTCATTAATGCTTTTGAATCCAACTATGACCCATTGAAAGATAAAAAATATTGGGGAGCCAAGATGCAAGCACTAATGAATATTTTTGCTGAGATAATCCAAACTATGAATGAGAAGAAGGACATATATGTCAAGACTTATCTAGACAGGGCTGCAGAGGTGCAAAGGAGGATAACACTTTATAGAAAAGGGTAGGTTATGTAATGGTTTAAAGTGTGCAACAGGCTCCCCTGTAGCAAAGACCAAGGCCGAAAAGTCCATCTATAGCCAGTGCTCCAAAAAGACAAAAGTTAGAGCAAGGGTCTTCTTCTTCTCAAGTAGAACAGTATTCCCCAAGCCAATCTCTGATCTGAATAGATGATGAAGCATCTTTAAGGGAACAACTTAGACAAATTGGTGGGGAGGGGGATGTAATTGTTACTTCCACTAATTTAGAGATTGGAGAACCACAAGAACCTCCTACACCTTCCTTGGATCTAACTGGTGCTGATTACCAAGGTAAGGAAATAGATCCTATAGTTGCCCAAGCCTCTGAGAGGTTTATTAATGATGATAATTTTGTAAAGTCTAGAGAATTTGCACAAATTTTGTGGAAGTTAAGCATAGGCAATTTTGAAAAGACTTCTAAAATGATAAAGACAGAGCAACCTGAGAAATCAGACTCTGTTATAAAAGAAGAGGTGAAATCTATTTTGAATGATTTTTCTCATTTTACTCCTAAGGCTGAAAGGCAAATAGTTAGACAATTAGGAGTCCTTATTTTGCCAGAATGGGACATAGTGAATGCCTGGGTATACCCACTTGGTTTTGTAGAGCCTAAAGAGTAGTAAACCACCCTTAGTTTTTTTGAAGTTGGGTCTAAATGGTTTACACATGTAATTGCTAATAGGAATTGGCTAATCCTTAGGTTATGTGAGTACTATCTATTTGGTATTGAACATTTGTTGTTCAGTAGTTTTAAAACTCCAACAAAATGACAACTCTATTGGGGAGTTGTCCAACACATCTGCAAACTGTATTGTAGTTTCTTTGGTCCTGTTGTGTACGTGAGTGTCAAATTGTTTAGCTTTTCTGGTGGTTACAAGGGGATGTTTTATTGACAAACCTTGAGACTTTAAAACTAAAGAAAGAAAAATCCAAATGCCATAGAGATACATTGATGTGCCCAGCTTTTCCAAGTGTCTTTTCTAACGAGCAAGAGTTGCAGTCTTATAATTTCAGTGTTTGGTCCATCTGTGTCAGATATTCCCATTCTATTTGTGTCTTTTCCTTGAAGTTAGGAATAATTGTAATCACATATTTTCCCAAGAAAAAGGGTGGTGACTCAGTCAAGGTTTTGAAGCTAGTGCTTATTTGATATATAGTGAAATGACTGACAAAAGAAAAAACACAAGAGCTTACATGAGAGCCAATCCTAATGTACCAATGTATACTGATTTACCTAAAGGTGGTAGGAAGAACCTAAATAAGAAAAGGATAGATCCAAATCCCACCTGGAAACCTCGAGGTAGTGTATCTGTCAATTCCTAGTATCAACCAATGATAGGGAGAGAGTCTTCTTCACTTAGCTTTGAGTTAGAAACCACAAGACTGCTAGGAGGGATATTTACTACCCCAGTACTAGATGAAAGAACATATCAAGATAAGGATATATCACCAATAGGGAATATATCCCCTAGACCAGATCACATAGCTGAAATGCATCGTAGGTTAGGACTCAGGAGTTCTTTTGGAGATCCTTCCAATCCTAAAATAGTCCCATATACTAAACCAAATCTCATAGATTTGGATGACCCTTCTGATTTGGAAGCTACTTCTATAGATTCTATAGAAGTACAATTAGAGATAGGATTTTTGAGGAAATTTCTTGTTGAGGAAGAAGCTAAGCACATTCATCTTGAAAAGGAGAAGGAGCAAGCCACCTTGGATGCTATAATAGAAAGGGATTCTCTACTGAGAAGAATGGCTACCTTGAAAGAATAGAATAAAAAGTTAGAAAAGAAAACTACAAATCTCCATACTGATGTTTTTGGAGATGTAGATAGTCTGAGAGCTAAAGTTCAAGAACAAGAAAAATGCCTAAATCAAAAGCAAGAACTAGTCATTACTCAAGTCCAAGCTTACAAGCTTGTCCAACTAGATCCTCTAGAACCCACTGTGAAGCCTACATATAAGGGAAAGACCAGAGCCATAGGGATCCAAATAAATGAACCCCAAGTTCTACCAAGAAAATTCTTAAAGCCTTTCATGTCAAAATTAGATTTAGATGTGGAGAAGGCTAGAAAGGAGAAGGAAGATCTTTCAAAAGAGTTTGAGAAGGTGGAGAATGAAGCTCAAGCTACAGAAACTAGGAGAAAAATTCAATTCATTAAGTCTAATTCTGCATTAGCCTCATGGCCAAACTTATCCACCCTAGCTTTAGTTTCTACATCTCCTTGTGGACTAGTAGTTTTAGTTCATGGAATATCTCAATTTGCTCCTACCTCATCATCCACCATTAATGTGAAAACCCCTATTGTTCAGTTCCAACAATCCCAAAGTGTTCCCCTTAACCAAGAAAATAGAGCGAGCACTTCAAACATTCCTAGTTTTTAGAAGAAACCTATATACATGGAAAAGTATAGACAAATATCATTTGCATGTATTCCTGGTGCTCCACATCCCATATCTTTTGATTTACGAGATAAAGTGATTAAGTTTTTTGGAAATAATGCTGTTATAGATGAAGAACATTTGAGAGTTTTCATAGATATGTTAAATGATTATGAAGTAGAACATGAAGATGTTGGAATATTCAAATATGGAAAGAATACTAATGAGGGGGGGGGGGGGGGGGGTGGTGAATCAGAAGTATTATACTTTTATCTAAAAGTAAATTGCATGCATGTAAATACATCATGAAAATATGAAACTAAAACATGCATCAACAACACATAACACTGGAATTTGGTAACCCAGAAACCCTCTAGAAATAAGAAGGTAAAACTAGGGTGGGGATGATACCCACAAAAAATTTACTACAGTAATATGGTTCAACCACTTCTGATGGTTTTCCTTGTTAAAGGCCTTAGTGACGTGGTTAAAGGATTTACAAACACTTAACATGAAGTGTCATCCTATTAAAGGATTTAATCACCTTTTGATAAGGATCTACAAATAGCTGTTAAGCCAACCTATCTACATAGGATTTCCTTTCTAATACAATGGTAAGAGAGTATTAGGTATTATAAACTTGATAGTTTGCAATCCTTGATTGCTGAATGCAGGCACTTGTTCTTCTTTCTCTAATCTTGATCCTTTGTGATCTGATAACCCTTGTTCTGAAAATAGATTTTCTTATACACCCTTGTATATCCACTTGCATCTATTTACAATGAAATTTCATCTTCCTTATAAAGACATTTGAGGATTTAGGGTTAGATATGGATTTACGATCCACATTGAATCTCAATTTCCTGCTCAATACTTCCCTTTTTGTTGATTGGTTGCATGCCTTTCCAATTTTCCAATTGGCTGCATGCAGATTGCATAGGAAATGTAAAAGATTCATTCTTATCTCTGAATCATTCAAGATTTACCTTATGTCAGCTACAAAAATGGTTTACATCATAGTTTGTGCAATTACAAACTCTTATGCTGATATCCTGAGTTACTCAGCTCCTGAAGCATTATTGATGCTTGACACATGCTGTTTCCTGGATAGCTCGTCACCTAAACAAAACTGTATCACTCGGCACCTTATGTTACTTGGCACTTGAATAACTCGACACTTGAATAACTCAGCACTTGATATCACTCGACACTTGAATAACTTGACACTCAATATCACTCGGCACTTGAATAACTCGGCACTTGATATCACTCGACACTTGAATAAATCTACACTCGATATCACTTGACGCTTGAATAACTCGACACTTGATATCACTCGGCACTTGAATAACTCAACACTTGATATCACTCGGCACTGTATAGTGAAAAAGGTTAAGTGTATTGACACACAGCTGTCAAAATTATTCTTTAGACCAACCAAAGATGTGGTCATGAAGTTGTTTGTGCATTCACTAACTAAGGATGCAAGGGATTGGTTTAGATGGTTACTTGATGATAGTATTAGTTCATGGAGTGATTTAGATAAGTTATTCAAAGAATAATATGGAAACAACACTAATGCTAGATTCATGTTAAATGAATTCAACAATATGAAGAAGAATCCTAATGAGTCTACATTTGATTTCAATGTATGATTCTAGAAAGGTATGTACAAATTGTTTCAGGTTATGAAGTTGAATGAGAATGTTTATCTCACAACATATTTTAATGCTTTTGATAGCAAAATGGCTTACCAGTTGAGGGATAAGGATCCTAAAACCTTAAGGGATGCTTATAAGGTTGCAGTAAATATTGAGTATAATAGGAAAACATCTAGAAAATTGGGTAAGAGAGATGATCCAAAGCTTTTCAATCCCAAGAATAACAACAAAAGGGATGGTGATAAAACTCCTGTAGGAAAAAAGCTAAGAACCTACAATAGGCCATGTGTTGGAATTGCTAAAAAAGATGAATCCCACTAGTTTTAATAAGACAAATGTTGTTGAGAAAACCCTTGTAAATAATAGCAATTTCAATAGACAACCTAGAATGCAGAATTACCCTTATCCTACCCAATGGAAAGATGGCAAGCCAATCCCTAATCAAACTCAAAATGTGAAAGATAAGGGTACACCATATCCTCTACAAAGAAGTTCAGTAAATATGAATGATAATGTGCCATGGTGTATTATTTTTCAATCACCTCACTTTGTAGAATATTGTGTAGTTTCTCAGTCATTTGGTTCTGATCATAGTTTACAAACTAAGGAGGAGGAAGAAGAAAAGCGTCATGATGAGGTAAGTTGTAATATGGTATGCATGTGTAGTGATTGTGTTGATTCTGATTTAGAGGAAATAGAAAGTGATCCGGAGAATAAGAAAATTGCTTATCAATTACATCATCAATAAGTTTTTTTAGATAATGAAAGCTATGATGAAGATCAGGTGTGTGTTACATCTTTTGAAGTAGGTCATGGAAGTTTATGAATGCCTTCTAAAGAGGAAACTAATAGAATCACTGTAGAAATGATCTCCAAAGTATATAGAAATTATAATTTGAGAAATAGAATAATTAACAATGAAATTGGGAAACCTTCTGGTATATTCATAAAATATATTACACATAAGATGAAAGATGAAGACAAGAAGGCTAGTGCAGAGACAATCAAGATTAAAGAAGTTAAAACTATGAAGTGGGAACCCAAGAAGAAAGTGAAATTCCAAGCTAATGAGACATCAAAAGCAATTGTGCAAGAGAAAGGATCAGGATCTGATAATTCCAAGCAAATAATAATCCCTTCTACTCTAAAGGCTCCTACTCTAGGTATGATTATGAAACCCATTGTGTCTGAGCCAATTGATATGATATCCATGCTATCAAAAATCATTGTTAAGGTACCTTTGTCTGAACTCTTTATAATTGAAGAGCATAAGAGTAAAGCCTTATCATGGTTGGGAGGGATAGGAAATATTAATTACAATGTAGAACAAAATGTTACCCAATAGACCCCTTTAATAATAGAAGATAGTGGTATCATGTCCCAAATTCCCCAAATGTTCTTAGATGATTCTTCAATAACATACATAGAATATATTGACCCATTCTTTCTCAGTCTAATTATAAAAGGAAAGACCCTTAAAAATTGCATGATAGAATCAAGAGCCTCTAACACCATAATGCCTTTCAATGTAATGGAAGCCTTAGATTTGAAAGTAGACACTAAACAAGGCAGATGCAGAGGTATAGATGCTAAGGATGTCCCAGTCATAGGTACTATAAATGCTTTGCCATTTAAACTAGCTACATATCCTGAGGTAGAGTTGACCATGTCAGTCCTTGTAGTGGATATGCCTCCACACTATGGAATGTTGCTTTCTAAAAAATGGACTATTGCAATGGGAGGTAGCCTACAATGTGACTTAACTTATGCAACTTTTCACATAGGTGATAAGGCTGTTAAAGTAGACAGAGAGCCAAGGGTTAGTCATATCTTGGGTGAAGAAATTGACAAAGATGCTACTTGCTTTTTAGATATTGGTGTGAATGCATTAAGAGCTGAATTGATTATCCAAGAAGTTGAGAATTTTCCTGTTGTTATTGAACATGAAGTTGAGTGTCGTATGGACTCACCCATATTATGGACAATGTTTTTTGATGGGGCTAGTTATAAAGTAGGTGCGGGGGTAGGGGTAGTTTTTGTTTCTCTAGAGAAAAACACTTTCAGATATTCTTTCACCTTGAAAATTTCATGTACTAATAACATTTCTGAGTATGAAGCCTTGTTGTTGGGGTTGAAAGTTGCTACCCATCATCGGATCAAGAAGTTGCATGTCATAGGTGATTCTAAATTGATTATCTCATAGATAAAGGGAACATATGCTTCTAAGAATAGAAGGTTGAAATAGTACAAAAATGTTTTTTGGGATTAGATTGAATTGTTTGATGCATTTGGTATATCATGGAGGGATAGGAATCAAAATAAGATGGTTGAATTATTAGAAAATATAGCAATTAAACCCTAGGATGTATCATTTGAAGGGATATCACAAATTGCAGTTCAAAATAGGCCATCAATACCTGACAATGTTGAGCATTGGAAAGTCTTTGAAGATGACAAAGACATTGTGAGTTTTTTGCTAAATGAGGATAAATACCATGGACAAGAGTTGGACTATAGTGATTTGGTAGAAACCATAGATGGGAAGGAAACAATTTTTGGTCAAGAGGTTATACAATTAAAAGCTAATAAAGTACTTAAAGGTTTGGTTGTTTTGGAGAACATGTTTGATAACCAAGATAAGGTAAGGCTTGGGGCTAAAGACTAAAAACCTCAAGAACTAGAAGAGATAAATTTGGGTACTAATGAGGCCCCTAAGAAAGTTTATATTGGCCAGAACTTGTCAACTAAAATTAGAAAGCCTCTGATTGACCTGTTGAGAAAATATTGACATGTTTTTTCTTGGTCATATGATGATTTAAAGGCTTATAGAGAGGATATTTTTCAGCATGTCATACCTCTGAAGGATAATATAAAACGCTTTAGGCAAAAATATAGACCATTTAATCCCACTTTGGCCGCTCAAATGCAAGAGGAACTAATGAAGTTAAGGGATGGGGAAATAATTAAACCTATCAGACATTCCCCTTGGTTCTCTAATTTAGTACTTGTCAGAAAAAAGACTGGAGATATTAGACTTTGTGTAGATTTCAAAAATTTGAACATTGCTTCCCTATAAGATAATTATGGGTTACCCAATATGGAAGCTATGTTGCAGTAGGTAATAGGGTCTAAACTTATTTCAATGATGGATGTATTCTTAAGATATAACTAGGTCCTAGTGAAAGAAGAAGAACAATTCAAGACAACAGTTACAACTCCTTGGGGGACTTATGTATATGTGAGGATGCCTTTTGGATTGATTAATGTTGGTGCCACTTTTCAAAGAGCCATGGATGTGGCTTTCCATGAGTACATAAATAAATTTATGGTTGTGTATCAAGATGACCTTACAACTTATTCCAAAAAGGCCAGGACCATTATAGGCATTTGGAAAAGATTTTTATCAAACAATTGGAATATGGAGTGTCATTAAACCCTAAGAAATGTGCATTTGGGTAACTGAAGGTAAGTTATTGGGAAATATAGTATCAAAGGATGGGGTAAAGATAGATCCTGAAAGAGTAATAGCCATTGATAAGGTCCCTAAGAAAAAGAATGTAAAATGAATTCAACCTTTCTTTGGGAAAGTTAATTTTCTGAGGAGATTTGTTACAATTTTTTCTGAAATTAGTAGACCTATTTCTAAAATGCTCAAAAAAGGGGCTACTATCAATTGGGATGGTGAACCTTCATAGGAATTTTGAGATATTCAGACTACTATAAAGAATGCCCTAGTCCTGAGGACCCCTAATTACACTAAGCCAATGCACATATTTTCTTTTGCATCTTTCCACATTGTAGCTACAATTTTTTTGTAAAAGAATGAGGAGGGATATGAATAACCCATTGCTTTCTTTAGTAAGTCATTGCAGCCTACTGAACTAAAATATGAGATAAATGAAAAAAAATCTTATGCTCTAGTAAAAGCTATTAAGGCTTTTAGATGCTATTTGGTAGGAGTTATTATCATTGCATTTGTGCCTAGTGCTACTGTAAAGGATATTTTTTCTCAACAAGAAGTATCAAGAAGGAGGTGTAGGTGGATCAATAGGATCCAAGAGTTCAACATTGAGATATAGATAATAAAGTTGGTAAGAGGTCAAGGTTTAGCTAAACTCATGGCTCAATTTAATTTGGATGCTAATCAGATAAATATGGTGATAGATGACCTCAGATCCCATTCATGTGACATGAGTCACTGTGAGTGGTATGCTAATGTCATTCACTACTTACAACATATAGAAGTTCCATCTCACTTGACTGAAAATGAGAAGAGGAGCACAAAATTGCAAGCCATCAGGTACATAATTGTCAAAGGCAGTCTATGGTGGAGAAATTTTGAAGGGATATTATTGAAATGTGTTGATCAAGAAAGGGCCAAAGAAATTCTAAATGAGATGCATGCTGGAGTGTGTGTGGGACATTATATGGCTAAAACCACTGCACACAAGGTAATGAGAGCTGGATTCTGGTGGCCATCCCTTTTTAAAGATGCTCAAGTCATGGTTAGGAAGTGTGACCCTTGTCAAAGGTTTGTTGAAAAACTATAATTTTTAGGTAACTCTCCTTTAAAGCCAGTTGAGGTTCAAGCACCATTTCAGCAATGGGGTGTGGATTTTATAGTTGAGATCTCTCCTAAATCTAGTACTAGCTATTCTTGGATTCTAGTTGCTATTGATTATTTTACAAAGTGGGTAGAAGCTATCCCCACGAGAAATGCAATAAGTAAAGTTGTCAACAATTTCTTGCTTAGTAATATTATTTCCAGATTTGGTTTCCCTCAAAGAATTGTGATAGATAATGCCATGTTCTTTAGGTCAAAGGAATTTATAAAGTTCTGTGACAAATATGGAATAACTAGATCAACATCCTTCCCATATCATCCACAAGAGAATGGACAAGTTGAATCCAAAAATAAGAGCTTGTTAAAGGTCATTAAGAGGACCTTGGATGATAACAAGAAGGCATGGGACTCTAAGTTGCAACTTGTAATATGGGCTGAAAGAGTGTTTGTCAAGAAAGCCATTGGAGTAGCTCCTTTTGATCTAGTATATGGAATGTAGGCAAGGTTGCCTCAAAATAACTTAATGGGACTCTACAGTTATATCCAATTGTATGATGAAGATGTTACAACTGACATGCAAGAAAGGTTGGATGAGCTTGTAGGTTTAGCAAAAACCATAAGAGAAGCATTAGTCAGAAACCAAAAGTTGTAGTTGCAAATTAAGACACTATATGATAGAAGGACAATAAGTAAAACAATTTCAAGATGGAGATTTAGTCCTTATGCGAAATGCCAGAATTGAGGATAAAGGAAAACATGGTAAGTTTGATCCTATTTGGCTAGGTCCCTATTTAATTGAAAGTGCATGGGGAGAAGATTCTTATATCATCAAGGATTTATTAGAAAATATTCTAGAATTTCCAATTCATGGACAGTTCTTGAAGAGATACTTTTCCTAAAAGTGTTTGTTTTTCTATGAACATTAGTTTTAGGGTTCCTTGTGTTCTTGTACATTGTGCATATTTTGTGGATCCTTGTAAATTTCTCTATATAGTCTAGTTCCCTATTTTTTTGTTTTGTTCTGTGCTCTCTGAAGAAGTTTTCATTCTTGTACCAAGCATGTGGTCTGCTCTCCCAAAAGATTCTAAAGTCTTGCATAGACTCAAGTAGCCTATCATCCCCAAACAGAGCCACTATCGGTCTGATTTTTCATAGTACAAAGAAATTTTTGAAATTTTCATGAAAAATCTTTTAAAGCACTATATCTTGCAGATTAGGGTTCATTCCTTGTATTTTTCAAATGCTTAGGTTGCCTTAGTTCATGTCCTAGTCTCTATGTTTTTGGAATTCTATCAAATTCTCAAGGTCTGTCATTAGAGCAATCAATTGAAAAATCCTAAGTGTGAAAACCCTAATGCCTTATTTTATTTTACCTTAGTTTTGAAAATCCTCGAACATAATATTTCAAAAAAATGATTTTGAGGCATATTACTTTTACCCTAAGGATGGGCTTACGCAAGCATGACTTCATTAAAAATCTTGTTTAAACCTTTATTGGCTGTGCTTTGCCTGCAAAATTGCTTGATTATTTTATTGAAAAATACCCCTTGTGATGCAAATTTTTTGTGATCATTGATCTTGTTCAGATCAATGGGTATCACATTCCCACAATATTGAGATGCAAGGTATTTAAGTAATGTGGGCATGCACTTTGATGACATGTAGCCCTTGCCTTTTTAAAATCTCAGTGCGTTGCAAAGATTGTAATTTGTCATAAATTGCTTAAACCTTTCTGCAGACTTATTAGTACCTCTCATGCATGTTCTAAAATTCCTATGATGTGATTGGTTGATATATTAATGAAGGTATCACTTTATGACCAAGATTCATTGACCATTGATCTTGTTTAGATCAAGGGCTGGTGCAAGCCCACATTAAGAAGATGCATGCGGATTAAATAATGTGGGGAAGCAAAAATTGGACACGTAGCAGGATCTGACATCATGGCCCCACCTTTTCATAGAATGATATTGAAGTATCTTCCATGGTAGTTGTCAGATGAGTTGGACCAGGCAGCAGTATTTTATTCTTCAGTTTGGCTGATGTGTTATTTTTTAGGACACATCATTCTATGACTATATATCTTTTAGAGATCAATGACTAGCACAAGCCTGCATTAAGAAACTACTCATTCAATAAAGAATGTGGGAATGCACCTTTGTTCCATGTGTCATAGTGGGGCCAAGACTAGGGGAGAATGCTAATTCATGCCTTGCTATATGCCACATGTGCTTAGCTGGAAGTACTTATGCTATGGGCACCGTATTTCTAGCAATTAATGTAGTAATTAGGTTGATCAGAGCATGAGGGTTGAGAAGAGTTACTTCATTGGTCCAAGTGGATGATGTGACTATAAAGTGCAAAGTTTTTCACACCGTTGATCTTTCCTTGATCAACAATGGGTGCATGCCCGCATTAGGAACTTTAAGGGATTTTAAGCAAAGTGGGTATGCGCCATGTGGGCATGTGTCCATGGTGATGTCACTATCCCCATCTCAGAAGGTTTGTAGGATTCAAGAAGTGTCACCATTGATCTTTCCAAGATTGACAACTGGTGCAAGCCTGCAGTTTGAAGATGCACGTCCAGTAAGGAAAGTGGGAATGCGCCAGCTTGACACATGGAAAGAATGATGTCAAGCACCTGCTCACTTAAAAGATGATATGGGACCTAGTGGAAATTTTTAGGAGGCACAAACTTATATAAGGCTTCCTATTGGTTAGCATAGCTGACTGGACTTTATTCAATTGTAAACTTGTGTGATTGTTGATCTTATCTTGATCAACGGATAGCACTTACCTACAATTTTAAGATACAAGAAATTTAAGGAATGTGGGTAAGAATTAATGGGACATGTGGCTATGTTTTTAAAGCCATAAAGCTCATTTCTTTTTGAATTAAAGCTATCCAATTTGGTGAAAATCTGTGGATAAGATTTAAATCTGGGTGCAATTTGGAGGTAACGGTTATCGAGAGTAAATATGGTGCATAGCTCATTCATGCAATTTCAGTGCATGAATAAAACTCACGATTTCACCATTAATGAACCATCAAAGCACAAAAAGAATATCATAGCATACAAATTTTTTAGAGCCAGGGCACAAAATTTTTATCCAGTGATCTAGTGAGTTACAACAGAAATCATATAGTGCAAAAGTGCAAATTTGAGCGGGTAAGTACTTTGTGACTCCTCGAAATCAAGTATTTGCTGTTACATAATTTCTAGGGTTTATTCAAAATGCTTCGCCAAAAGGAATTCATTGGACAAATAGATTATTTGAAACATTCTATACATGATCATTTTCTTGAATAATTCCCTTTATCAGTACATGAAATAACTAAAGGGATGGAGCTCTTTCCAAAACACCTTAGGGTAGTTGTAGCAGAAGGTTTCTATGATAAAGCAAACTGGGTAAGAGATGCCCTAGTTTCCATGGGATGTTTAGAGTTGTTCAAGAAATGGCTTTTAGAACGAAAACTTGATACCCCTATGAGAAATGTCTGGGAGTTTGATATTGGAAAATTAACAGTCCCCATAGTTTTCTTTGATAGTGATTTATTGATAGATTTGGCCAAGAAATATGATCCAATTATAGCATGGGTAAAGAACCATGCTGGAGTCAATCTTTTTAGGGTCTATCTTGAACTAATTAGTGAGGTTTTCAACCTCAACCCTAACCATGCCATGCACGAAATCATTGATATGGATGACCTTCAAGAAAGGTACGATGTACAAAGGATTTACTTAAGGACAGAGCCACTACAAGAGCACGTTGCTAAAATTGGTACTTTATCTATGATTACTGCCAGCACCCTAGAGCCATTATTGAGAAGGCATTTTAACCTTAGGGCTCAAGCATTTTATTTTTCTCTTTGCAAAATTTTTGGAATAGATGAAGCCGATTAAATCCTAGGCTCAATTGTCCTTATTATGGCTCAAACTCTTCAATTTGGGATGAACACTATTTTGGATTTTGCTACTTTTCTTGCAAAGGAAATACACAATGGTTTGGTGGGAATAGAAAGGGGAAAAGTGGACAAACCATTCTGTTGGTATTCGTTGCTCATGTATGTATGTTTGTACAAGGGATTTGCCTTTTTCTCCAAGAGTATGGAGCTAGAAATAAGCAGAGATGGAGAAAGGAATCTAGTTTAGTTATGGAGTGTGGACATGACTTCAAAAGCTATAGATACTAGTTATGTGAGGTTTGACAAATATTTTGCATGAAAGCTCAGATTGCTCTTAAGAGGAAACAACCCTAGGATTCCACAAGAATTACTAGAATTGGTCAAACCTAAGGACCATGTAAAAGGGCTACTGGTTAGTCATAATTGGGGGGATATAATCCCTTACAATGTTTCAATAGTAATAAGAGTGTATGGCTTCTTGGGAAAGCCTCATGTGTAGCCATTCCATGTACCACTGAAAATAAGAATAATAGAATTGTTATGGAAAATAGGCACTATTGATGAAAGAGATTTGCCAAAGAAGGGTACATTCTTTCCAGTTGTTACTGTAGTGCATGATTTTTTTTTTGTGAGGAAAGGGTGGGAACACCTCAACTTGTTCTTGGATAGATACAACACAAAAAATTCTCATGCCAGATTCATTGATCTTGAAGGATTCTATGACCTCTTAAAAGAGAGGACAAAGGATGCCCGCATGGTGCTCTAGGTATACTATCCCGAGGATGTTATTACAAATATTTTTTATTTACAAGAGCAAGAATTGAGAAAGGAGAAATGGATAGTATTCAGTAAGACTTTAGAATTCATTAATGCTTTTGACTCTAGCTATGACCCATTGAAAGATAAAAAATATTAGGGAGCCAAGATGCAAGCACTAATGAATAATTTTGCTGAGATAATCCAAACTATGAATGAGAAGAAGGACATATATGTCAAGACTTATCTAGACAAGGCTGCAGAGGTGCAAAGGAGGATAAACAATAGAAATGTAGTGGCTCTTGGTCAGTACACTTTGTAGAAAAGGGTAGGTTATGTAATGGTTCAAAGTGTGCAACAGGCTCCCTTGTAGCAAAGGCCAATTCTAGAAAGTCCATCTGTAGCCAATGCTCAAAAAAGACAAAAGTTAGAACAAGGGTCTTCTTCTTCTCAAGCAAAATAGTATTCCCCAAGCCAGTCCCCAATCTGGATAGATGATGAAGCATCTTTAAGGAAACAAATTAGACAAATAGGTGGGGAAGGGGATGTAATTATTACTTGCACTAATTTAGAGATTGGAGAACCACACAAACCTCCTACACCTTCCTTGGATCTAACTGTTGCTGATTACCAAGGTAAGGAAATAGATCCTATAGTTGCCCAAGCCTCTGAGAGGTTTATTAATGATGAAAATTTTGTAAAGTCTAGAGCATTTGCAAAATTTTTGTGGAGGTTAAACATAGGAAATTTTGAAAAGACTTGTGAAAAGATAAAGGTAGAGTAACCTGAAAAATTAGACTCTGTTATAAAAGAAGAGGTGAAATCTAAATTTTTGAATGATTTTGCTCATTTTACCCTTGAGGCTGGAAGGCCAATAGTTAGAAAATTGGGAGTCCTTATTTTGCCAGAATGGGACATAGTGAATGCCATGGTTTTAGTTAGGAAACAAAAGGATGTCCAATCTAAGACTAAAGAAGAGATGTTACAGGCTCATAGGGGAGTCAAGTTTAGTGATGACCACCAAGCCCTGGTTATTTGGTCTATTGAGAAAGGGGATAAGACCAAAATGTAGGAAATTTCTACTGTAGAGCATGTTGGTGCATTAACAGTGTTTAGGGCTGGTGAGGTTGGCAACAAGCAAATAATTGGGATGGCCTTAGAAATGTTAAAATTTGACAATGTCGTATTTGGCCAGGAAGAAGATAAATTTGCACAACTCAATGCTAGATTTGAAGAAGTCTTGAAAGCATATGAGGAGAGGGGTATGCAAATAGAGTCATTAGAAAATAAAGTGAATCAAATGGAGAAGATCCTTGGAAAAGAAAAATAGGAGAGTCCAATAGACCCATGATTGCATACCCCCCACGGCCACCTGTTGAACCTTTTTAAGTCAAAACCAATTATTGAGATACCAAATACTCTTGAAAGGCCTCAGTTCTATACTGTAGAGGATTTTGAAGAGGAGAAGAATAAGTTATATGCATCACATGTAAAACTTAATAATTAATATGAAGACAAAATGAGGCAGGGTATCATGTATTTAGTAGATAGAATTGAATGGCCATCATTTTTTGATTTACTAGTAGAGATTGTAGTTATTAGGGATGAATTGAAGAGAGATGAGGCTGTATTCAGACCCCTTGTGCAAAAGTGGATAGAAAGAAATCAAGATATCACTACTATGTGTATATCTATCATCCAGCTGCCTTGTCATCAAATAGAAAAATATTTTTGATTTGTTAAATAAATTGCAAGGTTTTGAAGATAAAAAAGATTCTTTTCAAAGGAAATTAACTATTTGTTTTACCAAGTATCTTGCAGAAAAATTTGATTTATTCCCTTGTGCTTTAAAGACAATTGAGAAAGTGAAGGAAAAGGAAGAATGGAAGAAGGAGATGGATGGGATTTTTTGTGAAAGAATGAATAAAGTTATAAATGAAATAGGCCATCTATTATAGGCAATGACAAATGAAGAGCTAGTAAAGGTACAGTTGTTCTATAATACCATCAGAAAAGATCTTGTGGATATAGAGGCAATTGCAAATTCTTTAATAACTATACAAAGAGAGGTCCTAAGTTTTGATTGGCTGGATGATATTGCCTATAATGAGCGGAAAGATAAATTTATGTCTATAGAGTAGATGGTAGAAGATGATGAGGCAGGAGATGATGAGAAAGAAGGAGATGCAACAATAGATGTCACCCTTGTAGTTAATGATAAAGGCAAGGAGAATCCTCAGGTAACTGGAGATGACTCATCACTTTTGAGCTTGATGACCACTTACTCCAAGGAATTAGAATGATAAAATAATCCAATCATAGTGCCTTTGTCTTTCCAAGTGGAGTGACAAAAAGGGACCGACAAAGGAATGTTCGATGTCATAGTCTTTTTGTGATTCACAATTTTGTTTTGTTATGAGAGGTGTATGTAAGAATCTTTTTGAAGGACACCTGTCAATCACATTGGCCCTTTGCTTGTTGCAACTCATGCCTATATAAATGAGTTTTCAAGGCAATGTGATGGTTTGATTTTATAATGCATTTTAGTAATACACTTAGGATGTTTTCGATCCAGTAATTTGAGCAAGTTTTATGCTGTATCTTCTTTGCAAGTGTTCTAAGAATACATTAATATGGAATGATCTTTGTGTTTCTTTATAAGGTCATTTTGAGTTTATTGTAAATGTATACAACTTTCAAGGAAAATGAATACAAATTATGAGTTGTCTCCACATTAGTTCTTTTTGTATTTTGTCTCCTTTTGATTACTTAGTTATCTTGATGTTGTATGAGTAAAGTTTGTGCAATTGAATGTAATCCTTTTAGGTTGTATGTCTTTTCATCACTACCATTAGTTCAATGTATTAAGTAAAGCTTTGATGAATTTGATGATGTTTTTGTAGTAATAGGAAGGATGTTTTGAATGCTAAATGCTAGTAAGAATTGCTGATGATATTTTTTGTAAGGGAAAAAATCAGATCCACAGAATTGTAGTAGACTCTAAACCCAATGGATTAAGCACTATTCAAATTAAATTAGTTGAAAGATATATGGATCATAAGATGAGCATCAAATGCAAAATTACAATCAATTTTACTTCTCTTTCTTGAAGATTCTCAAAGTTGGTCAATACTTATTTGCTTGGAACACTTTAGCCTTAGCTAGCCACTATTGCTGAAAGTACCTGCAAATCTATAGAAGACTTTACTACCAAATTTTATATATGGGATGTATTTTGTTTAAAATATCATAATAATATGTGTGTTGAGAATTGAAGATGAAAATCAGAATGAAACTAATATAATGCTCATATAGTATCTTCTAGTCTTGAATCATCCCTGGGTATACCCACCTTGGTTTTGCAGTCTCAAGAGTAGAAAAATACCATTGGTTTTTTTGAAGTTGGGTATGAATGGTTTACACATGTAATTTCTAATAGGAATTGGCTAATCCTTAGGTTATGTGAGTACTATTTATTTGATATTGAACCTTTGTTGTTTAGTAGTTTTAAAAGTCCAACAAATGGAGGACCAAAAATTCAAAAATACTCCCACTAGAAAAAGTTTCAAATTTTCCATAGTCTAGTTAACAATTGGGTCTAGTATGGTAATTTTTTGTTCCCTTCTCAATAGTTATAAAATCCACAAGAAAATATTCAAGCATATTTTGAGGATCCTCCACTAGCTTGTTGGACCTATCAAGCAAACTGGCACATTAAGACTGGAGAAGGATGATGAATAATACTTAGCATCACATAGTGTTGTCATTGATTGGAAACCAATTGAGAATGAAGATATAAAGCTTTAAGTTAGGATGACCACTAGTAGAGTCTTAAAGTGATCAAGATAATGTAACCAATTATGATGAGTTACACAAGAACAAAAGTACAATGAACAATGATAGGTAATGATTAAGAATGATGAGTCATCATTGATTTGAAAAGATAGTGGAATATGTAGGAAACATAACATGATAGGATTCCATGATAGTTTTTTCATAGATATAAAGGGAAAAAGCTACTTCATAGGTATATAAGGAGACTAGAAAACCTACTAGTATAGGTACTTACTCATAGGTAGTCATAGATGTTATGTGATTAACCCATATATGCTATTCAAATTTTGAATATTTCAATTTGAATGAGAGTTTTGAATGCAGTTTTGGCACCTAGGTATTAGGAAGTAAAAATTGGTTTTATATACTTCATTTTTTTGATTGATGTTGTTGAGATATTGGTGAGTAAGTGAAGAAGTATAGTTGTAGAGCAGAGACATGGATACAAAATAGGTTATAAGAGACAACAAGAAATAGGGGACACTAGAGTGTTCATAGGGAAAGCCAAGGTAGAGAAATGAGATGAGAGATTCCATAGAGAAATGAAATGAGAGATTCCTTAAAGGTTACATAGTAGATCTATAAGTCAAGTTTTTCCATTCATTTAGATCATCCAACTAGATTTATTTCTTATCATTACAACTATTTGGAAGATCTTGACATGTCATGCTTCATTAGTTAGAATTTTGAAATCCTCTAAGAAGGTACCTCCCATAAGGACTATTGTAAATCCTCTCAAAAGACATCTTTGACAAGCTTATTATGATCCTAATAGATTACTGATATTCTTAACCAAATGTGTTCCCAGAAAGAATCATTGTAGCCTTTAATTGGGCAACTTGTTATCTGCAATAAAAGGCTAGTGGGTATATTACTCCCACCATGGTTTTCATCCTCTCACTAAGGGTTTCCACATACAAAAATCCCTATTTCATTGATGTTTGCATTCTTGTGTAAAATTTCATAGTTCTACTGTATTTTTTTTTATCATTACATTATTGTTTAACCAATTAATTTATAAGTTAGTTAAGTTTGTAGCTTAGCTTACTAGTTTGAAAGTTAGTACCGATTCACCCCCCTCTTAGTACCAGTTTGGGAAAAATTTGGTATTAGAGTGTAGCCCTACTAGTAATGATCTTGAAAACTTGAGGGAAGGTCTAATGGAAGCTTTAAGGTATAAAAAATAACTTGATGAAGCTCTCGCCACTATTGAGGGTTTCAAGGAAAAGCTAAGGATTTCCTTGAACAAGAGAAATAAACTAGTACAAAAATTCTTATTGAATAGCTTGAAGACTAGAGTAGGTCAGATGAATCTAAAGAGACCATAACAAATCTGATGGCTGATAATGAGAAGCTGACCAAAAGAATTATATTACTGAAGAGGGAACAAGAAGATACATCAATTATAATGAGTATATCACTTGATGAGAAAGGTACTTCTATTTAGAATAAATATGAAGATGAGGAAGCACTGAGAGTGGCCTTAGATGCTAAAAAAATAGCCAAGAAAGTAGTAAGGACTAAAGATGTGCATAGATGGTGCAAATGGAAAAAGAGCACTGCTACATAATTGTTAGAGTAAATAATTAATTATTATTGCACTTCACTTAAGTTTACTTAGGTTAAATGTATTATTTTATTATTATCATACAGACACTTAGAAGTATGCATAGTTAGATGAGTTGTCTTGTTGCAACACATGATTTTTCATAATCATTTGAGTTGTCATGTAGACAACATAGTTGTTCGCGCTCTAATTAATCACATGGTGTCTACAACATCTCTTTATGAGATACACCTTGGTATTCTTATCCTCTTATCATCACACTAACTTTTGTGCTCAATGGAGGATAATCCACTCTTGGTGGATATGTGCTTAGTTTTGAGGCTTATAACTTTGCTAACTCCTAGTCATTCTAGATGCCTTTATATACAGACACTTCTAGTGTGTATACACATGATATTCATTCTCATTATTGTTATTATGATCATCCATTATTAGTCCATATTGTGCTAGTGTTTGAGCTTCTTGATCTTGGTGTTATTTTTCGCTAAGGAAAATTCTTACAATAATATATGAGAATAATGTCTTATATGACTATGAGCATGACCAAAAAGAGGAAATAACACTGCTCACTGAGGAAAATATCTAACTAGGTGAAAAAGTACACCAACTAAATGAAGAGCTAAAGAGTAAAAAATTAAAGGAATGGAAAAATAAATAAATATAATAGAATCTATGAGAATATAGAGGAGAAACCAAAGTTTCAAAGAAAGACCAAGAGTAATATAATTAATAATTAGAAAGGTTAAGTATTGGGGGGTGAATAAGTACTTATCAAACTTTAACCATTAATTATTTTCTCACTATTAATTGATGCTTTGCCAAATCTTTAATCCAATAAACCTTCTATATAACTGATAGCATAGGTTATAACTTAAAGATTAATATGCATAAAATTAAATAACACTAACACATAGAAAATTCACACATGCATAAAACTCATATTTTGTTATCACATAAAACCCTTGGTCAGAGGGAAAAACTATGGTGGGGATGATACCCACAACTGTTTCATTCCAGTAAAAAGGGTTGTTGATTGGGTTTACAATAATTTATTGTTAAGAGAAACTCCCTCTATAAAAAGTCATTTATACAATATTAGTCATATATTTAGTCTATCAAGACTATTCAACTATGAGATTTCATCCTGCCTATCTTGGCATTCATATCATTAAAGGATTTACAGTAAGTTCATATATAAACTTATCAGCCCTATAAAAGACCACCTTGATTAAAATATTTAACAAATCTTGTAGAAAATTGGTTAAGTGTTTATATAAGATAACATGACCTGATTCTTGCTTCTGCCTTAAGATTATCAGATCCCTTTATAATTTATTTTGGCCTCTTGTTATGTGCTTGTCTTTCACTATTTTCCTTGTTTTTTATCTCCTCTCATCTCTCTAATCTCTTTGTCCTATTTGCATCTTAATATTTTATCCTTTTTTCCTTGCTAACCCTACACACAATCTTGACCTTATATCTTAGGGTTTATCTCCTTCTCCTTTCTATTTCAGCTACCAAACAAAACTTCTTTAATATGATAACTCTAATGATAGGATTCTAATGACATCCCTATTATGTTACACTAATAGTTCAACCTCTGATAACTAGACCTATGTTGGTCTCCAAGTCATGTTGAGTATCAGTGTCAAATACTTAATTATTTCCTTGGTAGAGTTGGTTAGTTGTCATTGCGACCAAGCCACCCAATGAAGGCCAAATGATGTGTTTCAACTTGTTCACATTTCAGTCTAAGCCAAGCAAGTCTTTGGTTGCTAAGTACCCCAGTATATACTAAGTGATAGTTTACGTTGGGTAAGTAAGAAGTCAGTAGATGTTGGGCTAAACACAGTTAGTGTCAAGCACTCAAAATTTGAGTGACACCATGAGTCTTAGTTATGACCAAGCATCATAGTATTCATGTGCTGAGTAAACCAATATTTGTATATGTATTTGGAATTTCACAAAAATTTATGTAAACCAATTTGGCTAACTTTTATACACAATTTAATGATTGTTGAGACAACTAAGATTTATTTATATATATTTTTAGAGATCATTAATCCTTATGAAGATAGTGTAACCAATCATAAAAATGGAAGGATTAAGGAAAAAAGGGAGAAATTTGGATCATTGATCATCATCTAGAACCTTCTCTAAATGGTTATTTAAGGAGGGTATAAACCCTAAATCAAAGAGATGAAAGATAGAGTGAAGAGAGAAGTGTATGTGCAAAAGAGGCTATATTTGATGGATAAAGCAAAGACCAAGAAGAGAAACCTAGTAGTGAAGGACATAATAGATTTAATTATATAGAAGATCATATTAGAATTAGAGAGAGGAGATACATAATTGAGCATCAAAGTGCTAATTGAAGGATCGAGTACTGATACATTTTGGTAAGTGAACCAAGATAAATCTCTTAATAGAGTGGTCCTAACAGGCCTATGTAAATCTACTAAGAGATTTCTTACTTAGTTGTAATTTTAAATCCTTTAATCAAGGTATATTAAATAAGTCTTCTAAGCTCATAGAAAGGAAGACCCGTAAGAGGGTAGATCACCAAAAATGATCAAACATTACAGCCTTAATAGGTACACTTTATTGCCACAGTAGTGAAGATTTTTGGGTGTTATCCCCACTGCAGTTTTACCTTCACCTTAGAGGCTTTTTGGGTACACAAATCTTTGTGTTATCTGTTTAAATTTACTTTCATTTTTATGGATATAATGAATATTTAGATCTATTTTAGTTTGTGGTTATATAATTGATGATGATGATATGAGATGGGTTAGAGGTGAATGCATTTGATTTTATTCAAGAAGATAAAAGTTTTATAGATCCTGATTCACCCTCCTTGTCTCAATATCTTTGTTTCCCAATACAATTCCAACAATTGGTATCATATCTTTGTTCTCTTAGAAGAAGTCTAACCACTTGAGAGTTAAGATCTTGGAAGATCTTGGAGATGGATGCTTATAAGTTGGGAAAGACCATTGAAAATCAGAAGCTTGATATAGAAATCCTTAAAGAGAACAAAGGAATTGGCTATCCAACAAAATGAAACTCAATATCAAGAGAAGACACCGAATGACTAGTGGATAATGACAATTCTAGTGAAAGTGATGTAGCAATAGTAGAACTATTGGAGAGAAACAACATATTGAATGAAGAGGTTGATGGATTAAAAAGAGTGCATGAAATCTAGTCAATAAGATTGTGTAAAGCGACTGAATTGAAAAATAAAGATGAAGAGGATAAATATCATATATCTATAAGACTTGATGACAAGAATAGTAAAGTGAAAATACTTACACAAAATCAATTTGATATGGCCAACATGTTGCTCCTTACAACTCAAGAGTTCAATAGAAAGGATATGGATATTGCAAATTTGAAATATGAGAATGAGCATCTGAGGAATGAACTGAAACATGAAAATAAATTTATTGAAAGGTTGAATAAACCTAAAGAATCTATGAGATATATTGAAGAGTTGATGAGATCACAAAGAAAACCACATGACACATCAAGTCTAGGCTATACCAAGCACCTATTTGAGGAAGGTGAATCATCAAGAGGTGCAAAGAAAAGAAATGCAAAGATAAAGAAAAAACCTACATGCTATCATTGTGGTAAGCTAGTCCATACAACAAACATTTGTAGAATCAAGATTGGTAAGCAAAACCCTAAGCCCAAATTTGTTAGTAATTGTTTTAACCACAAGAAACAAGGACATCAAGCACATTAGTGTAGATACAAAGCTAGAAATACACCTATTGGACCTAGGTTTGAAGGTCATTGCTACAATTGTAAAAAGTATACACATAGGGCTCAAGAATGCAAATCAAAAACAAAATCTAATTGGACATCCAAGAGGCACGCAAATGCATCTAAGAAAGGTAACCCCTATAAGTGGGATCAAAACACATGGTATAACTATCATTACTATGGTGAGTATGGTCATGGTGCAAAAAATTACATCAAGACACATTTTAGAGGTAAATATAAGAGTTGGATGAATGAAAGTTTAGTTTTCTATAGTTGTCACAAGATTGGACATGTGAGTAAAAAAAATAAGACCTGAACAACAACACCTAACAATGAAAAAAATAAATAAAATGCAAAGTTGATGTAGAAAAAACAAGCAATAAGATGAATCAAACATGGAGAAAGAATGAAGAAAACAACAACAATGAAAATTGTGATGTTGAGATCACCTAATCCAATGGATCAGGTGATCACACTACTTCTAACCAAGAAAGTAAGGTATGAAAGGAAGTATACATTTGAATGGTACATTTTTCACTAGCTCTTAACATACGATATGTTAAAAGTTCATTATATATAAATAAAGATGCATTAAGATGAATTTGAGGCAAGAACCAAGCAAAACATTCATATACATAATTGATGTTGAGCATCAATATTGGTGTCTTTAGTGACTGAGTATTGTCATGTGAACTAGGCTCCCATATAGACCAAGCTGATATGTTGACCAAGCCAAGTATCAAAATATTAATGGTGACTGAGTTGAGGTTTTGACAGAGCAATGAAAGGAAGGTATTGTATTAACCACACACTTACGTTAAGACCCAACCAGCTGTATTGTACCTACCATTGCATGAAGCATTTGACAACCTTATTCAACCATTTGAACCTATATAGAGAATATTGTAGATTATTTTCACTCACCTAATGATCAAAGAACTTGTTGAGTGATTCAAAAGTGATTGATATATCTATTTGTGTGAAGATGTGTGAGATTCAACAATGTGTCATCAGTAAAGGAAAAAGCAAGTAAGGTTGAAAAATTTCTTGGAACCTAGTTTATTACTTTATGTTTAATTCAAATTTTTCAATCCCTAGTTCATAATGATTTCATCTACATCTGGAAGTGGAAAGGAATGTTTGAAGGATAATAATGCACAAATTATGAGGAATGATACATGCCCCTTGCCAAAATTTTGGGCATATCTAGAAGTTACAATAACTGGAGATGCATCTGGTGACTTATCATCCATTCCTCCTTGAGTCATCATGGTACATGACATGTGATTGTGCTATATGTGTAAGATTGGAGAAATTGGTGATTTTTTAACTAAGGAATGCTTATGACAAGTTGTACAAGAATGGAGTTATAAAAGTAGAGAACATAGTGGTTGTTGAGAAAGAGCTTACCCATGCGCTAGCTTTTCCCAATATATTTAAGGTTAAATGGATCAAAATAATTTTGAACAGGGTACATGACATGAAGTTGTGGTTGGAGAATAGGCTAGTCAAGATAACCAAGGCAATTATTCATCAAGTGACTAGGTACCATACCCTAGATCATCTAAAGATTGTGGGATGCCCAACCATGAATTTGATAGAGGATTAAAAAAAGGACAAATGGAATGGATGAGGTATGAAAATTTATGGCATTAAGGATCCTATTATTAAGTTTTTAATCTGAGTGATTGCACACAAATTCTATCAATCAAGCCAACTGAACAATGTAATATGTATAGTAGTATATTTCGACTACAAAATTGTGAAAAAGGATCATAGCTACAACTTGGCCAAGCTACAATTGATCCAATCAATAGAAAATATTGGAGCCATTAGAAAGGATAATAACACCTCATGTAATTTTGGCTCATTGTTGTTGTGCATATTCTTTTATGTACAAAATTTATTTCCTACTATAGGAGAAATTGTGTGGGATAAATTGAGACTTGCAATCTAGTAGATCAATGGTTACATTGAGTAACTAGGAGAGAATTTTGAAACCATTTTTGATGAATTAAAAGGGAAAATAAAGAATTTAATAATAAAATAGATATAAAATGGAAATGGGCATTGTCTACTAAAAGACAAATAAGAGAAACCACATTAGATCAAACAATGCTAGATTTAGGGAGGACACACATGTCTATAGCCCTAAGGGATTATGGAAAGAAGTTTTATGCCCAAGACAAGGGCGTATAAAATTTTGAAAAATAAAATAGAAGATGTAGTTCAAGAGAGAAAATTGGTTTGGAAGAAAGGATTTGGGATGTTAGCTACAACAACTAAAGTAGAAAAGGAGGAAGAAGAAGTTGAATTAGATAATAAAGAAGATACAAATGAATCAAAAAAATTGGAGGAAGAAATAAGGATAGAGATATAGGAGAGTGAACAAAAACATGTCATCACTATTGAAGATATACTTGAGGATACACAACTAAGTAACAATGACTTAACCAAGGAAGATCGTAAGAATGACCCATTAATCAAGGTGACCTTAGATACACCTCTACCATGCATCAATCCAATTTTGTTAAAAGTACATAAATAAACTAGGATATATAGTTCTTTAAATGTTGACTTAACACCTAATAGTTCTACAATAATTATATTCATAGTTGAAGAAAAGAGAATATAACGTGTAATTGCTGAAGAATAAGGTAAAGCAATGATTATAATTTTACATCCACCACCGCAGGCCAACCTTGTCATTGATGTAAAATAAGGAGAGGAGAAAGAAAAAGAAGATAAGTCTACAACTGATGCCTCATGACCTAATGTTAAGGGAATAAAGGAGGTTATGAAACAAAGGGCTGAGGAAACTAAGGATCCAAAAGAGTAAGAGACATTTCAAGCATTGGTTCAATTGCCCAATATAGTGCCCCTTACACAATTTAAAACAATAACAACATTTATACCTGATCACTAGGCTATATCTACTTAGAAGGATACAATTGTAGTAAGTATTGATACAAAAGGCCAAGAGATGTCAAAGCCTAGTGTTGAAGTCACACCATTGTAGATAACCTTGCTGAGCTCTAGCACACCAAAGGAGAAGAAGATCAAGTAACCTAGAAAACCATTGAAACTAGATGAGGTCATAGTGATTCCCAAGTTTTATCTTGACAATATCACTCTTGATCAGATGCAAAATTTTCAAGATGTATTGGCTAGAAAGATAAAGCAAGAAGTAATGAAAAGGGAACATCAATAGAGGCAAGTACTCCATGAAATCAAGGATATTTTTGTTGATGCATTTGGAATTTAGAATATTAATGAGAAGACACCTATTATAGATAAGTTAGTTCACATTGTTGAGAAGGTCAACAATGATGATATTAAAGAAAATTAAAATCTAATGAGGTGGTCTGAAAATAAATTTGACACCAAAGTTTTTGAGAGGGTTTCAACAGAGATTTTCATTAAGAAAGTTGAACTTTCTACCCTTGTACATAATTTAGAGGAAGTCATAAAAAATGTTCATTCTTTGTATAAGAAGCTTTGTGATGTAGAGTTATTTAATAAGGACAATCAATAGTCTATTGACAAGCTTTAGGCATATTTGATGCCAACATAACATTCTTTGAGCATGGATGCAAGTTCAAGCTCCAATCATTTTAATAGGTTTATTTTTTCTCAAGGGAGATTAGCCAAGTTAATGGCTAAAGAAAAAACATAAGGGAAAATTTTATTTCTATTAAATCCATGTTGATACCTCATTTAAAGGTCATGCAGAGAGCATTGATAGCTATACAGGACTTAGTATAGAGAGACCCACATCTCTCAACCATAGACATTTAGTTGATGTAGATGCTTAGCTAGAAATCAAAATACAAGTTTTGGAATCTGTTAGATCTAGTTGGGATAATGCACTAGCCATGATTCTATAGATTCATAATTCATTTTTGGAAAAATATAATTTGACCCCAACACCCCCATAGCCATGAGTGACAAAAATAAGGGGGAAAATAGGAATAGATATATACAATGGGAAAACAAGAACAAATGAATCAGATGAAAATCAAAAGGGATAGCTAACATAATCAGGAAGGTATGCCATAATGTATTACTCATTTTTCTAGACATGTATATATGATGTATATAGTGAAGTATTTATCAAGATAGAGGCACAGTCTAAGGGGGAGTGTTGTTTTGTAATTTTTGATGAAATGATCAATCATGACAAATTGTTTTTGCCACTAATGTCAAAGGGAGAGATTTTTGATATCCAAGTCATGTTGACTATTAGTGTCAAACACTTAAACATTTCTTAGGTAGAGTTGGTAGGTCATCACTATGACTGAGCCACCCAATGAATGCTAGATGATGTATTTGGACTTTTTTAGATTTAACTATTCGTTGAGAAAGTCTTCGATTTCTGAGCACTCCAATATGTACCAAGTGACAATTTATGCCAAGTAAGTTACAAGTTATTAGACACTAAGCTAAAAAAAGTTAGTTCATGTTGAATTACATAGTTAGTGCCAATAATTCAAACGCTGAGTGACAACATGAGTCTTAGTCATGACCAAGCATTAGAGTATTCACGTGCAAACTAAACTAGTTTTGGTATATGTGCTTGGAATTGCATAAACACTTATGTAAACTATTTTGGCCAACTTCTATACATAATTTAATGATTTTTGAGATAGCTGAGTTGTTTATGCATTTTGTTAGAGATCATTAATCCCTATAAAGGAACTGTAACCAATTAGAAAAATGGAAGGATTAAGGAAAAAAAAAGGGAGAAATCTGGATTGTTGATCATGATCTAGAACCTTCTCTAGTTGGTTATTTAAGGAGGGTGTAAACCCTAAATTAGAGAGATGAAGGATAGACTGAAGAGAGAAGTGTATGTGCAAAAGAGGATATGTTTAATGGTTAAAGGAAAGACCAAGTAGAACAACCTAGTAGTGAAGGTCAAAACAAAGCTTATCAGATACAAGATTATACTAGATTTGGAGAGAGAAGATCCATAATCAAGCATCATAGTGCTAACCAAAGGATTGGATATTGATGCATTCTAACAAGTGAATCAGGTTAGATATGTTAATAGAGTGGTCCTAATAGGACCATGTAAATCTCCTAATAGAGTGCTTACTTAGTTGTAACTTTAAATCCTTTAATCAAGGTAGACTAAATAAGTGTTGTAAGCTCTTACTAGGGTAGAACCCTCACAAGGTAGATCACCAGAAGTGATAAAACATTGTAGCCTTTATACAAACACTTTATTTCTATAGTAGTGAAGATTTATGGGTGTTACCCCCACCCTAGTTTTATCTTCACCTTGGAGGGTTTCTAGGTAACCAAATCTATGTGTTATGTGTTTATATTTACTTTCATATTTGTGGATGTGATGAATAGTTAGATCTATTTAAGTTTATGGTTATATGATTCATGATATTGATATGAGATAGGTTAAAGGTGAATGCATTTGATTTGATTAAAGAAGACAAACTTTTTATAGATCTTGATTCACCCCTCCCTTTTCAGTGTCTTACTTTCCCAATAGACTCCTAACAACCTATACTTTGATAGTGCCTTAAGGTACCAAAAGTGTGTTTTATTATCAATTTTGTGAATGTCCCTTAATTATTTGACATCAATGACAAAACTATATGTCATACCTTCATATCCACATTCATTAAATCCAAATAATCTCCCCATTTGGCATTAATAGAAAAAAATATACATGATTTCCTTACTCTATTCTCTCCCATTCACTATTTTTGTATTTTTCAAAAGCTATCTCTGATACTATGATATCCTCTATATCTATTTTGAAGCTTCCTTTTATTATGATATTCTGCCATATTATGAATCTCCTATTGATTTTTTTCTTCTCCCCCCCCTTTTTTTTATGTCAATCAATGCCACTAAACATGATAAATAGAAAATGTGGTGAAATTTATAAGTATTTACATATTTCTCACAATAGTTGTATACCTAGATTTAGTAAGCAACACTAGTGTTTCCCATGGTCTCTTCAAAGATTGAAAAGTAAGAATGTACTTATGTAATTATGATGCATTATTCTCCAATACATCTACTATAAAAACTTCTGATGTTTGAACAATACCTTATGCTTTTGCTAGATTCTACTTCACAACATCTCTATTCAAACTTAATATTCCTTGTTGTTCCAAAACTTTTTCTATTACCTCATCCTTTTCAGTTGTAGTTCTCACTCTTTTGCGACCAATTCCTTAAGTATGATTGAATGTTGTACAATATTTACCAAAGAATCCAATCCTTTGATATGACTTATTCTTTTACTCTATACACCAATAATATTGGTGTCAATCTCTATAGTGAATGTATTAAAATTTCATAAAGTCGTGTACATGGAAGTGGCTTTATTCAGAATCTCCTATACTATAAAAAATTCATTATGTAGCTTGAATTTTAAATATATACTTTTGGTTGAAAAAACTTTTTTGGTCCTCTCTTCTAATTTATATGCAACTTCCTTTTGGTAACTAAACTTCAAGATCTATTCCTGCTACTTCCATAGTGCCCAAACATACTTATAATTGCCATAGAAAAGGCTTATCCTTGTCAATAATTTTTGTGTGTGTAATATGTTCAAACATATATAGTGTCTTATACAATACCTATTACTTATTTCTCTTTTACCTTCTTCTATGAATCTCTATCTTGATTTCCAAGGCTTGTCTAAATTCTTCTTGGTCTTTCATCTTCAGCTTTAAAATATTTTATTTCAATATGTCAAATTGAATATCATCACTAGGTGGATCATTATCATCTTCTTTATCCTCTCTTTTCCTCTTTCCTTTGAAAATAATATGATTTTGGCCTTTGCCATGATCTTTCTTTCCATTCTTATCCTTGTCTCTATCATCATTATCTCTTCTTTTGTCATATTTCTTCTTTGAGCCAATAGTGACCAAGCTTGATTCACCTTGAATTTGAGGTTGAGGCTTATAAATCTTCCCTTATTCTTCCTAGTTTCTTGAATCCAAGGATTGACTACTTGTATCCCCAATATCCTTAAGCTTATCAACATATTCATTTATTATTGTTGGGGTCGTGTGCTATTGTTCAATAGGTATGAGGTTCTTCTCATCTTGCTTACTCATTGCATTCAACACTTTTCATCAATAATAATGTCTAACTTGTCAATTCAAGTGATGGAATATTAACATTTATTATGGGTATGAGTGCATGTTGGATTTCTATAGCTTTGACAGCTATCTCAGCTTTGCTTTTTTCAATACTAGCCATTGTGTACTTTCTTGATTCTTGTGAGATGACCTATACCTATGTTAGATTAACTTGAACCTTTTCTATTAGGAATATATAGTGACTTTTAACTTCTTAGATGTCTTCTCAAATGTAATAAGGGTGGAGCCAATTAATTCACTAACAATAAACACATTATTAGTGTTTGAAGGTCCCTTCTCTTTGTAGGCTTGATTTTTATCTCTCTATATCTATTCAATCTACACTTCTTTGATATTTTGAATCAAAATCAGTTCTTCATGAACTAGTACCATAACTATTAGTGTATTTTTCTAAACTCTTTGATGAAACTATCCATCCATACTTCAACATCTTTCACTGATAAGTTAGGATACAATTCTCTTAACACTTGTTTCCTTAACTCTTCTACTCTTTGGCATGTAGAGTGCCATATAACTAATAAATTAGTATACAATTCCTTTGAAACTTTATCCTTACATCTCTTGGATACTTTCTAGATTATCTATAATGTTTGATGAATGAATCTTCAATCATCTTCTTATCAAATTTAATCAAATTTGAAAATGCATTGGGATCCATCTTCTCAACTAAACTGATATCTATGATATACTGAGCTAGTTCCTTGGGGTCAGATAGAATCTTGTACATTCTTCTTCCATATTTTCTTCCCTATGAAGTCACTTCTCTCTTTACTTCTACTTGTGACTTCTTTTTTGTCGATAGAGTCTTGACCTGACTCTAAGAAATTTTTCTTTTGCTTGAAATTGATTGTGTTTTTATCCTCTTGAACACTTTTCCCTTGTCGATCTCAATGAATATTTCTTTTGCTACCTCTCCTGGTGTACTTATTTTAATGACATCACCACTATATTTCTTCCTTTTCCTCATCTTATTTTGCAATAGTAACCATAGTCTCTTCAATTAGCTCTGATCCTTTTTATTTCTCCTTCTTTGTTAGAGTGGATAATTGTATTGACAATGAAGCTTGAGTGACCTCTTGTATCAGTTGGATGCTTCATGTGGCATCTTTGATGTCTTCATCATATTATCTTTATTTTTTAGCTTGAGCCTCTGATTCCTTATGACTAAAAAATTCTTCATAACTCCCAAAACATGTGGCAAATGTATCCTTGGGTAAACTCAATACTTAATCAACATAATTGACCAATTCTTTTTCTAGAACCTCATAATCTAGGAATGAAACTCAAGATATTCTAGGGTCAACTAGCTAGATCTTTTAATTAAAAATGTTAACAATAAAACAAAAAGTATCTTCTTACCTTTCTACCATTTTGAGTTGAAACTCCTTAAAATAGAACCACATAATTCTCTTGAGTTCTCCTCCTAATTTCTCAATAAACTTGTTAGTGTGATAGATAATTTGTCTATTTTCATCCCATATTACTTCTCCTATATTAGGGAAAATTTTCTAAACATATAAATAAATGCACATAAGTAAATAGACATAATTAAATTAGTTTTTTTTTATGTTGTTCCTTCTTCAAATGTTCCATATTAACATTTAACTGATTTATAATCATACCTAACAAATCATAAGTTTTACCCTAATTGGCAATCTCATGTGTTGTCCAAATAATTGCATTAGGCACATTGTTGGGACAATTGGTTGCAAAATTTGTTCCTTTGTACTTAACTTTATTAACTATCATAGCCCTCTTGTTGGACGTGGTTTTAGTTATTTTCCTTAGCTCATTCATGTTGGTAACTTGCAAAGGACATTTTTTTCTTTGCATTGATAGCTGTGTTACCTTGTGAATAATCTCCTTGGTTATTTTAACTGGCCTTTCTTCCTCTAGCTAGAGTGATCCATTATGTACTTGGCTCAAAATGTATCTAATCTAGTCCTCAACAAATACTTTAGGCATATGGACTATACGTTTGAGACCTTGAGCTTCGAGATGCTTGTAATCATATTTCAATACTCCATCAACACAACTCTTTATTGTACATCTCCTCAATTTAGGCATTACCTAGTACGACAATCTTGTTAAGAATAAAAGTACTAATATCCTCAACCAATAATACTCTTGACAACAATGCCAATACAGTCCATGCACTATCTCTTATAGTTGAATCCACAAGATAAACTTCACATTTTGGTTTTAAAGTCTCATTAATGCTCACAAAAAATGATATCTTCACTATAGCTATCATTTTCTACAAATATTTCTTACTAACTAAATGTATACACCAAATAGGGTTTTCTTAGGATTCTACAAACTAAGGCACAATTTTCTTTTTAGAAATTATTTCTCTTAATGCTCATAGTAAATCACTTCAAAATTATTTTTCACTTGGTAGCTTTAGAAAGTAAGGTGTCAAATGAACTACACTTTTACACACACTTAAATCTCAAAAATTAAGTAAATAGTTAATTGTGCAATTAATATGTTTATAATAGTAACTTTTTTTTCTCTCATAGGCATTACTCTAGCTGATAGTGGTTTTTCTTGTCAATAATGTTACAATAGATATCTACTTGTACTATCTTATTTGTCACTCTTATCTATCTTGTAGGGAATGGAATAAGATTTTACCATTTTTGCTAGTCCCTGAGCACTACTTTTTGACTTAGTTCAAAGACTTTCCTTCTTGACTTAGGTTTAGTGAATTACTGTCAAATACACTTTTGTCTATCTTTTTGACCCAAAACCTTCTTAATTTGGTTCTTTATTGTTTTGATTCTCATGTCACTCCCTTCTTCATTGTTTCCATTCGTAGCTTGTCGGTATCTCTAGTTTTGTGCTATATGACCATACTTGTAACAAATGTAGCATGATACTCCTATTGATCTTACACCAAAATTTGTGTTTATGAACCTGCAATCATTTTTTATGTGTCTAAGATATTGATACTTTTTGCATAACATATTTCTTAGTTTCCTCATTGATATCATTCTATTCCTATAATATTGTACTTTATGACCAAATTTGTTTCATGTACAACAATAATCCATGAAGTTTCCTTCCTTTTTTGTTCTCATTCTAGAATATCTCATTCTATTTCCATATTTATTGCAATTATAGTAGTAACCATTGAAAGAGGTTCCTGATGAAATATTCAATGGTTTACTTCTACACACATTTACTATATGTTTTGGTTTTCCACAATTATAGAAAGTAGATTTATTGTGTTAATTACTAATTGGTTTGTTCAGCTATGATGTCTTTGCTGCATGAGTTTTTGATGATTTTCTAGTTTCTTATTTGTTGTTATTGGTATATCCAAGTCCAATTTATCGCTATATCTACTTTTCCCTTTTTGTTATTCATCAATACATGATTAGGTCAAACTTAGTAAGACTCTCATTTACTTCTTTGTCTACTTTTAGTTTGTTTGTCAGTTACTCCACTTATTTTCTTGATCTTTCAATCTAAGAAAGGATTTTTCTATTCTCTTCATTTGTATCACTCATATATCCATTCAATGTATTTTTTTCATGTCGTAGTTGAATAATTGTATTATCCTTATCTTTAATCCCTTTTTACAAATTTCTCTTATCAGTTTCAAATTTACCTTTTTCATCTTCACTAGCCTTCATTCTTTCTAATAGTTTAGTTATTCTTAAAGCTTAACTTTGAAGTTCCCTTTTGGCTTGTTGTAAGTTTTCCTCAAGAATGGCGTTCATTTCCAATAGATCTAATATTACTGATCGACTTCCTTAAAAATTAAGCTATTTTGGAAAATTTCTTCAAGATCTTCAAGACTTGTCTATAATAATTTTGATAGTTCCTTCCCTTTTATAAATGAGACTTTCAACTTTTTCTTCAATTCTTGATTTTGAGCTATAATTTCATCTAGAGTATACTTTAAGGAACCCCGCCTTTCAAAAATGTATAAAAACTTGGAGAAAGGTGTAAAACACCTAACAATTTTTTTATTGAAAAATATTAGTTTACAAAGAAAAACTAATAATCTCCATTGGCGAATCATTCATAGTCTCTCAAACAATGTGTAAAATATGGACAAATTATGTTATTTTTAAAACCACAAAAATATATGCATTAGTGAATACAAATTATTTTCTAGTAAAATATTAATTTTATGGATGAATTATTTCATTGTACTAGACATAAAATATATACATTGACAAATAATAGTTTTTTCAAAATTTGAAAATTAATTTTATGGGCGAATTAATTCATTATGCTAAACATAAAATATATACATTACAATTATATGGTTGAATTTTATAATAATATTACAATAAAATTGTTGGTGTTATTAAATATTCACTAATTACACTTAAGCTTACTTAGGATAATGCATTGCATAGTAGTTTGTGATTGAGACACTTGGGAGTTTACATCTCAATCAAACATATGGTGTAGGAGAATTCCACTCTGGGTGGTCATAGTTGTTATCTCATTCCACCTTTAGTGTACTTATCACATTATAATCCTCATCATCACATATACTTCATTGCATAATGGAAGATGATCCACCTTTCATGGACATGTGATTCCACCTTGTATGAGTGATAGCTTATCTTCTTCTTATCATTGTCTCTTATCACCTCTCCTACATAAGGAGGCCTATTATGTACATTTCAAATCAATCCATTGGATGTCAATCAAGTCCATTATCAATAATGACATTCTTGCATCTTCACACAATTGTCTTGCCAATCTCTTGTGGAAGTTATCTTGGTCTTTCATTTGATCCTGGGGGTGTTGTAGAGTCACCTAAAACTCTAATATGGTATCAAAGCTCTCATGGTGTGAAGATTTCTTCTTAAGAAGCGTAATCTTGGCTTGACTCATTATTAGTGCATCATTTGGCAATTTGGACATCACAATTTGGAGGAGATTTCGAGAGTCCTATTATGTGACCTTCTATTGTAGGTGAAAATTGGAGCTTGCTGGTTCAAATTAGAGGTTGGCATCATATAGAGGAGTTCCAAAAACCCCTAAATCAATTTTTTTCCATCCAAATCAGACATCTAAGGCCAAATCTAGAAATATTTGATTTTGAAGGTGCAATGGTGGTGATTCAAAAACAAATAATTTTAGAGGCAATTTTCAAGCAACGATATCTCCCTTATACAAACTCCTTTTTTTGAGCAATTTTTTTTCCTTTTGGGAGAATTTCATGATCTACATAGTGGTGTAGGTGATTTTGGATCCCTGTCTTTGAATTTGTCTAAAAATTGCAAATCCCATTTTTTGCAAATTTCAAGGCTTTGTTTGGGTACATTCGATAACATTTTTAGGTGCATTTTTTTGAAAGTGCATGATTTTTCATCTAGTTTCTAGATTTGTAATCATATTTCAATGATTTGGACTGGGCATATCATTTTAAAAAATAGGTCTTTTTTGGCTATATTTGCACTTGGTGAATACTTGGATTTCAATTTTCTTAATTGAATCAGTAATTTGAAGGAGTTATCAATTGATTTTAGTCATTCTTTGATTCATTATGGATTTTTCAAAAGTTCCATTACTCACTCCATATAACTATCATGAATGGAAACAAGTAGTTTCTAATTAGTTCATGAGTATTGGATTGCTTAGAATGATTCTTGGACATGATCTAGAACCAGCTACAATTGTTGCAAAAATAAGGAAATGTTTTGATAGAAGGGATAAAGCACTTGGCTCTCTTAGATCTACAATCTCTCATGATTTTCTATATCATATTGCATCCTGCACACATCCTCATGATTCTTGGACTATATTGGAAGGAATCTTTGGTAAAATTGATAGAATAAGAAAATTCAAATTGGAGAATGAGCTTATAGGTCTAAGTCCATGTGATTTTGACAATATTAAAGACTTTTTCTCTAAGTTCAATTCCATTAGATTGGAGCTTTCTAATTGTGGTATTACCAAAGATGATGAGCAATTGATATTATCTATTCTTTCCAAGCTAGGTCCTGAATATTCAATCTTTGTTTCCACATTCTATGCTACTATGGATGCTCTTGGTAGTGCATACAAAATGCCTTCTCTTGATGAATTTGTAGCTTAGCTCATAAGGGAACAAGAAAAGTTAGTACACGTGGGTCAATTGAAGCCTTCCAAGTATCAAGCGTTGGTTGTAAATGAATCCTCTCCAAAAGCTCCTAAAGGAAAGGAAAATAAAAAACACAAGGATCCTAAGAAACATGACAAAGGTGATAACTCTCCTTCACAACATATATTGAATCTAGGTTCTCTTCAAGAGAGGAAACATCTAGAAGAAAGAGAGATAAATGTGGTTATTGTAAAAAGCTAGGACATGATGACCATAAATGTTTCCATAAGAAGATTGATGAACTCACTTACATTCTTCAAAAGAACAATATCCAACTATCCTCATTAGTGTCTACTCCTTCTTCTACACATTAGAAAAATTCTACATCTACATCGACATCATCATCGAAAGGTAAAGGACAAGCACTCATTGCTTCCACACATCCTGAGCAAGGTAAATGGCTTCTTGATTCAGATGCATCACATCATATGGCATCTTCTATGGATGTGTTTTCTTCTATTGAGCCTTGTACTTCTCAACCTATATTTATGGGTAATAATACATATATGAAGGTTTGCGGGAAAGGTTCTATTCCTATGGGAGAGGGTACATTTAATGATGTTCTTTGTGTACCATCCTTGATTACTAATCTCCTTTCCATTTACCAAATTACTCATGGGGCATAAGGTAAAATTTTTGAGTTCACTCCTAATTATGTCTATATTAGGGGCATGGAGACTAGAGATGTCATAGCTATGGGAGTTGTTGATCATACATCACACTTGTATTCTTTTGCACATTTTGTTGATAATGATGATGATATTCATTATGTACCTAACCCTTTATCAAGGGTGAATATTTCATGTGAGGAGAACATTGGACACTTGAATAATTTTGTTCTTGAGACAAGTGTTGAACTTCCTACTCCTCTACCTCCTACTTCTTCAAACACGAGTTCTACTATTCAACAGGATGATCTTTATGCTTTAGATCTTGCAGTGTGGGTTGAATTCCTGGATGCTCTTTCAGATGAGTCTCATAATGTATATTTGGTTAATACATCTGAGGAGGTTTCTCTTTGAGATACTTCTTCACCTTCTTTGGATATTGGATTTCCAAAATCTTCATGTTCTCTTGGTTTTTCACATCTCATAGGTCAGCTTGATGGTGTGACAAAATCTTTGAGCTTGGAGACACCTATTTAGTCTTCAAAGATGCATACATGGAGACCTTCTTCCTCCTTCCTCACTTTTCACATGGAGTGGCTTCTTCATCTTTTGATGTATTTATCTCTTCCTAAGGAGAGACATGTTTCTTGTAGGCATTGGATTATATTTTTCTTGTAGGTACTCTTCATCTACATTGGAGCTTCTTCATTATGGGGGGGATATCATGTCTCCTTATTTCCTACCTATGGGGGGATCATTCTTTGTATATACATGATGCATGGAATTTTTGGGGGGTCTTGAGTACTACATGTTGGGACTAAAAATTGTAGCCCAAAATTTGAGCACTATTGAGAAAATTGAGCCCTATAAATGCTTTTAAGTGCCTTTGTACCCGGGTGTACCTTTGAGGCCTAAAAGATGTTCAATGCTTCTAGCACCCTCCATTCAGCTCATCCACTTGTTTCATGAAGCTAAATTGACATTCTGAGCCATTTCGTGAAGTCTCATTTTGAGCTAGTTTCAAATTTGCATTTTACCCTAAGTGTCAAATAGTGACAGGAGGCTATGTTTGCAACTAAATATCTTGCACCCAAAAATGTTTCATGATCTGCCACTTTGGAAGAATTTAGTGTCCATACTAGAGAACCTATGTTTAAGATTTCAAGCCATTTCAAGTTCGTTTGACTAGGTTTTGAATCCCTCAAAGTTGGTAGTTTACTGTTTTCATGCTGATGCACTTTGCACATAATTCTAGGAAGCCCTGTTTGACAAGTTGTAATTTTGACCCAGTTAACTAAAATGATGAAATTACTTTTGTGTTACATTATAGAGGTCAAAAAATTTTTATGTTTCAAGTTTTAGCTCATGACGAATCTGTTTGATCGGTTTTCAAATGCGATTCCAAATGCAATTTCTATCTTTTTTACTGGTGTCAGCATTTATAGATTTGTCAGGACTCCTGCTCATGATGTCATAATTCAAAACCCATGATTGGTGAGATTGAATGGATTGTACCACTATGTTGTACCCTAAAAATACTCCGAGTGTGTCAGTTTGCAAGTCATGATGAATCCATTTGCACACTTTTCCAGGTCAATTCCATTTGCAAAAAAGTGTTTCAGTCAGTGTTTTCAATCTGCAAAATTCAAGTAGCCTACTTTGACCACTTGCAAAATGTGCCCAATTATTCATCATGAGCCCAAATCATAGATCCATACTTGCCTCATGACACTCAACTAACACCCCAGTTTTCGTCTTCCTAGGTGTCAGTTTACCCAATTTTTGAAGCCAATTCCAAATGCAATTTGTTACTTTCTAACATGTTTTCTTGCAGGAAGTTCTTAAAGGTCAACTTTGAAAACAAATATCTTTTGACCTCGAATTTTTCATGAGACGAGATTTGACATGGTGCAGGAGTGTGGAGCAAAGAATCAGTGTGTCAGATCCTAGAGCCCGATCAGGTGTTTTGGTCAGTTTTTAAGGCCACTTAAAGGACCTTCTGGCACAAAGTTGAAAATATGCAAAAGGGTGATAAAATGAGTTTTAATTGGCAGTTCAGTGATCAAACTTTATTCTAATTAGTATCAGGTGATGAATGGATCAGTTTGCCAATTTAGTTGTTCGAAAACACATTTTTTTTTTAGCCGGACCCACTTTGGGCCCAACTAATTTTTGCAGATTTTGAAGTGACATAAGTTCAAGAGCTGATAATAATAATGTTTTGGGTGTTTCTATAAAAAGAAACTGAAGATATAAGTTTTCCTCTTGATCCCATTGCCCATACTACCAAATCAAGGTGTCAGTGTCATCTATTCGACAAGCGAGTTAATTATCAAATGATCAACTTGGTTTGCCCATAAAATCTAATAAATACATGTGGAGGTGACAAGCTTTATGATAAAATAGTTGGAGCTATACTTACTTTTCAAAGGGGAAGCCAATGGTTAGGCTTATACTTCCTTGATTTTAAAAATTAGTTAAGCTTCTTGCATTATTGGCCAAAGATAGATTTGAAGAAATGCATTGTTCTTTTATTAAAGGATAAAATGATAGTAACATTCATACTCAGTGTAGAGATAAGGGAACTCATGTCAAAAAATCCAAGCATTGTGAGGAAGGGCATACACAAGCAAGAAAGAAAGTTTTCCATCCATAAAGGCTCGCGCCATGAATGCTTGAATGCAAAGTATGAAGTGGTTATAAGTGTCTCACAAGCTTAGGATATATTTTACTATAGCCTATAAATTTTTCATGCATGAAATAAGCAGTCAAAAAAATTAGAAGGAGCTTCCATGTTTGAGAGCTTACGCCTGGCATTGGAATGAACCCACGAAGTGAGGAGGTATGAAAGCCATGGCTTGAGAAGGCAACAGGCTGTATGAAGGAGAACCTGCTGATTGAAGACTCAACTATATGAAAGGGAAAAGAACCCGCAAGAAGATAAGACAATCACATGCAATGAAAATAAGGAAGGGCATCTCATGTAGGCATTGACAAAAGCAGGTCTATGTTAAACAAAAGAAAACCTACGTGAGGAGTAGCAAAGAAGAGACTCGCACCCAATCTAGGAAAGAAGCCACCCATAAATGAAGCCAACATTTCAAAAGAAACTCTCCATACATAAAGACAAATTGGAGCGACAGGGTTTTCAAATTCCACGCAAAATCACCCCACGTATTGAAGCAGGGAACCGGCCAGAGAAGTCCAAGCATAGAGGAAGGAGCTAAGTTCAAGGCAGCTCAAATTTATAAACAGTGCCATCCAAGCATAGATCCGTCTCCTTTGCCTATATCAACCCCACTTGTGAGCTCCGACACATTAACTCCATTGATTGGAAGCCATGGTGCCATTCCATTCCAATCAAATGGAATTGTGAAACAGTCAACGTATGTAGTTTTGAAAGCAACATTGGAATAAAATGGAGATGCCGTCAGTATGGGAAAAATAGAGGAGAAGCATTTGAAGAGGGAAACCCATGCTATACATGAGATAAAAGAGCAAGAATTAACGCTAAAGGTAGGATAATAGGTAGGGAGCCACATTTTTCCTAAGGGCAAACTAGGATAATGAAAAAGGCCGAGCGTAGAGGAAAGCACAGGAGAATGTTTCAGACTTTATATATCCCACATTGATAAAATGAGGAGAGATTTTTGTATTTAAATACAAAAAAAAAACCTTACATTGCCTATTAAGCAAAGCGCTTTTGGAAAGGTAGTGCCCAGGTGGGGCCCCCGTGGATGACATCAGCCAGAGTGATTAAATGCATGAGATTTTGACACATGGAAGATCATGCGACGGGGGCATATCCACAAAATCAAAATGCTCACTATTTAAGTAATGTGGGAATGCCAAATTTGGACAAGTGGCAGCGGGTCTCACTCAGAGATGACATGGTGCTAGATAGAAGATCAAATAATAGATGCACATGATGCTGCCACGTGGCAGATCTGAAGGATAGCGCACACCCACATTTCGAAGTTGCACACTAGTTAAATAGTGCAGGAATGCAGGAAGATGACACGTGGCACCGAGCCTAGAGATGATAGTGATGTAGCAGATGATGCAGATTGGGTCAACCAATCACGAGATGACATGTGGTGCCAGTCAAATGGGGGGTTGACCACGAATTTGGAGGTAGGAAATATTGCAGAGTATAATTTTTTTTTTTTTTTTCAAATAAGTTTGCATGATTCAGGACTTTTAAATTTAAAAGGGCTTTTTTTTTTTCTAAAGTTCAAACTTTAGAACGTTTTAAATTTTTGAAAATTTTTTGAAGTTCAAAATTGCAAGCTAGAGTGCCATTGCAGGGGAGTGATTTTCAAATAGACTTTCTGGGGGTTTCCAAGAGGCTAGATATGCGATGTTATATATTGCCAAAATTGGAAGAAACCAAACTTTCTAATTCGGAAGTTAGTTTTTGCACAGAACACCACTGGTTCAAGCTTCAGGAGGTTTTCTTCTAGATTCTTATCTTGCAACCGAATTTAGGTATCAAGGTTTAGTTATGATTCTTGGCATGGAAATGACCTAAATATCAGTAAAAGATAGTGAAAATATAGTTTGGGTTGATTTTAATCACATATTCAATAAAAATTTAGATTTCACCAACATTTTCACGAAGTTATCAGATATTTTGATAACTCAAGAGTTTTCATCATTTCATCAAAGATATTTGCAAATCAGTTACAGGATAATGATGAAACAAAATCAGATCATATGGGTAGAGAGAGGAAAGAGGTTTTGCAATTGAACAAGATGAAATTCCAAGTGGACACATGTCAGGCATAGATCAGATCCAGGAATTCATCTTTCTTTCCTATATCTTTCTGTCTTTCTTTCATCATACAAGTTTAGTTCTTTGGAGAAAAAACTAGTCACTACTATGATACCATGGTTTTGGTTCCAATTTTTGATGTGTTCCCATAACTGTAACACCACACTTTCAGCATAATTCTCTTGTATGAACAGTATAAAGAAGGATAATATAGATAGTTCAAATCTATTCAGTGTTTTCATGTTCTCATTTCATGCATATGGTTTTATTGTTTTAAAGAAATTAATACAAAGAATAGCAGGTTGAGTTTCATCTTGAATCTTGTCTCCTATCTCAGTGAGCTTCAATTTTTTATGATCTTTGAACAAAGAGCCTAGATTGTAGTTGTAGTCCCTTAAGTCTATATGTTGTCTTATTGTTGCTTGTAACTCAAGGGGTTATGTAAATGCTTCAATGAATTAGCAGGGTTGCATGTTTATTGAGAAGATTATCATGTAAGAATGAGGTTTGGATTGAGAACAGATGTTTATTTACAAGGTAAATAGATAGATCATATATTTGAATATACACATAAGTATCAAATATCCATATGTATGCATTTGATTCATGGATTTGCCCAATGGATTAGGCACTGGTCAGCTACAGGATCATTAAAGTCTTACTACTGCAAATCTGAAGGTTTTTTGAATTCAACATTATTAATCAAACATTCTTTCCCTTTTATGTTGAAGAACTAAAATGTGATGCCCTCACTCAACTTGTGCATTCCATAGAGTTGTAATTTGCTACTGCACTTCTTTGTTATTGCATAGGTTATTAGGAGAAATAAGGGTTTCAACTGCATTAATTAGGTTCCGATTTATGTTTTAAATGCATTGGTACCATATCTCAAAACCTAAAGGTTAACCCACCTAGGTCTCTCAGAGCTTGAAGTGAAGAAGGAGTTATGCCTTAGAGTTGGCCCAAGATTGTAGTCAAGTGTATCCATCATAGGAAGTTGCTAGCCTTAGATGCATTTTTCTGGTTTCTTGGTCATTTTCAAAATTGTTAAATCGGGAGCCAACACTACATCCATCCATACATCTTGTTTTCATCTCTCTTTTTGGAGGAGGGTTTTTTCCATGAGGTTTTCTCTCTTTCTCCACTTTATGAGAGATTGCATTTCATGTATTGTATTGAATATTGTACATGGGTACCTAAAATGGCCTAGTAGCCAAGACCCATCTTGCATTGTGAGTTTAAGTGCATTCCCATAAGTTGCACTTAAGGTGGGGTGTTGGTGTAATTAAATATTCACTAATTACACTTACTTAAGCTTACTTAGGATAATGCATTGCATAGTAGTTTGTGATTGAGAAACTTGGGAGTTTGCACCTCAATTAAAGACATGTTGTAGAAAAATTCCACTCTGGGTGGTCATAGTTGTTACCTCCTTCCACCTTTAGTGTACTTATCACATTATCATCCTCATCATCACACATACTTCATTGCATAATTGAGGATGATCCACCTTTCGTGGACATGTGATTCCACCTTGTTTGGGTGATAGCTTATCCTCTTCTTATCATTGTCTCTTATCACCTCTCCTATATAAGGAAGCCTATTATGTACATTTCAAATCAATCCATTGAATGCCAATCAAGTCCATTATAAATAATAGCATTCTTGCACCTTCATGCAATTGTCTTGCCAATCTCTTGTGGAATCTATCTTGGTCTTTAGAGTCACCTAAAACTCTAAGAAAAATAAAATAAGATAAATTCTTAAAAAATAAGTAATTTTTTTTTATATGATTCCTATCTATTTACTTATCTAGATATGGTCCTGAAACATAAACATTGATTTATTTTTTATAAGAGGCCAAAGTCAAGCTCAATTATTATCATGTGTCATGATTATGGAAGTTTATATCAAGATGCCGATCACTAATTAGGGATGGAAAAAATGAGATGAAATGGAATTTATATTAGTTGATTCCAAATTCTAGGAGGCAAAATGTGTCGATGAATCCAATGTAAAATGGAAAATTATTGGCAAAATGGGCCGATTGAAGGGAATTAAAATTAAATACATTGGGTGAACTACCCATATACATGAAAATATAATCGATTGAGGGATGGTGAACATGGCATCGGTTAGAATAACTAGGTCAGCTATGTGAATGGTAAATAATTTTACCAAAGAAGTCAGATGTGAATCCATGATTGGTGATTAAAAGAAGTAATGACCCACTAATCCTGATAATATTAGGCGATTAGACCACTATGTAATGGCTAAATTTTTTCCAAAATCAACATTGAGAAATCCTAGTATTCATTAAATTATGAATATTCACCACTAAATAATACCCTAATTTCATGTAGTGCTTCTTCAATTTATTTTTCTTTCTTATACCTTTCCATGTTCTTGGATCTACTCTCAAGTTGTCAATTTTTCTTCAAGATAACTAATCTCTAATACCAACTATTAATTATTAATTGGAAAGGTAAGTACTAAGAGTAGGGAAGGGGGAGGGGGGGTGAATCAGTACTTATCAAACTTTAACCATTAATTATTCTGTCATTATTAACTAATAGTCTACCAAATCTTTAATATGATAAACCTTCTATATAATTGATAACATAGGTTATATAACTTAAAGATTCATATTCATAAAAGTAAATAACAATAACACATAAAAATTCACACATGCATAATAATCATATTTTGGTATCATAGAAAACCCTTGGTCAGAGGGAAAAATTCCAATGAGGATGATATCCACAACCTTTTTACCATAGTAAAAAAGGTTGTTGATTAGGATTATAATAATATTTCCTTATGAGAAAATCACTTAGTTAAAAGTGATTGATACCATTTTAGTTATATCCTTAGTATATCAAGACTACTTCATTATAAGATTTCATCCTTCCTATCTTGGTATTCACCTTGTTAAAGGATTTACAAGAAGCTCATACACGAACTTATCAATCTTATAAAAGATTACCTTGATTAAAGGATTTAACAAATCTTGTACAAAACTATTCAAGTGTTTATTCAAGATAACATGACTTGATTATTTCTTCTATCTTAAGCTTTTCAAATCCATTTGTGTTTCATTTGTACCTCTTTCTCTATGCTTGTATTTCATTGTTCTCCTTGTTCATCATCTTGTCTCATCTCTCTAATATCTTTGTCTTTTTTGCATTTGTATCTTTTATCCTGTTTTTCTAACCCTACACACAATCTTGAACTTAGATCTTAGGGTTTATCTCCTTCTTCTTTTTGTTGTTGACTACCAAATAAAACTTCTTTAATGCAATAACTATGTTAATAGCATTTTGATAACATCATTATTATACGACACTGATAGTTACACATTAGATAACTATACCTATACTTTGATAGTGCCTTAAGGTATCAATAGTGTATTTGATTATCACTTTAGTGAATTACCCTTAAGTGTTTAATATTAATGACAAAAATTTATATCATACCTTCATCATCATACTCATCAAATGCCAATAGAGTACCACTAGTCTAGGAAATGAAGGTGACAATAATACCAAAAAGTGTGAGTCTTCAAGAACAAAAGAACTAGACTTCAAGAAGCAAGGAAGGAAATTACCAAAACATAAGAAACTCAACAAAACCATTTGTTACTATTGTGGTAAAGTATGACATACTTCAAATTTATGCTGCAATATATAGGTATCTCTTGGTATCCAATGTACCTTTGATGTATAATGTCACAATTATCATAGATATGGTCATACATCATAACAGTGTAGGTCTCATTTCAATGAGAAAATAATTAATAATTACTATTAATATTCTAACACATGTGGGCACAAATCCAAGGACCGTAGATCTAAGGCACACTCAAACTAGTCATCTCCCAAATGGATGAGTCCTACTAAAAGGGATAGTTTCCTCACACAAATGAACTCAACTAGTGGAAATCATGACCATCTTTTAGCCTATTACAAGTTACATACACTTAGAGAAATAATACTAGACCATGTAGAGGTATGGGAATGACATGTTACAATTGTTAGAAGATTGGAATCTTGTTAGAGATTACAGGGATAACAACTAGTTGAACAATCAGATCCTTGATAGGAAAGGGAAAAATAAGATAGTAAACACAGAGGAATTCAAGAAGGACTTCAACAAAATTTGGAGTAATAAAAGTGATAAAGAAAAGGTAGCCAAAAATATGGAGGTTGTGACTTCACTAGTCAATGGTGAGACATCTAAGTCAAATTAAGCTAACTCTATCTTAAGGGCTTATATGTGTAAGGAAAAACTTATACCGATCCCCATGTCTCAATTGGTAAGTCACTAGTTGAAATATCAAAATCTGACTAATTGTTGGTTACAATAGCAAATATCTTGCACCTCTAGTAAGATAGGAAAATGGTAATAATATGACCATTTCCCAATGGGTTATGAGCATTAAATACACAAGATAAGTGGTAGGTAAACACATTTCTTATCATTTTAACCCTGATGTAACAATTCTAAACTACAAATAGACTCATGTTGAGCCACTTTGCAAATTCAAACTCTCTTGAGCTTTCTAATTGGAATAACCCAATCCTTTTGTGTGTGAACTTTTTGTGATTTTAGTGCTTATTTGAGAAAGTAAAGAAAGGTATCTTGAGTGGGTTTTGATAAGAATATTTGACCAAGTTAATTATCAGTTGCTAAATAGATTAAAATAGATGAAGAAATCAATAAAGTGATTTTGGTCGATGGAAAGGTGACTAAACATCTAGAGTAAAAAGTTCTTTAGTTGAAGGAAAATGAAAAAGAAATTGAGGGTGCATTATCATTGCCCCTAGGTGACATTCTCCTTACACAAAATGTAATTGAATTCTTAAAGGTGACATATTGAATAATTAGGTGACAAGGACATTCATAAAGTATATGAGAATTTGCACAAGGATGTGGTTCTAAAAAGTGAAGAGAAATACTTAGAAGAAAACCTTGCATCGTGCCATGGATATTCCTACTTTCTTCCATGAGGATTGGGTGAGGTTTGTATTGAAACGAGTACATGACCAATACTTGTCATTAGATAAACCATAAAACATCACAAAGGGTTATTGGCTTCACTTCCACAAAGACAAGACCAACCACCACAATAATTGCAACAAAGTGAGTTACATATCTAACCAGAGATCACCATAATGGGTGAGATTGCACATTGGATGATATCACAAAACCTAATATGAGATTTAAAATGATGATTTTTTACCGGATCTATTGCTCAAGCCAAAATAACATCATGTCAATAATTACAATTTATGGAGCATACCACATAATTCATGATCATGCTACACTTGACCTAAGCATATGTCTTCATGGACCTTTAATAGAAAATCTAGGTATGATCAAGAAGGATTACAAGAAGGACTTACTAAAATTTAGATATATTCTTGTATCTATTTTCTTTTACTTTAGAAATGAGTTCCTAGGGTATCTACCCTTTACCTAGTTGAAAGAGCAACCCATCTCAACCCAAATTTGTCTGCTTCATAGTAAACTAGAAGGGAAAGAAAATACTACCCTATCGGGATATTTTAAAAGTTTCTAGCAAGAAATTCACCGAAGGGAAAGGATTCCCTTTAACCATGATAGAAGAACATAAGAATGAAGTGTGTTTTCTTACAAACATAGACAAATATATGGTATAGCTAGTTTAGTCACGATACCATTAGCTAACAATATTCTAGTTTTAAATAAGTTAAGAAGTGGCTAGGCCACACATTGAAAGGTTAATTAATATGCTAAAGAACCCTAAAATTCCAAGGTTTGGAACCTACATGGAGATTAAAGGTAGAATTCTTAAACAATAGAAAATGACATTGATAAAAAGAAAGTCAAGAAAAGTAACCACAAAATAGGATTCCAAGCCCACTAGAAAGGAAGAGGTTAGAGAAATGGATGTTGAAGAAGTGGAGCTAGATCTCACAAGTGGAGCTCTATCAAATCCTAAATCAAAGGTAGACATTGAGGTGGAACTTGGATTAGAGAAAGATTCCACACCTAAGCCTAAATAGACTAGAAAAGATAGTGGTAAGAAGGAGGTCAACACGGTCAAGTCCTTATAGCTTAAAACATACAAATGGGAGAAGAACAAGAAGGAAAAGAAAGATGAGAATATGTTATCACTGATACCTAAAGAAAATGAGTCTTTAAAAGTAGAAACTAATGTTGAAGTGGAAAAGGTAGTGAAAAAAGGTAAGAAGAAACCACCTCAAATTTTTATTGATGATATTCTAGTTGATATTATGCATACTGGATATAATAAAACATTTAAATTTTTTACCTAAAATTTTATGGATGTAAGTAAGAACTAAGTTATAAGTGTTATAGTAGTTATCATGAGAACATTTAGTAGAGACCATCATAAATAAGGGAAAAGTTACCAAAGGATCTAGAATACACTATAATAAAGAAATGACAAGCATAATCATTAAATTTAAAGAAATACTTGATTATGCCTTTCAAAAAATAAGGTCACAATACAATAATTCAAAGAGAACAACATTGATAGAAAAATGCAAGAAAGACTTTTGTATGTAAGAGAATGTAGCCTTAGTCACAATCAGTCAATTAAAAGAAGTATATGAAAATGTGGTAAAGAACTAGAATGGAGTGGTTAAACAATTGGAGGAGTTCAACATGAAGAAAATGAGGCAAAATCAAAGGCATAATTGCCTAAGAATTTTGACCCAAAAGTTAAAGGGATAATTCCCAGAGAAATGAAAAAGAAGAAAAAAAAAGGAGTGGGGTTAAGAAGAGATAAGGACAAAGAAGAAAATGTATACGATCTACCTAGAACACCTAAAAACTTAAATCCACTCACATCACCATGGATTGAAGCTCATACTAGTTATGTAGTTGATAAAACTCCTCAAGAGGAGAAAACACTAAAAAAGGAAGAACTCACCAGAGAAAGTAGAGAAGGAAACTTCACTAATAAGGGTGGATACACTAGTGAGGATGGCCACACCAAATAGACAGACTCAACAAGAGAAAGAAAACACAACTAAGAAAAGTGTAGTGATAAGGAATAGGTCCTTGATAAGATTAAGAAAGTGAAGACACCTAAGTAAAAAAATGAATTTGATATACCAACTAGTGGTACCACACCAATCACATAGGACACTCCACAAAAGGTAGAAACTCTAGTAAGGCAAGCCATGGAGAAGAGATAAATCTCCCAAACTTACAACTCAACTAGAAAAAGAAAACATATTTATCAAAGATGATACTTGTAAGAAGGAACAATCACCTAGATAGAGTAGGTTATAGTAAGAGAAGAAACTCTAGAGAGGCAAAAAATGCCAAAGAAAGAAACAACTCCAAAAAAGGAGAAGTCCTATGAATAGGAGAAAATACAAATGAGGGAAGGAACACTAGTGAAATAAAAGTCTCTAGCACTAGAGGATGAAAAGAAACAGGAGAAAGAGAGATCACCTATAAGACAATAAAAACTAATGAGGTCAAAAGTGTTTGAAAGTAGACCAAGAGGATAAATGACTATGAAGGAAATTAAGTCCTCAAAGAGGAAGTTTAGTTTGGAAGAAGAAGAAATTGGAAAGAAGAAGAAGAGGAAGGATCTACATGAGCCACCCTCATCATTGTCATATTCTTCTAGCTCATAAGATGAAGGAATATTAAATTGAGCATGATGCAGAAGAAAAGATAGAGAAGACCTCAATCAAAGAGGATATTGAGAAAATGTAAGAGAAATTTGGGAAAATAACATCAAAGGAATTGAAGAAATACTCTAAACTAGTGATATCGTATGAACTACTTGACCAAGAAAATAAATAAAAATAATGAGCAAGGACATTGGTTAAAACTAGAGATTTGATTATAGAGATAGCTTTAGAGGTGACATATGACTTTGATATTGATTTGATTAGTCAAATCACCCAAACAATTGATAATATTGAAGGAGAGATCGAAGATATAAAGAAGGTTGTAGAAAAGAAAGTTGAAGAAAAGAAGTTGGAAAATCTTATGAACCTTATTGAGCTAAGTGAAGGATTTGAGAAATATGAAAAACAAATCCATGAAGCCCTCAAATACCTGCATGTAGAAAACCTATCATAGAGAAGAAAAAGACAAGAAGAGGCAAGGGTTTACTCTAAAAATATGCAAATTATATTCTCAGATAAAGAAGAGATTTAACTTTATTAAAAGATCAATCATTATAAAAGGAGACTAAAACCCAAAAGGGTAACCTAAAAAGTTACAAAGGGTAACCTAAAAGGTAAAAAATATTTTATAATTAATAATTAATTATTAAATAGAGAATGCAAAAGTGCATAAAGAAAAATCTTAAGAAGGGAGAAAATATAATTTAATTAATGAAATTAAATTAACCTTTTTCTCTAATACCCCCCTTAAGATGAGCAACAATGCAGTTACAAACAATGCAACAAGAGCAAGGAAACTAAAATGAAATGCTTAAAGTAAACTTGGGTCCCAACAACAAGGCTTGATGAGGTACCCACTCACAACCAAATCTCTATGAAATGGAGAAATAGAGAAAACATAGTGGGAAAAACTCCACTCCAAAAAGAGATTGCTAAAAAGAACTAATGAAGGACTGAAGAAGCCTCCAAACTAGGGAATGTCCCAAAAGATAGGCACAAACAAGAAATCATAAAGAAAACCATTGAAGAATGTAGAAGCTACAAAGCTCTATCAGGAGTAACTACTGATATGAAGAACCTCCACTGAAATAGAACCTGACTAGGTAGATAAAACTGTAATATGTATTAAATCAGGAGGTAGGAAAGACAAACAACTAAACTCAAAAATATAGATGGCATGAAACACCAAAGCTTTAAGAGTTGATCAATCAAACATGGAAGGCTGAAACCAAATTAGGAACCAAAAAAAATGTGTCTATATGGAAAATGCTCCATCTCACTAAAATGCATAGGTACCCAACCACTACATCCGCCTAGTACATAGGAATACAAATTGAATACATAGCTCACTCCATTGAACCAAGGAAGCATGAGAAAAATAGAAGAACCCCCCTAATGTAGACAATGATGAGGTGACAAACAACTAGTAAAGTGGGCCAATAACTCTTACAAAATAGAAAGAACCAAGAACATCAAGAGTGAGGAAGAGGTACATACACCTATAAAGACACATGTCATCAACACATCATGGGGATAATGTCATGGAAGGGACACTCACCTAACAAAGGAAGAGGGCACTAAAAGGCAAAAAACTATCCCCCCATGACACTTTGTAATATAGTGCGAGTACAATAAGTCACAATGATGAGAAACATCCCAAAATGCAAGGAGTGACACTTTATCTTAGTGTGTTTGCATAAACATTCTTATTAATGATATCAACAATGATCATAAAGGGAAAATAACTATTACAATAGATAGTACAACTCAAAAGAAGAAATTACATGCCACAAAAACAATCCCCAAATCTAAAACACCCAAGATATCCACCATAGTGCAATAAAGCTAAAACATGATAGAAATAGCTTGGAGCAAAATCTAGAAGACAAACCAACATTTTTGGAAAGAGAACTAAACAAACTTTCCAAAAATATAATGTTTTAAAAAAATAGAGACAGATGCTCAAGATATACCCTCTGAAGTGAAAAATAGAACATCTAGATTGCCTTTCCAAATAGGAAACCAAATTGCATAAAAACCCAAACATTCTTATGCCATTGTCTGAGAACCAACTTTCTGGTGCTTCTTTTGGATCAAAAAAATGCCTCTGTATGCCAAATATACAACTAAAAAAAAAATAGTAAGTCAAAAAAGGACCTTAAGGGAAAACATGAGGGATGATGTAGTACTGACATCATGTTGATGTTAGCATTTTACTACTTTAAAATTGATGACCTGTCGAGCATCACAGAAAAGAAAGATTGCCACATGGCATCCATGTGGTAGTGGGCCCAAAAAGAGATGACATGGCACCTGACACATGTCAGATGTTGATGTGGCACCTGATACATGGTAGGTGTTGGTGATGCCACATGGATAGAGGAGGCAGAGGGGCCAGAGGATAGTGGAGCCACTGGTGGTGGATCAGTAGTGGCCATAGTGGTGGCTTGGCAATGAAGGTCCTGGCAATGTGGTGGTCACAATAGTAGAGGTAGTAGTGCGGTGGTCCTGATGGTGGCATAGTGGAGATCTTGGCAGTAGTGTGGTCTTGTGTGGCAATGGTAGCAAAAAAAGATCTTTGGCAACAGTAGATGACCAAGAAAGATCACTAGGGGTCGAGAAAGGTTGTAGCAGCATTGAGAAACTTTGGTGTGTCGAAAGAACCTTGTGGTGCCAAAGAGCACTCCTTGACACTAGAAAAGGGGGTTATGGGCCAAAAAATGTCTTGCAATTTCTTTTAATTTTTTTAAAAAAAATTGTCCCAGAGTGTGTGTAGGAGGCCGTACAACCTTCTATGAATTTTTTTTTTTGCTACTCGCATCAACATTGTCCAAAATGGACAAAATTTATATGGAAATAGGGGTTTTGATGCCTTCTAGATCTATCCATAAAGTTTGTTTGGCCTCAAACTACTTCAAAAATTAGTGACCCCCCTATTTTCTCAAGGAATGCCCAAAAAAACTCTAGATCTAATTTGTCAAATCCTCTTTCTCGTTTTTCTCCAAATATTGAACAAGCTACAATAAATATGGCTCTGATACCATGAAGGGTTTGAGAAAATACACAAAAAAATCCACAAAGCCCTCAAATACTTGCATGTAGAAAACCTATCATAGAGAAGGATAAGACAAGAAGAGGCAAGGGTTTGCTTGAAACCATGAAGGATTTGAGCAATACACAAAACAAATCTATGAAGCCCTTGAATACCTGCATGTAGAAACTTTTCATAGAGAAGAAAAAGACAAGGAGAGGCAAGGGTTTGCTTTGAAAATATGTAAATTTTATTCTTAGATAAAGAAAATATTTAATATTATTACAAATGATCAATCCTTATAAAAGGAGATCAAAACCCGAAAGGGTAACCTAAAAAGTTACAAAGAGTAACCTAAAAGGTAAAAGCTATTTAATAATTACTAATTAATTATTAAATAGAGAATGCAAAAGTGCATAAAGTGAAATCTTAAGAAGGGAGAAAAGGTAATTTAATTAATGAACTTAAATTAACCTTTTTCTCTAACACTAAGAAAGGTTACTCTATAAGAGGTGAAAGATGAAATGTAAGAAGCATTAAAGGCCATCTATTATAGTGTAAGGTAGGAGAATCCCCAAAGGAGATGTCCTATCCCCTAGCAAATAACCACACAATAGAAAAACAATAATGATGCAAGATTTGATACCAAATCACAACTTTTTATTCATAAAATAACTGATTACATGCAATGTGTCGGGCTATAAGGCCTTTCCGATTAAAACCAAATACAAAGCAAGTAATAGTTTTTCAAGATCCCTCAAGATCTAGTCTAAACCCTAGCTAGTCTAGATCCATACTCTAGTAGAAACCTCCAAGGAAATCTCAACTTGTGCTCACAAGCCCACCAAGAAATCTCCTTGTTTCTCAACTGCAACCACTAGCTCTTCTCACAAACTCTCAACTCCACCACAATCCCATTGTAAACTACCTCAAATTTAATGCTTTGTCCATAGACTTAGGAAAATTTTCCACTTTGCTTCCTCCTTCTCTCCAAGCTTCTACTAAGAAGAGATCACACCTCGATGCTTGATTATAAATGCTCATATGCCATGCTTAAGTAAGCACTTACCACCCAAGATGTAACAAACACAACTAATGTGGGATAAAAGGTAAATGCAACTACCTTCAACAAATATTTAATTCCCACCCAAATAAAACTAAGCACCACCATGTGGCCCAAAAAATATTAAATGCATGATGTAAGGAAATCTCCACAAACTTCTAGAATTCCACCTACACACCTCGTTAAATGGAATGACAACCATTTTAATTTATTTTTCTATTTATACCACCTATGCACCTTGAAAATATAAATTCTTGTTTTCTCCTTTTTTTATTTTAAAAAGTTTATTATTATTTTCCTCTAATTTTGTTCACTTTCTCTCTCTTCCAATTTTTTTCTTTTCTTTTCTAATGCAAGATGCTCCTGTAAATGACTCCCTAGGTAGATAAAAAAAAGTATGTCCCATACTTTGATGCCAAAAGAAAGATCTGCAACCATCTTCATCTTCACCAAAGGTTTCCACTCCACCAAGGACAAGAAAACCAATATGAAAATAATCCACATCTACATCACTCTATTAAACACCATAATCTCAACCATCCAATCAACATGTTTACTCCTAGGAACAAACTAAGCATAATGATTCATCAACAAACCCTCATGCTCATCAACAACTAGTGAATCTACATTGGCAACAAAAAACTCCATATCGGCAACAATATGTAGATCTCCATCAACACATTCCAAACTCACAACACCAATGGTCTCATTGCTCACAACAAGATGCTCTAAAACATACAATTCACCACCAACAACAACTAGATCATCCACGAATGATTGATCTACAATCCCTTGATCATGAAAACCAATCTCCATCCCAACATCAACAAGATTAAGAATATCCTTAGCAAAAACTTCCAATTCCTCTATAGGTTCTATATTAGGCTCCAAAAATTGATCAACATAACCAACCTCTTCCACCTCGACCTTGCCATGCCATCTCTCTCAAAAAATTCTTCTAACTAGCTCAACAACTCTCTTCTGGATCGATAGACTCGAGATCCCGTAGCATAAAAATTCCTTCTTCTGTTTCTCAACTCTTTTAGAAAAAGTAGCATCCACAGCAACGCCCACGTGAGCTATTGTCTCATTAATCCTTCTCTCCACTATATCATGGATATTTTCAATCATCCTAGGGTCTAGTCCTCTTAGAGCCATCTTCCAAGATCTTTGCAAACCCTCTGCAAAAAATCACCAATAGATCAAGCTTGCTAAAGAAGATCAACCTTCCATATTCATAACCATAAATCCATCTACATGTCCTCCCAAGATCTTGGTGCAAACTCCCTCAACTTTAGTGATCTGTCTACATGCTTAGGAATAATCTTTGCTTTGATACCCCTTGTTGCAGTGTAAGGTAGGAGAATCCCTAAAGGAGATGTCCTAGCCCCTAGCAAATAACCACACAATAGAAAAGAAATAACGATGCAAGATCTGATACCAAATCACAATTCTTTATTTATAAAATAATTGATTACATGCAATGTGTCAGGCTGTAAGGCCTTCTTGGTTACAACTAGATACAAAGCAAGTAATAGTTCTATAAGATCCCTCAAGATCCAATCCAAACCTAGCTAGTCCAGATCCATACTCTGATAGAAACCTCCAAGGAAATCTCAATTCATGCTCACAAGCCCACCAAGCAATCTCAACCGCAACCACTAGCTCTTCTCACAAACTCACAACTCCACCACAATCCTATTGTAAACTGCTTCACATTCGATGGTTTGTCCATAGACTTAGAAAAACTTGCTCCTCTACTTCCTCCTTCTCTCCAAGCTTCTACTAAGAAGAGATCACACCTTGAAGCTTGATTAGATATGCTCATATGCCTTGCTTAAATAGGCACTTACCACCCAATATGTTACAAATGCAACTAATGTGGGATAAAAGGTAAATGCAACTACCTTCAACAAATATTTAATTCCCACCCAAATACAACTAAGCACCACCACGTGACCCAACAAATATTAAATGCATGTTTTAAAGAAATTTCCACAAACTTCTAGAATTCCACCTACACACCTCGATAAATGGAATGACAACCATTTTAATTTATTTTTCTATTTATGCCACCTATGCACCTTGAAATAGAAATTCCTATTTTCTCCTATTTTCTATTTTTTAAATTTAAATTTAAATTTTCCTCTAATTTTTGTCACTTTCTCTCTCCTCCAATTTTTCTTCTTCTTTTCTTTTCTAATGCAAGATGCTCCCACATCACCATCTCTATAGGAATACAAATGGTATCTTACTTGAGTCCATTTATGAATTATTTGGAGCAAAAAATACAAAAGTTCAAAAAGTTCAAAAAGATCTTCCACAAGTAAATATCATTTTTGATCCACTTACAAGTACATAAATAGCATAGATAGTGAAGGTCCAGGAAACCATTCACTTAATCAACATGATCAAGAATGAATAGGACAAGAAAATGCTTAAGCTCTTAGAACTTCAAAGTTTCCTATCATCCTTGACAAATATCATTAAATAGAATATAAAAGATGCTGACATATAGATCACCAAGCCACTACCTTGTGTAGACACCTAAAAACCTTTAGAAAATAAAGTATTTTTATTTTCTGAAAAATTTCTGATGACATCATCATTTATTAATTAATTAATTAATTTATTTTTATGCCATTAAATCCCTTTATCTTAATTAAAAATATTTAATTAAGGAATCCCTCCCAAAAATGTTTAAATCTTATTTAAACATTATTTCCTTATTTATTAATTATTTAATTAATAAATTGACCAAAAAACCCAAAATAAATAAAAAATTTATTTTTTGCCCAAAACTTGGCCAATTTCCTTAAGACCACTAACCTCTTCCAAAATCTTCTAATCCTTCTTTAATTTTGATTAAAGGCTAATCCCATCATTTCCTACCCCTAATCCCAACTCAAAATATTTAATTAAGATTAAATATTAATCCTCATGTTTATTAAAAAAGTCTTAATAAATATCTCCTCAACCCAAACCCTTGAAATAAATAAAACTTTATTTATTTCCTAAAAATCTAATTTATCCTCATCCTAAGAAGTTCTAGACTCTTCTAGAAAGTCTTCATCCTCATCCTAGGAAATTCTAGACTATTCTAGAAAGTATTTATCCTCATCCAAAGTCTAGGCTCTTCTAGAAGATGTCTTTAAACCTAATCCTAATCCCCTCCTAAACTTGTCACATTCCCTAAACATGGGTTAAAACTTACTAACCCAAGCCAAAGTTAACAAATATCTCCTCCTTCACCCACCCTCATTAAATGCCATCCACTTGCCTATCCCTAAGCTAATCCTAAACCATCCTAATCCATCCTCTAATCATTTGCACAAGCCTAAGCAAGCTTAAAACCCTCCTAATCAAGCCCAAGTCGAAATTGCTCTCATCTCCATCAAAATATCTCAACCATAAAAATTTATGAAGTCCACTAGGCCATAAATGACTCTTCCAAGCTCTTTTATTGCTCTTACAAGTCATTATGAGGGTCTTTATGAAGATTTTATCCCTTGAGCCTCCTTTGTTGACTCATCCTTCCCCTTTCCTCCATCCTTTCACCATGTGACATGTGTCACTCCTTGATTGGCTGTAAGGAAGCACAATCCATGTGCTCTCCTCTCATGCAATCTAAGCCCTCCATGAGCTTTTTTCCATCCTTGCATCTTAGCCCTCAATCCCTCAAGCCTCTTGCCTATAAATTGGATCCTTCCCCTTTGTAAAACAACACAATCCATGAAGTAAAGTCATAATGCCATTTTGAGAAGCCATTTTACATCAAAACCATACACTCACACCCAAATTCCAACTCCATTTGAAGCCCTTTTTGAAGCATAAGCTTGAGCATACATCCTATCTATTTAGACAAAGCCACTCAACAAGAGAGCTTCTCATTGAGAGAGCCCATTAATGGCTCATATTCTCAATTGAGAGCTCATCTTAGTCTATCTTGAAGTTTATGAATTTTGTTTAGTTTGTAGAAGCTTTATTTAAATTTAGTTTCTATTAGCATACTAACATTGCTCATATTTACCTTGGATTGCATAGAAGAATATATGGCTGATATTCATAGTGAGACTCTTGCTATCACTAATCTCAAGGAGTCATGGTAGTTTCAACTAGAGAGTTCTTGTACTTATTATAATGATGTGTTTGAAATATTGTGATAACAACATTTCATCCTTTTAATTTTCATTTCTAACAAAAAGGGCGAGAAGAAATTTAAAAAAATGAATGTCAATTAGAATTGACAAGAGGGAACACAAAAAGGGGAGAATGGAGAATAAAGAAAAAGGGGGAGATAATGAATAGAGATAGATAAAGGAGAGAATAACATGGGAGGAGAAGGGAATTAATACAAAAAGAAAAGAGAGATAACATATATGAGACTACCTTAGGGAGTAGTCTCATTGATTTGTCAACTTAGTCCACTTTTCCATAAAGATTTCCACTAATATAGTTGAAGACATGAAGGGGGAAAGGTTTGTCAAAGAAGGCCAAGGATGGTTCAAGGTTTTTCCATCAAAGCCAAAGTGGGAGATTTTTGGACCTATCAGTCAAACTAGCATGAAGAATAGAGAAAGGTGGTGACTAATACTTAGCATCACATAGTGCTATCATTGATTGAAATTCAGTCAAGAAGGAGGACAAAATAGTTTATGTCAAGATGACTACTAGTAAATTCTTATATCAGTTGAGACAATGCAACTAGTTATGATAAATTATACATGAAACATGACACAAATGAACAATCATAGGTAGTGAGTAAGCATGATGAGTCACCATTGATGTGATATGATAGTGGAATATAAACACAACATGATGTGATAGATGTACATGATAAAATGTTTGTAGATATAAATGATAGAAGATACTTCATAGATCTACAAGAAGATTGGTAGACCTATCCGTCTAGGTACCTACTCATAGGTAGTCATGGGTTTTATGTAATTCAGTCGTATATGCTATTCAAATTTTGAATCTATTGTTCTGAGAAGGTTTTGTGAATGTGGTTTTGGTGCCAAGGAATTGGAAAGCTTAAATATGTTTTCTACACTTCATTTCTTGGTGTTGATGTTGTTGAGATATTGGTGAGCAAGTGAAGAAGTGCAGTTGCAGAGTATAGAGCCAAATATTAGATAGGTTGTAAGAGATGATGGAAAATAGGCAAGAGATATAGGTTATACTAGATTTTTCATAGGGAAAGCCAAGGTAGAGAAAGAAGATCAGATAATCCTCAAGGATTACACAACATATCTACAAGAAAATTTTTTCCACTCATTTAGATCATCGAACTAGTCTTCTTTCTTACCATTGCAGCTATTTGTAAGCTCTTAATAAGACATGCTTCATTTATAAGCATTTGTAAATCCTCTAACAAGGTACCTCCTAGAAGGAGTGTCGAAAATCCTCTCATTAGGTAGCTTTGACAGGCTTATTGTAACCCTAATATATTACCAACATTCTTAACCGGATGTGTTCTTAGAAAGAACAACTATAACTTTTAACCACACAACCTTTTATTTGTAGTAAAAGGCTAGTGGCTATATTAATCCCACTATGGTTTTCATTCTCTCATTGACAGTTTCCACATACAAAAATCCACATGTCATTGATGTATTCCTTCTTGTGTGAATTTGCACGTCTCTACTATATTTCTTTTATCCTTATATTATTGTTTGAGCAACTGGTTTTTAAGTTAGTTAAGTCTCTAGCCCAACTTACTAGTTTGAAAGTTAGTATTGATTCACTCCCCCTCTTAGTACCACTTTGGGACAACATGTCTATCCAACCAACCTTGGGGGGAATTGGAATCCATGACTTAGAATCATCATTAGGCCTAGGGGTAGAGTTAATATGGGTTTTAGTGATCCGAGGAATTGACCTAGGTGGGCTTGACCTTAGGGAGGGTCAGCAGGGGCAATAAACAAATCCTTCCAAGAAGGACCTATGCTAAAATTTTGAAATCCAAGAGTGGAAAACTAAAGAGAGAGAGTTGTAGAGTGAGTCTTCTTGCAAACTCTCTTTTGTATTTTTTTATTCTAGAGATTGTTATAAAATTGACTATGATATATTCATTACTTACTTTAGATTTGTTTTAAATATATTATTTACGTAAAGCAACAATATATTAATTTTTGTGAAATAATTTGAATAAAATTTGTGTTTATTAAAGAGAAATTTATGTTAATCTTTTCTAATTGGAAATAAATAATATATTTCTTTGCTCAACTTTTTTCTGCATCAAGACATATTGTATAATAGTGAAAACAAATGTATTTTTCTTGAGATTTTCTAAAAAATATATATTTAGTCTTGTTTGTGAGATTGAATATTTCAACTTTGTGTATCTTATGTTCTTAATAACATTTTCAAATTTTGGTTTCTTTAGACAGTTTTATATATTTATTAAGACATGTAATACTAGTCATCTTATTTGTCACTATATAATTAATTAATTATTTGAAAATTATTATTATTAAATGTGGGGAGTCTAATTTATTTGTAAAATTTTACTCTAGTAAACATATAATTATAATTAATTCAATATTAAATAAATAAATAAATAAATAGATAAATAAATAAATAAATAAGAAGTAGAAATTAACTTAAACAATTCAATAGATACATAAAGTACATAATTTATTTAATTAAATCTAATTGATAAAATAATGTTTTATTGTTTATTTACACATCTACTAATATTTATTTGGCTATACACTTAATATTTATTTCAATGAATACAAACTACTCATTATATGCTTATGCTTGATAAAAATATTTTAATAATTTTAAAAACTCAAAAAATGAATTGAAACTTTCTAAAGCTTATGGTTATTTTAAACATGAAAAAAATCAAATGTTTGATTGGTGAAAATTAATTCAATATAACAATCTTGACAATTTTGATCAATTATATACATATTATCATTATAGAGGATATAATTTGTATTTTAAATATAAAATAATATTTTTTAAAAATATATTAAGAGTGCATTTATGAAGTTATAAAATAATGTTGTAGAGTAATAGTCTCATAAAAATAAGAAAATTATACTATATGACAAATTAGAATCTTAATCTTGATTAAAAGACTTTATAATTTATATTTAATTCTAAAGGAATATTTTTGAGATGAGTTGAAACTAGAATTTTGCTTATAGTTATTATAATTTATATTCTAAATTTTAAGAGGGCATCTTTGACATGTGATATAATTTTTTTACTAGCCAAGTCTTTGTTTTTATAATTCCCTCTACTCTCTTTATAAAAAAATGTTGTCAATGTCATCCATTTATAATTAAAAATAATAATATCTCACCTGCTTATTTATTTAGTTATATATAAAAACATATGTTAAGAAGAGATTCTATAAAATTGTAAAAAGAGTTTATTTTTGGAGTACTAAGATTCATGAGAATAAATATGCTACATGACAAATTAGAATATTAGGTTGAAACTTCTAAAATTAAAATTTTATATTTTAAGGGAGTCTATTTGAGATTGGGTTGAAAGTATATTTTCTCTTTTGTTATTAATCACATACACATAATATGAAAGTTATAACTTAAATTTGAAATTAGAAAAAAAAATGAAATTTCCCTTTTAATATATGATAAAGTTATTAAAACAAATTATTTTTTGTAGAACTAGAGTTTTATGAAAATTAAAAATTATACAATGGGACAAATTAGAATATTTCCTTAAAAACTTTTCAAGTTATTATTAAAGCATAAAAAGGTATCTTTAACTAAAAGTTGAAATTAGAATCTTGCTTAAAATTAAAATAGAATTATTTAAATTTCTTATAATTTAAATTAAAAAAAATAAAGGAGTATCTTTGAGATAGGATTGGAAGTTAGGCTACTTTTATATAATTTTACCATCCATTTCTAATTTAGGAGCCCTTATATTTTTAATTTAAATTCTATCTATATTTTGGGTTAAAAATTTGCTAGGCTTCCTTTATAAAATTTGTTTGCTAGGGGTTGTTCACTTATAATTTTAAAAATTTCTACCAATGTTTTTTTAAAGATTTAGTTATGTTGCAATATAAATATTCATGAGACAACCAACTACTTGAAAATTTGAAGCTTTTCTATTATTATAAAATTTGTGCAATCCCTAATTCTTGAAATTTTTAAGCATGTCCACCAAAATATTTTTGGAAGGCCCCTCCATAAGACCACAATTTTAATACTTTATTCATTGAGAGTATATGAAAAGTAAGGAAATATTAGGGCAAGACTGATGAGATCAATTTGAAGGAGGAAAGTGTAGTCATTATTTCCTATGATGAGAGGCTATGCAAAACAAAGAATATAAAGCCATGAGCCATCAACTTTGAGGGTTAGTTCCCTAAGACATCATATATCATTATTATTGTTAGCTAAATTCCTCTTTGTCAATAGATATTGCTAAGTTGGCCCATTAATGGGCTTGGTACAGATAATCCTAATCTAAAAAGGGATAAGGTATGTTGGACACCACTAGAGGAAGGATGGATTAAAATAAACTTTGATGGGGCTACCAAGGGAAATTCAAGGGTCTAGGTGTGATTGTGTAGCAAGAGATCATAAAGGAAATACTCTTGCTTTTTTCACCAAATGACTAAGTGATGTCATGAATAATGTGGTAGAATGTGTTGCAGCAAAAGAGGCTGTAATATTAGCTTTTATGCAAGAGAAGATTGTGTATTTGGGATTTTTAATTTCAACTGATGGTTTGAAAATGGATCTTGAGAAGGTTAAAGCAATTTTGGAGTGGCCTACACCTAAGAATGTGAATGAGGTAAGATCATTTCATGGTTTGGATAGTTTTTACAAGAAGTTTATAAGAAATTTGAGTTCTTTTTGTAATGCTATGACTGAGACAATGAGAGGAGATAAAAATGAATTCAAGTGGACACATGGAGTTGATAACAATTTTGACACTTTGAAACAAAAGGTTGCTTGGTTACCTATATTAGCTTTACCAAATTTCAATAAGGTATTTCAAGTTCAATGTGATGCAAGTGGTAGTGCAATAGGAGTTGTATTAAGTCAAGAAGGTAAACCTATTGCTTTCTTTAGTGAGAAGTTGAATGATGCTAAAAGGAAGTATTTTGTTACAATCAAGAGTTTTATGCTATTGTTCAAGGATTGAAGAAGTGGAGACATTATTTAATTCCTAAGGAGTTTGTGTTATATACTAATCATAAAGCTTTATAGTACATGGGAAGTCAACATAAGTTGAACTAGAGACATATGAAGTGGGTTAAGTATTTGTAGAGTTTTACATTTGTGACTAAGGATAAGAGTGGAGTCACTAACCAAGTTGCCGATGCATTGAGTAGAAGACATTCTTTTCTGACTAAGATGAAAGTTGAAATTCTTGATTTTGATGAGATGAAAGAGTTGTATGATACTGATCCTAATTTTTCCTTTTTTTTTGAGATGTGGAGAGAGTGTAGAGCACCTAGTTTGACAAAACAACCAAGTAAGTTTGATGAATATTTTATTCAAGAGGTATGTTATTTAAGGGTATTCAATTATGTATTCTTAAGAGTTCTATGAGGTTGAATCTAATTAAGGAAAAGCATAGTGGTGGATTGGCTAGACATTTTGGAATTGATAAGACATTGAGTTTTTTGAAACAGAAGTATTATTGGCCTTAGATGTATAAAGATGTTCATAAGTTTATGAAGAATTGTGGAGTTTGTCAAGTTGCAAAAGGAGTAAGTCAAAATACTAGTTTGTATATGTTAGAGTAAATAATTAATAATTAATAATTTATTCTATTTACTTAAGTTTACTTAGGTAAATGTATTCATTTATTAGTTGTAGTCTAGGAGTTTGTTATAAGTTGTTGACAATAGGGGAGTTTGTTCTCTCTAAGTCATACTTATCCTCTCACATTATTTGAGGACTTTCCACCTCATGTGGATGTATGATTAGTTGTCACACTTATCTCCTAGCATCGTCTAGCTCGTTCTAGAAGATTCCTTGAGCTCTTTACATTCGGGCTCCCTCATTGTATTTCACAATCCATTCACATAGCAATTTCATTTTTCCTATTGTGAAATATTTTCTCATGCTTTGTTTCCTTCAAGCTCTTGCTCCTTCGGTTTCTCTTCAGCAAGCTCTAAAAATAATTAATTAATTATTAATTATTTATTTTATTTACTTAAGCTTACTTAGGTTAATGCATTTATTTAATATTTAGTATTTAATGCATGTAGTGATGAGTTGTTGACAACACATGAGTTTGTTCCCTTCTAGCATGTTCCACTTTTTTGTGGATGCTTGGTTGTCAACCTTATCTTCTACCTACTTCCAGCTTGTTCTACAAGCTTTCTTAAGGCCTTTATAAGTGGTCTCTCTCTCATTTTAAATTCATCCATTCACATAGCATTTTCATTTTCCTATTGTGAAATATTTTATCTTGCATTGTTTGCTTCAAGCTCTTGCTCCTTCGGTTTCTCTTCAGCAAACTATTTGCATGTAGGTGATCTTGGTGACTATGGAGTTGGATTTCATCAACTCCTACATGGTATCAGAGCTGAGCAACTCTTGATCCACCTCAGGATCAGATGTGTTCTATTTTTGACTCTGGCTTGCATATCTTTTGTGTCCCATGGCAGTTTTTTGAAAACGTTATATTTTTGGAAAGTTGGTTTTGTCACCTTTTTAGAAATGTAGTCCTTTTTCTTAGTTTTTGGCCCATGCTCTTTCTATCATATTTTTGGCATTTTTCTCTATGGTGGATATCTTGGGTGTTTTAGGTCTGAGGATCATTTTCTTGGCATGGTTTCCTTTGTTTTGGGCTGTACTTTGTTTTGTTGTAGCTTATTTTCAGTTTTGATCATTGTAGCTATCATTTTGAAGCACTTTTATGTATCACACTAAGATAAAGTGCCACTCTTGCATTCTGGGGGTCATGAACATTGTTTTGAGTCAATTGTACATGCACTATTTTATAAAGCACCATGGGGGGATAGTTCTTTGCTATTTTAAGCATTCTCCTTTTGTCAAGTGAGTGTCCCTTCCACGACATTAGCCCCATGCAGCATCATTGTGATCGTGTCTTTATGGGTGTTTGTACCTCTTTCCCTCTCTTGTCATTCTTGGTTCGTCTGCAGTAGACTATGGCCCTTCCTTTTCAGTTGTCTATCATTGCACCCCATCTACATTAAGGGGGGGTTATTCTATTGTTCTAATACATCTGTGGTTCAATGGTTTGATAGTGTGAACTATGTATTCAGTGGTTGATCCTATATACAAAGAAATTACAGTGGCTGGCTACCTATGCATTTTGGTGAGATGGATCATCTACCATATAGACACACTTGATTTGTGCCTTCTTCTTCCATGGAGGTTCTTTAGACTAGTAGTTTTCTTTTTGATGGCAGATTTTGTGGCTTCTTCATGCTTCAGTGATGCTCTTCATGATCACTCCTTGTTCCTGTTTTAGGGGACATTCCCCTAGTTGGAGGCTTCTTCAGTTCTTCACTAGGTTATCTCTTTTTGGGGGAGGGTTTTTCCCATGTGGTTTTCTCTCTTTCTCCATTTTTAGAAGTTGCATTTTGTTGCATTATTCACAGGTACCTAACATGGCTTTGTTGCCTAGACCCATTTTGCCATTCTACATTCTGCATTCTACATTTCTTAGTTTTGTGAGCTTAAGGCATTTCCCTAAGTTGCACTTAAGGGGGGGTGTTAGAGTAAATAATTAATAATTAATTATTTATTCTATTTACTTAAGCTTAATTAGGTAAATGCATTCATTTATTAGTTGTCGTCTAGGAGTTTTTTATAAGTTGTTGACAATACGAGAGTTTGTTCTTTCTAAGTCATACTTATCATCTCACATTGTTCGAGAACTTTCCACCTCATGTGGATGTATGCTTAGTTGTCACACTTATCTCCTAGCATCTTCTAGCTCATTCTAGAAGATTCCTTGAGCTCTTTGTATTCAGGCTCTCTCATTGTATTTCACAAGACATTCACATTGTAAATACATATTTTCTTGTGTTTGCATATTTTCTCTCTCATGTCCTTCTAGGGTTTTTCCCTTGCTCCACGCTTTTCTCTCCTTGGCTTCTCTTTGACAAGTTTTCACATGTAGGTGATCTTGGGCATCTTTGGAGTTGGATTTCATTAACCACTACAACTATGAAATATTAATTAAATACTAAATCCAACTTCGAAGATGCCCAAGATCACCTGTATGCAAAAACCTGTCAAAGGGAAGCCAAGGAGAGAAGAGCGTGGAGCAAGGAAAAAAAACCCTACATAGACATGAGAGAGAAAATATTGTAAACACAAGAAAATATGTATTTACAATAGAATGCAATGATGTGATGAAATACAATGAGGGAGAGACCACATATAAAGGCCTCAAGGAATCTCCTAGAACAAGCTAGAAGATGCTAGGAGATAAGTGTGACAACTAAGCATACATCCACATGAGGTGGAAATTCCTCGAACAAGGTGAGAGGATAAGTATGACTTAGGAGAGAACAAATATGACTTAGGAGAGAACAAACTCCCATATTGTCAACAACTTATAACAAACTCCTAGACTACAACTAATTAATGAAATGAATTTACCTAAATAAGCTTAAGTAAATAGAATAAATAATTAGTAAATTAATTATTTACTCTAACAACCCCCCTTAAGTGCAACTTAGGAAAATGCCTTAAGCTCACAAAACTAAGAAATGCAGAATGGTCCTAGCAATGAGGCCATGTTAGGTACCCATGAACAATGCAAAAGATGCAACCTCTAAAAATGGGGAAAGAGAGAAAACCACATAGGAAAAACCCTCCCCCAAAAGAGATAACCTAGTGAAGAATTGAAGAAGCCACAAATCTGCCATCAAGAAGAAAACTACAACTGCTGATCTGAAGAACCTCCATAGAAGAAGAAGGCATGAACTGAGCATGTCTATATGGTAGATGACCCATCTCACTGAAATATCCCCATAAAATAGGAACAAGGAGTGATCATGAAGAGCATCACTGAAGCATGAAGAAGCCGCAAATTTGCCATCAAGAAGAAAATTGCAACTACTGATCTGAAGAACCTCCATGGAAGAAGAAGTCATGAACTAAGCATGTCTATATGGTAGATGATCCATCTCACTAAAATGCATAGGTAGCCAGCCACTGCAATCGCCTTGTATATAGGATCAACCACTAAATACATAGTTCACACTATCGAACCATCAAACCATGAATGCATTAGAATAATAGCATAACCCCCCCTTAATGTAGATGGGGTGAGATGATAGGCAACTAAGAAGGTGGGCCAAATATATCCTGCAGATGAACTAAGAATGACGAGAGAGGGAAAGAGTTACAAAACATCCATAAAGACACGGTCAAACTGACTCTGCATGGGGCTAATGTCATGGAAGGGACACTCACTTGACAAAGGGAGAAGGCCTATAATAGCAGACAACTATCCCCCCATGGTGATTTATAAAATAGTACATGTAGAACTAACTCAAAACAATGTTCATGACCCCCAAAATGTAAGAGTGGCACTATATCTTAGTGCGATACATAAAAGTGCTTCAAAATGATAGCTACAATGATCAAAACTTTAAACAAGCTGCAACAAAACAAAGTATAGCTCAAAACAAAGGAAACCATGCTAGGAAAATGATCCTCGGGCCTAAAACACTCAAGATATCCACCATATACAAAAAATTCCAAAAACATGATAGAAAGAGCATATGACAAAATCTAAGGAAAAGGATCACATTTCTGAAAAGATGATAGAACTAGCTTTCTAGAAATATAAAGTTTTCAAAAAATTGACATGGGACACAAAAGATATGCAAGTCGGAGTCAAAAATAGAACATTGGACTTCAACTAAAAAAAGGGCAACAAAAATACATCAAAACCTAAAAATACCTACACTAATGTCTCCATCTTGGAACCAGCTTTCTGGTACTTCTTTTGGATTAGAAAAATACCTCTATATGCTCAAGTTATGGCCAAAAAACTACAAGTAGGTCCAAAATGACCTAGGAGAGGTGCAAGAAGTGGATGATGCAATGCTAACATCATGCTGATGTCAGCATTTCACTATCCTAAATTTGACAGCTTGGAGATCGTCGGTGCAAAAAAAGGTGCCATGTGGTAGTGCCATGTGGCAATGCCACATTGACACCACATGGCAATGCCACATGGACACCACATGGCAGATAAGATGATGTGGCAAGGTCCACATGGCACATCATGTGTAGAATGTGCTAACTATACTGGGCGAATGACTATTGTTGACACAACATGCTTGGCAAAATTGTGAGTCATCAGGTGACATGGCAAGGGCCATGTGGTAGATGCCAACATGGTACCTCATGCCATGTGTCACCACAACAATGCCCCAACTCTACCTAATCCTCCAGCTTCATTCATTGAGACTCTAGGTACACTTGTTGTGGATACTACAGTGGACATTCATGATAGTGTCATCACACTTGCCTTGGGGATTTCATTTTAGGATCCTCATCCTTTTTCTTTTGGGCATCAACTTGGCCTTCCAGTTTCCCCTCTCATTCAGGGGTTTCCTTGTTATGTGCCTTTGTTCCTTCCACATTGGAGTTTCATTGGTTCAATCATTTCTACAAGAGCTCCATCATTTTGGGGGGGCTTTGGTGTCTATTCTCATGGGGGGGCTGGTTGTACTTATGGTTTTGAGAGAGTCTCTTGAAACATTTTCGGTGGAAGTTTTCCTTGGGGGGTCTTGTTGAGGCCTTCCTTCCTTCCTTCCTTTATTTTTCAGCATGTTTGTACTTACCTCTTTTTGAGGGAGGGTTTTTTCCACATGGTTTTCTCTCTTTCCCAATTTTCAAAGGTTGCATTTTGTTGCATTATTCATGGGTACCTAATATAGCTTTGTTGCTTGGACCCATTTTGCCATTCTTCATTTCTTAGTTTTGAGAGCTTAAGGCATTTCCCTAAGTTGCACTTAAGGGGGGGTGTTAGAGTAAATAATTAATTATTTATTATTTATTCTATTTACTTAAGCTTACTTAATAAATGCATTAATTTATTAGTTGTAGTCTAGAAGTTTGTTATAAGTTTTTGACAATACGGGAGTTTGTTCTCTCTAAGTCATACTTATCCTCTCACATTGTTTGAGGAATTTACACCTCATGTGGATGTATGCTTAGTTGTCACACTTATCTCCTAGCATCTTCTAGCTCATTCTAGAAGATTCCTTGAGCTCTTTATATTCAGGCTCCCTCATTGTATTTCACAATCCATTCACATAGCAATTTCATTTTTCCTATTGTGAAATATTTTCTCTTGCTTTTTTTCCTTCAAGCTCTTGCTCATTCGATTTCTCTTCAACAAGCTATTTGCATGTAGGTGATCTTGGTGACCGCAGAGTTGGATTTCATCAACTCCTACAGTATACGCCTATTTATGTTCCTGAGAAACCTTGGAGTGACATCAGTATGTATTTTTTTCTTAGATTCCCTAAAATATTGAAAGGGTATGATTCTATATTTGTTGTTGTAGATATATTTTCTAAAATGGCTCATTTCATACCTTTTAAGAAGATATTAGATGCTGAGCATGTTCTTGAGATTTTATTTAAAGAGATTGTTAGATTGCATGGATTACCAAAACGTATTATTTTTGATAGAGAAAATAAGTTTGTTAGTTATTTTTGGAAGAATTTGTGGAAGAAGATGGGTATTGAGTTAAAGTTTAGTTCTACTTTCCATCCAAAAATAGATGGAGAGATAGAGGTTGTAAACAAAAGCTTGGATAATTTGTTGAGATGTTTAGTGGAAGATAAGCCAAGTAATTGGGAAGTGGTATTAGCACAAGCTGAGTTTGCATATAATAATTCTATGAATAGGAGTATAGGGAAGACACCTTTTGAGATTATCACTAGAATGCAGCCTAGAGGAGTGTTATATTTAAGGGATATTGTTGGTGAAGAGAAGAGAAGTGGTGTAGGAGAATTTTTTTTTGATTTTATGGAGTCTTTGCATAAGGAAGTGAAGCTGAGGTTGGAACAAAGTAATTTGAAGTATAAACAAAATGCTAATAAGTCTAGGACACATCATGTTTTTGAAGTTGGTGATGAGGTGATGGTTCATTTGAAGAAAGGAAGATTTCTTGTTGGAACATACAGTAAGCTAAAGATGAAGAAGTTTGGACCTTGTAAAATCTTAAAGAATTTTGATAGTGCTAATGCTTATGAAGTTGAGTTACCTAATGACATGGATATATCTCCTATATTCAATTTTTTCTAATTTGTACAAATATCATGAGTCAGATGATGAAGTTTTGTATCAGATGATTATCCTAAGAAGTAGTTTGAAGAAGTTAAATAGGTACTAGATCAAAAAGTTGGTAAGAGCACAAGAGGAAAATATTACTATGAGTATTTGGTAAAGTGGAAGAATAGACCAATTGAAGATGCTACATGGATTTCCCAATCTAAGTTGGATTCAACTCAGGTTGTGACATCTCAATGATTTAGGAGAATCATTTCTTTTAACCTTGGCTATCTAATGTAGGAGAATCCTGGGTTGCACTACTATCCTGCATGTTTTTTTAATTTCTTGTTATACTGAGTTGTAATGCCTTGCAATATTGAGTTTCTTAGTAATTGTTGAGTTCTCTATGTTTGCCGAGTTTGTAGTTCCTTTTGAGTTATCTTGTGGTTGTTGAGCATTCTTTGGTTACCAAGCTTTTCTTTGGTTGCTGAGTCTTCTTTAGTTGCCAAGTTCCCTTTGAATATTGAGTTCATTTGGTTGTTGAGTCTTCTTTGGTTGCTGAGTTTCCTTTGGCCACCAAGTTTGTTTGGGTTCCAAGTTTCCTTTGGTTGTTGAGTGTTGTTGAGTTCAGCAAGTTGAAACATTTTTGCTTGGTCCTTCATTTGTCGAGTTATCTATGTGTAGTTTCTTATTAGAGCCAACCTTTACATTTAATTTAGTAACAGGTATTTGTTGAGAGCTGACTTGTGGCTTATTTTAGAATTTAATATGAGGACCTAATCATTGGTACTTGCAACAAGTTGACTCCTAGCCATGCATGTATTTAAAGAGGTCTTTGGTAGAGTCTTAGGAAATGGAAATTAGGAGGAAGAAGATAGGAAGAGAAAAAGTGAGTTAGAATGAAAATTTTGATCATTATGGATTGAATCTAAATTTTATGTTGGCCATAACCTAGAAGGCCTTACAAATGGGCATGCATTTGATGAATCTATAAAGCATTTGTTCCTCTATCTCTTATTTTTGTTGTTATTGTATAGTTTTCCACTATGTTTACTCTCGCAAGCAGTTTGGAATAGCTAGGTGTGCCTTTGGCCCTATTTTTTTTCCTATCCCTATGTCAAATATGCAGAACTTGAGAAATAGAAATCTATTATGAAAGGAGAGCTTACATAGACAAAGAAACATCTTGGGAATTTTTATTCAAGTAGTGAAAAACTTGATGAGAAGATCATGGTACAATGACCTAGTTATGATAAGACTACTATTGGTTACTATGAAGGTGAATCATCTAAGAGATATGAAGCTACTGAGGAACTAGATCTTGTGATCCAATAGCCAAAGCATCTACAAGGAAGAACCTAAGAAATTTGAAGACGTACCTAATCAATGTGAACCACCTAAAGAAGTGAAGAGGTAATTCATTAGAAAATGTTTTGCATGCAATGGAATTGGTCACATGAAGAAGGATTGTCTAGGTAAGTGTAATAACCCTATTTCTGGTTATTCTTATAGTTTGTATGCTTATGGACATAGAGCTAACAAATGTAGGAGACCTAGATTTAACAATAATATGTATCAAGGAACTAACCCTGTAGCTATTAGACCTATAAGTGCAAATAATTTTAAAAGAAATGGAGTTATGTGTTATAAGTGAAATAATTTTGGACATATTTCTAGATATTATAGATTACAAATTAGTTAGTCGGGACCTAGATATGGAAACAATGTGAAAGCATGTCAGATTTGTAACAACATGGGTCATATAGCAAGATTTTGTAGGACAAAAACTATTAGAATTCCAAACAACATGGGGAACAACATGAGAACACCTAACTTTAGAAGGAATGAAAACAATATTAGAAGGAATGAGAATAACAATGATAGTCAGAAGGAGAATGTGAAAGAACATGTAGAAAACTTCAATGAAACATTTTTTAAAACTAAGACACTAACAAGCACACATATTTGGGTAGAAAATAAGGCAAGTGATACACCTAAAAACAAGTTGAAGTTAGTAATAATTGCTGAAAAACCTCTATCTATTTGAGTAATTTATTTCACAAAAGATAAAGGGGAATTAACATCAAAAAATTATTTAACCCATGTATGATCAAATTGAGGCTTGCATAGCCTCAATTAGTTAGTTGGGACCTAGATATGGAAAAAATGTGATAGCATATCAGATTTGTAACATGGGTCATATAGAGAGATTTTGTAGGATGAAAACTATAAGAATGCCAAACAACATGGGGAACATTATGAGAACATCTAACTTTAGAAGGAATGAAAACAATATCAGAAGGAATGAGAATAACAATGATAGTCAGAAGGAGAATGTGAAAGAACATGTAGAAAACATAAATGGAACATTTTCTAAAGCTAAGACACAAACAAGTACACATATTTGGGTAGAAAATAAGGCAAGTGACACACCTAAAAACAAGTTGAAGTTAGCAATAATTTCTAAAAAACCTCTATCTATTTGAGCAATTAATTTCACAGAAGATAAAGGGGAATTAACATACAAAAAATTATTTAACCCACGTATGATCAAATTTAGGCTTACGTAGCTATGAGGAGGTAGATATGGATGTAAGGAAGCTACACCTAAGTGTACATAAGATTTGAGTTCATATGTGAACATGTGAACAAAAGGAATTTCTCTAGTTAATAGAATTGGCTTTTTGAAGCTTATGTACTTGTGCATTTAATGCAAAAGTAAATTAAGTGGATTTAATGGATGAAAGTGATTGTTTGAGTACCATTTTATTGATAAAAGAGTTAAGGAGCACATTGAAAGTGAATTGAGAGAAAATGATAAGTAGTTTAGTTAATTAGGAAAGCAATTAACCATTTTTATACAAAAAGCCCTAAATCATGAATTAAAGGTATTTATATTCTTGGGCAGTTAATCTGTGAAACTTTTTAAACTATTGAAATGAAGAATTTATAGTTCCTAATGTTCAAGTTCCAAGATTTAAGTTTAAGTTGAACCCTATTCCATCAATAAAGGATGACCCTACAATCTTATTTTCACAAATTCTTGATGGGGTACTTTATTTGGAGCACATTAGGAATTATACACATTGGAATTTTGAGACAGTAGGAGAAAACCATGTATTAGATGAATTTGACAAGGTATACAAGAAAGACATGTCATTTAATGATGGATTTGATCACCTACATCAGAATGATGTAGTGAAGTATATGTTTTACCATGAATTTGATAATGAAGACATGATCAAAATTATCTTAAGTAGAATTCATGATCAGAACTTATGATTAAGAAACAATGTATTTTATATTTCATCAAATTTGATTCATGAGGTAACCGGTTTAAGAAATGAAGGATCAATTCCACTGAATGAGAAGAATGACAAGAAGATTGTAGTTTAAAACACCCAACCAATGTATAATAGATGAGTTATAGTCATAAGTAAGATATAAAAAAATGATGTAAGGTTTGTGAGTAGGATTATTACTAAAAAATCATGTTCTAGTTTAAGAGATGATGAATTCACAACTAGATTCATGCATGCAATATATAAGTTGTGTGTTGAGAAAACCAAAGTGAACTTGTGTGAGATCCTAATAATTCAGTTGATAGACAATTTGGATTTTATTTTCTAATTACATACATGTTTTTCCAAATTTTGAAGAGATTTCCATATATACCCATAGCTTATTGGAATAATGATAAATGTACAATGGATAACATCATGAACTTGCACAAGAGACACCATTTTGACAAAATTGAGAGCAACACAACACTTATTTTGACAACATTGTAGTTAGAATTGAAGGAGAGAACAAGAATCCCAAAATCAATGGTTGAGAAATATAAATGGGAGATATGCTTTATGCTAGACACTAATTTGGCATATATGGAGGTAGTCACACCTAGAGTATTAAATGTTGACCCTCTTGGTTATGAAGTTACTAAGGAAGTAATTAAAAGATATGTAGAAGCAATTCTCAAATCAAAATCAGATCTTGAAAGTGAAATATTTGGAACTTGTGAGAAAAACATGCAGTTGACATATTACACTAGGAAGAAGGTAGAAAATACAATGAAGAAAATCATGGAAGAGACACACATGACCCCATAAGAATTTACATATGTAAAGCAGACAACATCTAGAATGAAATTGATTAGGCAGGAAGATATTTTATTTATTCCACTCTTTTTAGTTGAAGGCCCCAACTCTGTACCTACACCTAGACCTTAATATGTTTTAGTACTTGTAGTTATTTTGGATCAACCCATAGGAGAAGAAGATGTTAGTATAAAAATATTTAGTCATCTACTCCTACCAGCTCTAGAAGGTCATCGAGGTTGGTAGAAGTCAAACAAGATCTAGTAGAAGAACCCAAGCCTAAAATAATGAAACAAATACCTACTAGACTTGGAAAGAGATAGAAAATTATAGCTACATATGAAGATAGAAAGGTGAGAGGACAAATTGCTACTCCTAAAGTTCCACCACAACCACAAGAAGATGAAGGTAGTGCAAGAAGAAAGATTCATGGAAGCCAAGAATTGAGCATCTAAATAATTCTATATTAAATGAGGGAAATATTAATAAGCTCAAGAATTATATAACAAATATCCCCTATATGAGAAAAGAAATTTCGATGATACATTAATTCAATACATGACAAAATTTAAGAAGAAACTTCTTACAATTCATGGTGAATTAGCCAAAGAATTGTATGATTGATTAAATGAGGATAAGTTAAGGATAAAGATAGAAGAAGAGTCTTTGAGAGAAGAATTAATGATAAAATAATATAATGTGAAGAATGATGCACAAATGAAAAGAATAGTATATTTATTAAATCAACTTGTGCAAGATATGATGAGAACAATAAGAATATGGGATGACAAAAATAAGTGATTAAGGAGATAGAAAATCTTATTGACCACATCTTGTGCAAACTAGCAAGAAGAGCCTATATTGATGAGGTTGGAAATAAAGAAGGTAAATCTTCACTTGTAGTAGAACCACCTAGACACTAGTGGTAGACATACCTATGACTAAAGTAGAGAATACTATACAAGACAAGATAATGTTAAATGAACCTAAGGCTAATAAAGAGGAGGAAAACATGTTGTTATGCAGATTAGCCCCTAGCACTATAGAGGCATAAGAAAAAGAAAAAGAAAACATCGTAATGACATAAGCAAACAAGGAGGCAAATGTAAACATTGGAGAGACTTTATAGATCATTGTTGATGATGAAAAAATGAATATTGAGAACATGTATATAATAATGAATGAGATAGAGGATCCATTCAAGGGTCAAGCAAATATTTCTTACAATTTGGTCATGGAGAATTTGGTTGACTATCCAAGTTCTCATAATGATGGTGAGAAGAAGAAAGTTGATAAAGAGAAATTACAAGATTTAGCCACATTAACCGATACCCTTAAGAATGTTGATGCAAATTTACAAAATGATTGGTATATTAGTGTACAAAAAACTTCTCATTTCACACCTCAACTTAAACTTATTGAAATAGAGAAAGAAATCACTATCAATAAGAAGGAAGATGAGTTAGGATAGAAAAAGAACAATACTAATGATCAACCTTTGGAACAAATAGAGAAAGAGGATGATAATCAGAGAATACAAGATCAATTGATTACACCCATCAAGGATACAAGAATAGAAGCATCTATTTCATCTAAATCACCATTAGAATTCTTGAAAGTTAGCATAATGAGAAATACACTAGTATTAGCACAAGATCTTGATATTGAGATGCTTAGTCAATTATCAACATTGGCTACCAACAAGATTGTAGAGAAGAGTAAAGAAATCAAAGGCACTCAAGAGATTCTTGAGAATACGACATGAAAAATGGAAAGTTTGATGAATGTGTAGATCAATGAGAGAAATCCACAGAAGAAGGAAACCAAAGTGTTTAATGAATTTAATAGTTAGTTTTAGACTTTGGTCGAAGTTGCTACTATCAAGGCACAATCTAAACATGATGCAAATCTATTCAAAAAAGGTATGTAAAAATGTGAAAGATGACTTAGCTAACTTAGATACTTGTATTAAAGAGATGAGAATATGTGTGCATGAAGGTGAGGAGCTTTATGAGAAATGTTCTTTGTTACATAATTATGTTTAGACCTTCATCACCAATATTAGAGAGAAGGAAGATGGATTAAAGAATGTGGTAAATGAGACCAGGAATGTAGATGCTCAAGTTATTGACTCGGAACAAAGAATAAACAAGATTTGTGATGAGCACAAATTGTTGGAACAATCCAAGGAGAAGATATTGCAAAGATTCTCTTTACTAAGAGAATATTTATCATTGAGGATTGATCTTGTATAAAGGAAGCTTGATGATTGTCTAAAGGTGAAGACATCTTATGAACATTTTTCATGGCTAGACTTTGAAGCCACAGAGTTAACATCTTATGGACTTTGTGCACTTATCATTGTGTTAGATTTAGTCACAAATGCATGGAACAAAGGTTTGACTAGCTTGAAGAAAAAATTTCTGATTGCATCTCATTGTTAAATAACTCATAAACTTAGAAGAGAGGTAGAATCAAATTTTTTAATTGTAAATAGTTTTTGACTCACTTTTGTCAATGATGTCAAAGGGGGAGTGATGTATGGAAAATTGTATGTATAAGGAGATATACGGGAAACTATACACTAAGGGAGAGTTTGAGTATGCATAATGTAAATATGATATGATATGTAAAGATGGTAGATAATAAATATGATCCATTTTGAAAATTTTTTATGGCCATGTAAAGAACTTCACAATTTTAATTTTTTTTTTGCATTTTGGGACTTAGCTAATTTTTCCATATGTTGCCATCAATACCAAAGGTGGAGATTGTTGGAAATTTGGCTAAGAAGTGAGTATGGAAATACATTGAGGTTATCATTTATGGAAAAATATCATCCCTATTAAGTCAACATATTATGAAGACAAAGTTTTTCCTTGAAGACTTAGAAAAATATGTAAGTATCATAGAGTTTATCTGTTAGCACATACACCTTTTTTATTTGTGAAGATCATAGATAGTGAATTGGAATGTGTGTAGTTGAGGGAAGAAAGAATAGGTTATGATGATCCTAGATGCAAGATCATAAGTCATTATGAGCAATATGAACAAAGATATTAAAGGTTTAACATTTGTAGGTATGCACAAGCATAACAATATAGAGTTAAGGAAAGTGATATCTTAAATTAAGGAAATTTTTTGTGTTGTAAAATAATTACTTAACCAATTAGGGATCTAGCTATTAACCCTAAGTGAGAAAATTATAGTTTTGTATTTTGGGAGATGTGTGAAGAAATTAAGGCCGATAAGACATAATAACTTGGTATAAAGGACATAGTTTTGGATGTGAAGTTGTGTAATGTTTCTATAATGTATACAAAATTGAAACTCTATCATTTTGTGATGTGAATTTAATGCTAGATCAGAGAAGGATCAATATATGAAATTTTTTGTACAAAGAGCTACAAAGGAAAAATCAGATATAGATGATATCAGCATTGTCAAAAGGTTTATGTAACTATTCCTTTTGTGTATAGAATATCATTGTAATTGCATGTTTGGGAAGTGGTCTCATCTTGCCTATATTTTTTTATTGAAATAAAAAATCCTAATAGGGTTGAGGCTTCTAACAAGGCCTAGTCCTCTAACAAGGATCAAGACACTATACAGATATTATATACTCCTAATAGGGACAATATATTTCACAAGATTCTTTTGATTAGTGGATCATTCCATCCCCACTAGGTTTTCCCTTGGCTAGGGGTTTCCTAGTTAATGAATGATGGTTTTATGAGTTGAATTGTGTTATTTTTATGTTTAATTTATTTGTATATTCACATGTACATGTTATAAGGTTGTAAAAAAAATCCATAGTTGGGAAAAATATTGTGGAATACTAATTCAGCGCCCCCTCGCACCCCCCCACCCTAGTATTTCCTATTTCTAACACTTATCAAAAATCATATCATCCAATTCCTCTTTCTTCCTTACTACTTCCTCAATTTCATCTCATTCGTTAACATGTTTACCAAATCTTGTAGAACTAGAACAACTTGTAGAAACATCATGATCAATCTTATTCATTCCTTCAGAAATAATATCTTTAGTGTGGATTCTAAATAAGGTAAAACATCTCCAAATTTATTCATTTTTAAAAGTGGACAACTTACCAAAAAATGAATCCCTTATCATAGTTTGAATAAATCTAATCTACTCAATATAAAAAACATTGGTACCATAGAAAGATGGAAATACTATGAGAATCTTTGACACAATGTTATCTTCGCTAATGGTTCCCCAAGCAAATCTAATTCCACAAATAACTTCGATAATATTCTATACATAAGACTTGATGTTCTCTTTTTTACTCATCCATATAGATTCAAAATTCCTTTTAGAATTTGTAACCTTTCTTATAACACAAACTTGTCTCATTCTTAAGGTGATTAGAATTTCATCCATACTTTATGAGAAGTTGCATGTTCTATCACATTAGTATATTCAATTTTAGCTAGGTTACTAAGTAGGGATTCCTTGGAAACCATATTGTAATTAAATTTCTTCATCTTCTTTCTCTAGATTTGGGATCTAGTAAGGATCATTTGTAACAATCCAATGCTCTATACCTATATAGGTGAAGTGTGTAGTCATTCTTCCTTTCCAAAGCACAAAGTTCCATGAAGCTTCAGACTATCCTTCAAAGGCCATTTCAGATCTTCTCAAGTACTTAAGATTCATAAAGAGGACCAAAGAGATTTGATACTAATTGTTAGGAACAATTCACCACATATAATGGGGTGGTGAATCATTTTTCAGTAGATTAAAATAAGTAAACCATCAGTTACCTATCTAATCTGAAACATATATAGAAATTCAGAGAAAATAACACAATAACACATAATACCAATATTTCTTTTCTCAAGGAAAACTTGGTCAAAGAAAAAAACCCTAGTGGGGATAAATTCCACAAGATGATGTACTAGAACATACAAAACATTGTAAAAGGTACAATGAGAATGCACATGCATTGGGACACTTCCATATAGATCACTTCTCTATACTATAAGGGAAAAGACCCTTCTTAGACAAGAATCCAATTACAATAAGGTCAAGAACCTAAAGAGTGAACAACATTTCACTATGGACAAAAATCCATGAAGTGAAATGACTAAAAGAATAAACTATACCAATATAGTTTCTTTAAATCACAACATTAGATTCCACTCATATCTCTTCTCTAATTTCTAGTCTAATCAATCCTCGCATCCACAAACTTACATCCAAAAATAGGCATATTCAATTCAAAAATAAATTCACTTACATAAACAAGTCTCAAGTACATATTAGGTCAACTCAATATGAGACTATGTGATCCCATAAGTGTCAGATAGAGAGTATGTAATATTTAAAATAATAACAACGCACTAACACTCTAATAGATGATCCAAATAATTAAAGAAATATATTTCTTTAATGAGTCATCTAGGATACAAATTATCTTTCTGTTTCCAATAATCAAACTTACTTCCATGCAAATAATCCTCAAGATAATATGCAAAAACATAAGAATGTATGTCTTTGTGAGGTAACTTGAAACACATATAACAAACATGCATGATCAAAACCTCCAAAATAGTAGCGAGTCTACTATAACACAATCAAAATAGATCACACTCATATGTGATGGAAAAAATAAAATATAGACACTTTATATATCAATACATAATGATATAAATCATAAGTGAACCAAATAACATCATCATTGTATGAATCTATGAACTAAAAAATTACAAATGCTCTATCTAATAAACCTCAAAAATGTTTACAAATAAATTTTGGAGAGAGGAGTTATAGACTCAAGAAAAGTGGATAAAAAGTTCTATAATACTATGAAAGATAGGGAAATGAATGGACAACAAAATAATACAACCAATGAAGGATTAACCAAGGTATGTATTGTCTCTAAATAGAGTCCCCATGTATTGATCAATATAAATCATATAAGCTATAATGACTCTATCTAATGGCTAAGGGAGAAGGGTCTATTTATTAAATAGATGGAAGGGTGAAACTATCTTGTATCAAGAAATGGTGTGAGGGTTCATGGTCATTTAAAGTAGAACTAAAAATCATTCCAAATGATCATCATTTGGTAATCTATGAGATAGAAAAATTAAAGTAATGTATTTTGGAGAATGGTCCAAATATGATGGGTGAAATGGAGTTTACATTAACAAATGAGAACCCAGTTTTAACCCCTTTAGGGTCTTAATAGATGAGATACTCATTTATGTAATATTATATAGTCACATGTTCAAGCACTAGGACATGGAAACCCTCTAAATTTTTGAAATAAATTGGAAAGACATTAAATGGTTAGGGAAGGAGTTCAGAGTTGAATATTACGAAATGTAAACACAAATATGTGTATGTTAGAACTATTGGAATTATTTAGAATAACTGGGGGTGGGGGGGGGGGGGGGGGAGGGTGAATCAGTTATCCAAGGTTTAGATGTACACTTAAAAATTTTCACAACTTAGTGAGCCCATACCCATAAAAACATTTTGTCATGCATGCATCCATTAGATTATGCAATCACTTAAACTTGTAGGTTACTGTCAAATCAATTTGTAGAAATGTAAACATGAAACATAACAGATTCAATCACACATTTAACACAATGATTTAACATGGAAACCCAATTTGGAAAAAACCACCAGTAGCATGCTACTTAGTCTCACTCTTCTAAAGTGATGCCCTGTGAAAGGCCAACTCTGTTAAAGGTTACAATTCACATTGTTAAATGTGACCTAGTTAAAGAGTTTTGATTACCTTGTTAGGAGAATGCCTTGTTAGAGGACTTTAGATCATTCACTTGGAATGTCATCCGATTAAAGGATTTACAAATGATTGTTAGGTCAACCTTAATCCAAAGGATTTACCCTAGAATGATACAATGATTAGAAAGTAACAATAAGGCTTGATCTAATAACAACTTACAACTCCATTTGCAGATTATGAATCTCTATTTTAGTCCTCCATTCTGCTTGGATTTCACACACTTTAGCTTTGATAGCTTGTTTATCCTTCAAAAAACCATACCCTTAAGCCTTCTTGCTTTGCTTGCCAATGCAGTCTCTTCTCTTAGGTCACTAAATGAAGCAATACCCTATACTCGTTGTCTTCTTTAGGTTCTTGCACATGACAACCCTTGCTTTTTGTAATGTCGCCACTATTAGGGTTAATTTGAAACAAGTAATTCTTACAAAATAATGGTTAGAATCACAAAAAAAGCAAAACTAACTATATCACTCTACCCTCTAATTTAACCCTAATGTTAGGGACATCTCCAAGTTGGGCTTCCTAGCTCGTAGCTACCTTGTCGTCTTCCCGGGAGTGCACCCCTTAAGATTCTTCTTGGACGGACATCCTCTATCCAAAGCTACTCACATATGCATATGTTGACACCTTCAAAATATTCTGGTAGGTCAATTACCAGTCGAACAAACTATGGAAATCTTAAATATCTCACATGCTCTTTGCTATGATATTGACACTTGACCATGGTAGAGAATGAAGATCTTAAATATCTTGCATGCTCTATGCTAGGAGTAACATTGGTAACAATGGTATTAACCTCATAGGTTAACACAATATTATCCACAAGTATGATTCATTAATATAAATAAATTCATAAATATAATAAAACAAATATAATTCACAAACATACCTTTCTTACCTTCTTATTTTCCAAGAGTCACACCCTTTCATAATACAAATCCTTTGAAAAGTCACAACACTTCATAATTATAATCCTTCCGAAAAGTCATGACACTTCATAAGTAAAATCCTTTGGAAAAGTCCAAATAATTTACAATCAAAATATTTTTGAAGAGTCACAACCATTCATAATTATGAACCTTTCAAATATTCATATACTTTCAATACCATTGATACCTTATTAGAAAGTCACTTCCTTATTTTCTTCATATTACTTTCCTCTTCCATTTTCCCCCTTTGAACTCCTCTCTTCTTCTCTTCCTTTTTTTCCCTCTGTAAAATAAACTCTCCTCTCTTTTATATCTTAATTTTAAGGAGTCATGTCTATTTGTTAAATCTCTCTTGACTTTTCATTAGATTAGTTAATTTATATATTTCTATGTTATATTATTTATTTACTTGCTTATTGTATTTATTATTATTTACTATGAAATTGTATTTAGAAAGTTAACATCCTTTTTACAATATTGTCTCTTGCATTTAATTTAATTTCTTTATTTACTTTTTGAAAATTTATTATTTTTAATTATTTAAAATATCTTACTAAATATTATTTCATTAATAATATAGATTAAATAATAATAATTTCCTAGTTTTATAAATATAACTTTATTATAATTATTTATTTAATAACACTTTATTATCTAATTATTATTAAAATTCTATCTTGAAATGGGTATATGACACTTTTGACTAACCATCTCTATAAATAGAGAATTAAGATATTTTGCCATTCATCCTTCATCATCCATTGTAGGGTTAGGTCAAATTAGGTAGGATTCAATGAATCTACCCCTTATTTCATTTCATTTCCTTCTAGAAACTTCTTCTTCAATCCTCTTTAAATTCACCTCAAAATAGTTCATTATGAATTTTGTGCCACCAACTCATCAAGCTTATCTTCCACATGGTTCACATAATTCAAGAAATCAACCTTGTCAACTCAGATTCATTGAATTATTGATCTTTCTCATAATGCTAACACTCGACATTATCTGGCTTCTGATGCTTGACACATACTGCATTTCTCAGCATCCACTATCAAAACACTCGGCATGAACTAAAGTTTATTGGTACTTAGCATCAACTAAAATTTACTCGGTTTACACAATTTTACTCAACTTACATTGAAATTGATTTTCTCGACTCCAACTACTTTTCTACTTGGCTTACAGTAACTTTGCTTGGCACTTATTATGGAAATTGTCAAGCTTGGTAGACAAACTTTGTTTAACTTGTTCTTCTAAACTTAATCAGTGTAACCAATCTTTGTAACCTTAATTAGATTATCAATGCACTATAATATTATTGTCTTAATCGATTCTTGTACTCCTTTTCCATATCATAACTCAACCTTTCCTCTAGGTGCTATTGTTACCTCATTTGATCAAATCTTCTTCATCAATCAAACAAATCATAGTACTTAAATCATATAAGCAATTGTCTTACCAACAAGTAGTAGGTTTGGCATCAGTAACAAAACAATGATTGAAACACATATTCATACTTGTGTCGATTTATTTTCAAATGTAAACTAATAGATGAAGTACTCATTTATGTAATATTATATAGTCACATGTTCAAATATTGGGACACAGACACCCTCTAAATTATTAGAAATAAAATGGAAATATTTTAAATGGTTAGGGAAGGAGTTGAGAGTTGAATATTACAAGATGTAAACAAGAATATGTGTATGGTGGAACCAAATACAAACATTTCCAAAAGTGATAGAGTTAGTATGAAGTATCGAGACTTGGTCTCAAAGAAATGAAGTGAAAGATTTTTTGGAAAGATGTGAGACTTGTAATACCATTTGATACATATAATAGGAATTCCTAAAGTCACTTAAGGTGAAAAAAGGATAAAATGAGGCCGTCATTCAAACATTCATACACATGCTAAAACACGAGAGGAAAAATATTTATAGTGACGGTAAAATCTCAAGGGGTAATATGGTTCACAAACTGGAATATCTAAAGGATGATGGGATTCCCATTATGTAGATTGAATTAGAAATAATTAGATAAAGGAAAGTTACCCAAATATATAAGTGGGAGAGTTAATATTAAGTATTGGGGCATTGTCTGAAAGAAATGAATTGGAAGATTTTGTGGGGCTTATAATACTATGGGACACATAGAATTGAAATTCCTAAAAATGAGGCCATGATTGAAAAATTCATACACATGTTAAAACATTAGGTAATGAATACTTATAGTGATAGTAAAATTCCAAGGGATAAAATGATTTATAAAAATAAAATCTAAAGGATTATATAGATTCCCATTATGTAGAGTTACCAAGAAATAATTAAGTAAAGGGTATTGTTTCCCAAATATAGAATGAGGAACAAATAAAAATCCACACCCAATGTAGAACATTTTTGAGCCATCAAATAGAGATTCATAGGAGACTAATAAAAGTAGCGATTGAGGAGATCAAGCGATAGGTTGAGGATGAGGAGAAAGGGATTCCAAATAAAATGGGGTAGGAGAGGAAAATAAGATGGTCATCTATCAATAGTAGATTATTCTTAAGAGGGTCAATATAGTAACATATTTATGGAAAATAAAATATACTTCCCTAGATAATGCCTACCCCTAGTTTAATTTTCAAATTGTAGTGCCAGATTCTTGTAGGCTTCCAGGAGTAAGCCTAAGTATAGGGGGAGGATGTAATGCCTACCCCTACTTGACTTTTCATATTTGTTTTACTGGATTCTTTTAAGCTCATTCTATGATTATCGGTACTGATTAAATTTTATTTCATACTCAGTTGATTCATGTGATAAGTTATTTAGTTATTTTAGTTATTTAAGGATTATTTCAATGAAGATATACATGTTCATTTAGTGACTTTAAGTTATTTCATGATGTTAGTTAGATGAATGATTTACATGCAGTTTTATGGATACTTACCCCATACTTGCATGTGTATGGTATATGTGTATGTTTTACTTTATGATTGACATTCTTGATGTGGTTGAGGGAGGGAGTCATACTCACCTGCTAGTCAAGATCTACATGAAGCACCACTTCCCTTCATTGCCTATTTAGTTTAGATTATATGAGTATGTACATACATAAATTTTATGCAAATTGCAAGTACTGGGTTTTGACTTCCCTGAATTGCTAGGTAGAGCATACCCTATCATAGTATCTCAATGGTATAAGTGAGAGATAATTCTTGAGTCCAAATCCTAAATCTAAGCCAATTTTCCTAGAAAGTAGGACAAGTATCTAAGTTGTTTACCTTTTTGAATTTTTCAAGTGACGTGAATTCATGATTTTGACCCTGGAGTTTGAATCTGTGCTTTGTCCTTTAGTTGAATTTTTGTATTTGGTCTTGTGGGTCTGTTGTGATTTTTAGCTATAATTAAATCAAGTTAAAAGATAATTTAATTTAATAAAAAAATTATAAAGGAAAATACAATATTTAATTAATTGAGAAATTAATTAAATAAAAGAATTAAATTTAAAGAATTAGAATTATTTAAAGTTCTAATTTTGGCGTAATCGTATTTATTTAATTTAATAATATATATTGAAGAGTTTCATTTTTATAATAAACTCTAAATATTAATATTATTTAAATTAATAAATATTATATTAAAAGTGTCTCATGATATAATAAGAGAGAGAAACCATTAATTTAATAAAGTTTATTTTAATTAAATTGCAAAAAGTTGTGCATGAAATTAAAATATAATAAATTAATTAAGAAAAGGGTTTTCGCATGATTGCACAATTGAAGCCCTAATTTGGGGGAGAGTTCTTTATCAAAAAATTACATCTCACTTCTCCATAGACATGTTTGGAAGAGTTGATTTCTGAGAAGAGAATTTTCGAAAGAGAAGGAAAATTATTGCGTTTTTTGTGTGTTCAATATTTTAGCATTAGATCTAGGTAGGATCTTGTGGTTTTGTGCAATAGTTTCTCACTCTTTGATTTCTCTGTCTTCTCTGTGTTTGTGAATTTGTTTTCAGGATTCAATTGGGTTAAAACCCTTGTATATGATTTTATCATTCTTTGTTTGAGAAACCTACGTATATGAATTGAGAATCAAAAACCTTGTTGTGATTCTATTATTTTTCATTTCTAAATTTTCTTTAAATAAATGGTAGAATAAAAACCCTTGGTTGGGAATCTTGTATTCATAATTTGTCTAATTAAAATCGAGATTTGGGTTTAGAAGAGAAAATCAATTCTATTTTATAAGTTTTGCCTATTTATTCTGAGTTGTTGTACCAGGTTTATATATGAAGATTTATTAAAAAAAGGATATTTATATGACATATAAATTACCATAGTAAATTTTATTACTGTGATAATTTTATGTATATGTTACATTAACAACTTACGTTTTTAAAAAATGGAGGCATGCATTTCATGGGGGGGTTGCTTTGTTCCAATGTTTTTTTATTAAAAAAACAGAATAAGATTTTCACAAAAATTGAAAAGAGGAAGTGGGGCAATGACCTCCCCATCCCTCCCTTAGCTCCCTCCTCCTTTGTTTCGATTGCTATAGCAAAAACTGCTAAGGCATCGACCGCCATAGTAGCAGCTATCAAGGAAATGACTGCCCTTGACAACCAAGCTGCCATGTAGCTTCCCCATGTTAGGGGTTATGCAGTAGTACATCACATGTTTGATTTGTGATTTCTTTGTTTTATTATTTTATGAATTAAAAATTATTTTAATATAGTTTTTGTTTTAATTTATTTAAAAATTTTAATATAGTTTTTCAACAATTATTAAATTTAAATTGTATTGAAAGATTATTATTATTTTATTAATATTATTATATTAGTTAATTAAATAATTATTATTTTTTAATAAATAATATATTATATATATTATGTTATTAGTACTATAATAATTATTAGTATTAATAATTTAATGATATTTACTAAATTTTAATAATAGTATTAAATATAAGATGTTTTAAATGTAATTATTTTAGAAGAAAATAATCAAAATAGATATGTTTTCGATTTGTTAGAACTTTCCATTTAATTTTTAGAGATGTTACTTCTAAAATATGGATTTAGTTGTACAAAATTAATTTTTCTTTCTTTTAAGAACATAAGAGAAAACTTTATCAATTATGATTACTTTTGAAAGAACAAAAAACATGAACCTTGGATTGTAATTGAAAACTCTATAAACTATAATAGTTGAAAATGAAAATGGAAACTTGAAAATATTTAGTGAAAATTGAAACTATTGTATTTTCAAAACCTAATGTATTGAGAAATTTACATTGTATGTACTTTATTTTGATGTGTGGTTTATTGTTGTAACGCCCTGCCAAGGGATCCAAAAGAATTAACCTAAAGTTTTACTAAGTTTACCAAGCTTTTTTTTTTTTAAAACAAGAAAGATAACATCATACACATCAAACATATAGTTGCGGAAGCAATGACATACAATCAACTGTAAGTATACATAATAGGTACATTCCTTAAGGATCCCATGATGTTGAGTCATACTTAATTTTAATTGAAACTGAGTCTAACAACCACCACATCCATATGAATGAATAATAGAAAGTCCAAAGTCCATAATATTAATTTGTTCTAAATGCCTCTTGGCAAATGAGATTTAGAATGCTCAATCATCCACTGTACATGTCACAGGGTACGAAAGGCTTAAAAGAATATACATGTGTAAAAATAAAGATGCATCATCCTCATTGACTTTATGATACAAGTACACTAAAGTAAATGAAACTAATAACGTATATGATACATCCATCCATCAGTAAGGATATAACAATCATCATAAAAGATAACCATCCATCATAAAACATAATTAATCTAAGTGCATGGTTCCACCCAACCGTCAATAGCATCCTTAGACCATCGTGGGCCCTAGCCATCCCTCCACGTGTAACATCCCAAGTCACCAAAGAGATCATCGGTATTATCATAGTAGGAATGTCACTCCTAAAACATACTACATTATATGCAGAAAGAAATCTAACATGCTACAACATATACATAAGAAATTTAATCATGCAAAATAAAGCATAAGATGATTCTATAAGTAAATAGCATCATCTATCACATGCTAATCATCAATATAAAGAATCATGTTAGCAAATAACATCCAGCATAAGATATAACATCCATCATAATGATCCAAGAACAGAAGAAAGGTAAAAGCCAACAAGAATGTGCTGGAGGAGATAGGCTCAAGTCAAAATCCACATGTCAAGATTACATCAACCAAAAATTTCCAATCATCATCAATGAAAGTATATAACCACAATAAGCACATCCAATAATAATTACACCACCAGAGTACACACAAACTCTAGAGAGGAGACTTAGGCTACATTCTAGGGAGTGTCATCACATGGCTACTTGAGTTACCCTGGACTGGTTACTTTGAACCTTGGACCCTTATTGTGGCACATTTGGAACTAGAAAGCCCTCTCATGAAGATGAGGCAATCATCCCATTCCCATCCTTAGCCTATACAAGCACTCAAGGTATGGGCTAGTCAAATATCCCTAACTTATCTTTTTAGTGTGTTTCCCCATAATTATTAATTACTAGATTATCACTTATTACATAACTTACAATAGGTTACCCCGGTACTAACCACTTTGGGCCCCAGACCCCTGCTGCAAGCCACTCCCAAAGACATGTACCTAGACAACCATTTTTAAGAACATAAAACACATTTGTGTCCCATACCACAACATTCACAATAATCAAACTCGGTTCCTTAATAGGCAACCTAAAAATAAGCTGGTACTTCCACCCAAGTACACATAAATGCTCCACAAAGTAAACCTCAAAAATATAATTTCCAATCTAAACCACAAGACATATCATGATATCCAACCACATAGATAGTACAAGAGATATCTCACAAAACATTTGGTGTTCACTTATGAAATCACAAAACCAAGAGTCATATAAAAACACCTCAGTCCTATGCAGGTGACTGGAAAGCATTAACAAATAATCCATTGTATTCACATCCATACTCTATGAGCAACTGAAAGACAACAAATGACTAATCATAATATCTATAGGTTCTCAACATGATATCATCAGGAACGAACCATTCAAAACACCTCAGCTTCACACAAGGAACTGGAAAACAATAACAACAATAATTCATACACATTATAGAGCATGCCATCACATTACCATGGTCGGGTTTTAAAAAGAACAAGATTAAAACAACGTAGCATCACAACCACACAACCCCAAGTCTCTGATAACAGCTCGAAGTGGTCAACATCTAACCAACCCCAAAAACCCCAAACACAAATAACAGAGCAATCTTATAGTTTGGGTTCGTTTTGAATCACATGGTTAAGTTGCACATGAGGCTTCAATTTTTGTTTCACATGATTGGGTTAAGGACAAGGGTTTCCAATTTGGTTCCATTATATGTTTTCGAGTAAGTAATCTTATAGCTCACCCTTATAATTAATCCATTCTTGTTTCCAAAACATTCACAAGTTACCTCTTTTCGATTTAGGTCAATTTCTAAAGCAATCAAAGAGTAGAAATTCACTATAATATCTGCCATTTCAATGAAATAATCTATGACTTAATTTAAAGAGTCAATATTAAAAAAATTTAATACTTATTTGAACATTTCTCATTATTAATTAATTCTAATTAAATTGTATTTAATTAAATTAATTAATTTATATTTTATTCATATCAATACCAAATAAATTACTTTAATAAAAATTTAAATTATAATTTAAAACATTATTAATAACACTCATTAACATTTTCATAATTTAAAAATTGAATTAACACATATTAAACAATAATCTAACATTCATTAAATAACCTATTTAATGCTTAATAACTATATATTTATATTATCAAATAATACTATTAATAAAACTTTTAATATTAAAAACTTATTAACATTAAAAAAAAACAACTTTAATAGGGATTTAAATATCGCTGCCAACCTTCATAGGCCTGTGGCTATCTTTGCACATCGCAGGTACTGCGCAGTACAACAGCCTGCAGACGTTATGAGGAGAGTAGGGTAGGGTGAGTCTTGAGAAGCTGGTACCCAAGTTTAGTTTAAACCATTCTGAAGGTGGTATCATGTTTTTTTTTTGACTATGGAGGTTTGGATGTGGATTTGATTTGTGTAGGGGCCATGCTCTTGGAAATAAAGAGATCTTTTAGAGACAAAGACAACATTCTGAATGACTGGATTGATGCCAACTCTAATGATTATTGTTCCTAGAGGGCCATAACTTGTGATAATGTCACCTTCGATGAGGTTGCACTGTAAGATGGATTATAAAATGATGGAAGATTAGCCAGCTGAGATGGAATATCAATGACAACGGTAATATATCTTCATCGACAGCAAACAGTTTATGTTAATCTGGAGTTTCATTCTCATTGTTCTGAACACAATTGAAGTTAGCATATCTATTACGGTCTAAGATATATATTCAGTTACTATATCAGATCAGTACTATAACAGATCCAAATAATTGTTGATTGAAAATATTATACTATTGATCTCTATCAGAGATCCGTAAACATTTATAGTCCTGTGTATGCTACAGGATAAATGCATAAATCTGGAAAATGTATGTTGGAGATATTAAAGTGGAAGCTATCAACTCCAAATTTCCTCTCATAGCTTTGGCCAAAGAAAAATTTGCATTTTTATATCACAGAAGGTGAATTTGATGAGGGTGCTAGTTAGTTATCTTTAAAAATTAAAATAAATACAATAGAGCAAACTTCCACATGATGATGAACATTAGTCAGAGAATATAGAGGGAAAATAAAACAGGGTGACTTGGAATATTTCAAATTCTTAAAATGGACTCATCCACGCAAACATCATAAGCAGTAGTTATGAACATCGACTATGCCGCTACATGCTTTGAAATCTTAATTTAATCCATCTTTGTGTCCAATGTTCATAATACGATGGTCAAAGTAGGAGATATTCTTGGTTCGAGCCCTTCTTTGTAAAATGCAGTGATTGTAGCTACAAAAATCTCAGCCAAATTCCATGATCAAATTATTAGAGTTAATTAATATAGTACATTAGAATCCCATAATGCGCTTCAAGTCTCCACATACTAGTACTTTTCACTAATTCTGAACATTGTAGGTTTCAGTATGATATTAGGAAAGAAAACAAACCTGTGGAGCACTTTTTGTTGAATCGTTAGTATAAAGTATAATGCATTTGCATATTTAGACTTTTCACTATTTGGGAAATGTGGCAAAACGAGACAAAAAGAAAAATATCTGATGTAGTGAAATTGAACAATGAGATTTTCCTACGGCAGCTAGATCTAGAAAACCTTATTATGAGTCAAGAGAAATATGATAATTCATTATTCATCTTCACGTTTCGACTCTCCATTACTTGCCACTGATGATAAAGTGAGACAGAAGGACTTTAAAAGGTCAGATTTAGGTGGTTCTCCCTGTACAATCAATGTGGTCAAATTGAAAATTAATTTGGGAATCCTGAGCCTACTAGACTTGTTACTCCTAATTTGAGAATTCAAACAAGCATTTCTACGACCATATTAGCAACCATACAGTCTCAGACAGTGTAGTGCCTTGTTCTTCATTGCTCAGACCCAGTATAATTTTATTGATGGGTATTGACAGTAATAAAGATCTGTGACAATGATTCGACCATGAAAACACCAGGGTGGAGGCATTTAGAGTTATAGTGATTTGCTGAGCACTTGAGTTTGGTTCTGCACATATCATTGGAATGTGAAACCTGAGTATTGGTAATATAGAAACTAAATTTGCATACAACAATGAGCTTATGTCTAACAATGATGAATGCATCCATGCCAAACCATGGTAAAGAAAATGAATATCGTTAAACCATATTGAAGATTCCTAAGGGGAAAATCAACCATCATAGAATATAATCTACTCTCAATTCAGTTGGAATAACATGCATGTCCGAATTCTAAATTACAAGATTAGAGATTCGTTCCTAGAGAATTATTCAAACATGCATTAGCAAGCATGATGAAGATAGAAAGGAGAGAAAGAGTGCAATAGAACATGCAAAAATCATGAGTGTCTACCTGGACACTAATGCTAAATCACTACTCAGAATCTACAGAGCAAAGTCCCTTCTCCAACAATCGCAGTTCCTCCAAGAACCGAACTAACTCCTAGCTACTAGGAGTGCTTGAAGATAAAGACCTCTCAGGAAGCACCTAGAATGTCTCTAGAAACAACCAGGAGATAAGATAAGCATTGAAAACTTAGCACAAGCCTTATCCAACCTTCTAGATAATAGGATAAGAATGATAAGGTTGTAGACACCATGTAATTAATTAGTGTGCTAACTCTCGTGTTGTAGACAACTCGTGCATAAAGGAGGTGTGCATACTCCCAGGTGAATAAATTTTAAAAATAATGCACAATATTTTTTTAATATTCACTTGACTATTTTTAAATTTATTTATTAATTTTAAATCTCATATCATGCGATCAAGAATTTTTTTTATAACAAATTAATTGTTTTCCACTTTAAAATTTATTTTCGAAACTTAATTAATAAAATACTTATTGACTTAAATAATAATATTATTTAGCATTTATTTAAAAATGAACTCTAAATATATTATTATTAAGTTAAATAAATGTTATCATGTTCCAACTTTAAACTCATAACTTTCATCTCCAACTTTAATTCTTTTATTTAATTAATTTTCCAATTAATTAAATAAAATTAAAATATCATATTAATTTTTCATTTAATTAAATCTTTTAATTAGACTGAATTAATAGAAAATACACCAAGGATGCAAAAAGTAAAATATGAAAATCCATCATAGCAAAATGCAAACTAGGGTAGGCACTATATCAACCTCCCCTAGAATTAGGCCTACTCCTGGAAGCCTGCAAGAATGACAAAAGTGAGGTACTCCCTGTGCGGCCCCATTACAAAGAGACATGAATCAAACTCAAAAACTCAAAACTCAATATGCATATTTCCCCACTGTACATTAAAAGTCTGCAAGCCTTTTACTCCAAGCTAAGGTGCACGCTTGGGGCAATTGATCACTCTATGACTACGTTGTCCACAAAAATAGCAATCTCCACTAAAGCCTCCCTGAGCCTTAGATGCATGCAATTGATGAAAACTACCAACACCAACATCCTGAATGTGGCCTTGAAGATCTTCATCCAACCTGTTGCGCATACTACACTTCTAGTTGCGATAGTTCCTTGACTATGAACCACCACTGTTACCATGAAAGAAATTTCTTCTTGGCTTCTCTTGATTACCCTTAAAGAAGTTAGGAGAATTTTTAGAATTTCTAGCTCCTTGAGATTGGTTATCCCCAAATGTTCTTGAATAAGGTGACCCTTTAGCCTGAACACCTAGTAGGCCACCTTGACCTGAAGTCACACTCATCTCAACCAAAGTAGCTCGCAATATTGCCTCCTTAAGGGTGTTGGATGTACCTATGTAGTTGATCCTTTCTCTTTGTTTTTGTGTTTACTAATGGATGGTTATTCTCTATTGTACTATACTTTATTATCAAAGATCTTATGAGATATTGTATTTATTTGATGATGTATATTCTTTGAGCTTTTCATACCCTATGACTTGTACTGTCAATGATTATGCATTCTGGTTATGCCAAGCGGAATCTTATGTAATAGTATATTTATTTAAATGGATTCATACTTGTGATTATTCCATGATGTGCATTTTGGTTATGTATTGGATTTAATATTTAATTAAACTTAAATGTGATTCAACATCATTGGACCCTTAGGAGATGTAATTTGTTTATGATGGTTGTATGTATGTGAGTATTGCTTCTGCTATATTATATCTATTGTTGTTATTATCTTTCAAAAAAAATGTGTGACAAACTTAGTGAAACCTTAGGTTAATCTCTTTTGGGTTCCCTAGTGGGGCGTTACACGATACACAAATATCCATATGAAACTTGATAATAAGGAAGTACAATTGAATAAATTTGAAGCCTAGAATTACAAAAAAAAAAACTAATTTAACACATTATTGACATAAATTTCCTACAATCTTTGGTCAATTTCTCTTTTGAGATGAACATAAATAAGGACTGTAAGATATTATGCCTCCATGTATAGGGTTGGTGATTTGAGACATTCTCAAGATATATATGAGGCAGTATCAATCCATTTTCTCCCTTTTAATGCTAGGAAGTCTAATCCTTTCTTACTAGATAACCTATTGGAACCATCTTTGGGTATTCTTACACAGGTATAAGTACCAAAAAGGATGATGGCTATAGCTTAAAGGGAGGTAGATATGTGTAAGGAATGTCTTTTTTCATGTTTAGATGGTGATTTTAGTTCAAACAAAGAAGATCATCATGAGTCGGACTCAAGAAAAGAATAAGAAAGCCAACATAATTAAGAATCATAGGAAATTTATCAAATTAAATTTAATCAAGTTGGATTTGGATGGTAGCACTAAATACATAATGGGAAGGTAATTTACTTTCTAAAATATCCATTAAGGGTATATCATGGAATTCCAAACATTGTAATGCATCTAATAAAAGGAAAATGACCAAAAGATGTTTGATCATGAGCAACAAGATTTCATTTTACTGTAGGAAACTAAGGTAGTCAAATATTAATTTAAAATAATTCTTTAAAATGGTAAACATGGAAAGGTTTATGTGTTGAATCAATATGGTCCTTAGGGGGCTTTGCTAGATCATTTTTTGTCATTGGGAGTTAGCACCAAAGATACTTTATATTTGAATTTATCATCATACCCCTTTCTAGGTTGGATAATTTACCTTTTATTCCCAAGATGACCTAGTTCCCATAAAATATCCATTTAAGTTTTAATCAATGTATTTTAGGGATCCCAAAATGATCCAACTCATAGATTGTTAGTGGAAACTTGCTCCAACAATGGATGCCATTAAAACTTTTAGTTAATCCAAAAAATTACAAAGAAAGATTGAAGGAATGAAACATGAGTCAACATAAGGATAAATTTTTGGAGAAAGAGAGGATTGAGAAACAACTAGAAATTTGACATCTGGATTTTATTAGGAATGGATAACAATAAATTTTAAAAATATAATTATATTCTTGAAAGCAATCTAAAATTATATTGTTAAAAATAAAAATAAAATTATATTCTTGAAAGAAATCTATGAAATTTTGGATTTTCTAGCATGGGGGGAAATTTCTTGAAAGGAAAATTATATTGAGTGTTGCTTTAAATAAGGAGATAGAAATACAAAAATTTTCCATTTCCTTATCAATGTAAGGTCAACTAGGAACAGAATAAATATAATCAACAACTCTAATGGAGTTTTACTCATTGAAAAAGAGGACATCCATAAGGATGAAATTAGGTACTTCTCTTCTCTTCTTTCACCAAATCATAATTTTAAGAATAATATTGAGGAAGTGGATGCTATCATTCTAAAAATAATTTATAAATAAAAAATACTTCATTTCTAATATTGGTTACTCTTATAGAGTTTAAATATTCCATTTTCTCACTTGGCAGTGATAAAGCACAAAGCCAAGATGGATTCCAAGTAGTTTTTCTCCAAAACCTAGGGGAATAATCAAGTCTAACCTGTTAGAAATATAAAGTCCACCAAGATAACTAAGAGGGGGGCTAAATCAATTATCCAACTATTAAAACATTTATTGAACTTAATAATATTTAACCATATGAGCAATGTAATCAGAAACCATAAGAAGATACACATACATAATAACACCATATATGTTAACCAGTGAAACCCTTGACTAGAGGGAAAACCCCAGTGGGATGGTACCCACAAAATGATGTACTAATAAAAAAGTTCCTTGTAAGAGGATAGACCCTATTAGGAGTCTATGAAATACATTTGATACATATCATTCCCTGTTAGGAGACTTTGAATCCCTGTTAGGAGATTCTAACTTTGTTAGGAGTTGTGCCAAATCTATTTGGGGTTGTGGAAGGTAGAAGGACCCACTATCCAAATAAATTCAAGGGAAAGACTATTGAAATCACTGTCCAACTGATCTCTATATTATTCCTTGTAGAATAATAGAATAAAATATACTTATACTTTCCTCTTCCTCTATCATATTAACCAGACCAATTTTCTATCTCAATCAAATCACCAACTTCACATCCAATAATCCCTTGGATCGCTAACTCACATTTACCAAATACTTTTCTCTTGTTCATTTGATCTCAATCACAATCCACATATCAAACAAGGAAAATGTTCTTCCTTTATGCTGTGTCCTCAAAATAATTACTGGAGTTGGTTATGTACTTTTTCCAATTAATTAAATAGAACCTCAATAAGATAAACACTTATATTGCTATTAAATATTATTTTCAGCTATGAGTAATCAATAATTATTTCACACATGTGATTTGGACCTTGTGAACTTTATCATGTTACCAAGAAATTGTCTTCTTCCTATAGCTAACTTCGCATGTCATGATTATATCCTTGTTAAAGATATAATATGAAAATCATTAACCACTTCTTACTTGCTCTATTCTAGAATAATCTTCACCAAACATCACATAACTCGTGTTTGTCTTCATAAATTTACTTGCACACTTAACTACATACTTAGGACTCATTATAGAGCATGTCTGTAACCACACAATTCTCCAACTAATACCAAAAATCTATATTAGCTCAATCTCAACCTGTTGTTATGCCAGTCTTCACAGAAATAATGCTATGTTGACATCAATGACAAACACATTCATGAATGCAACATAAAATCTCATCAACTACCTCAGATAGTCCCCAAAGAATGTCATCAACACTAATTGCTAACAAACTCCCCCTTTGGGATTGAAGGCAACATAGATGAAAAAGTCTAACTCTATGAATACCAAATAAATCATTGTTGTTGTAGTCTTCTTTTCAAATCCTCTTCCTCAATCATATTGGACACTCACTAGAACAATTGTCCATCTGTACTAATCTTACCCTTCACATTAACAACTCTTCATGATGTGTATCTCCCCCAGAGAGATATTCATTTTTCTTGTTTAAATGAATCTTTCCAAATCTCCCTACAAGAGATGTCAAGTTCCCCTATTCAACTATCTCTCTCCCATACAACTAGAGGGTGTTTTTTTATATGTATCTCTCCCCCATACTCAAAGGATGTTTTTCCTATTCATCCCCCCCCATTGAAATTAATGAAAAAGGTAACATTATGTCAATCTGAAACTTCAATCTATCCAATCATCTCAAGTGTCCAAAGACATTGTTACATTAGCTACCAAGATTCCTTGTTGACTTTGTCCAACCCTAGATACTCCCCCATATAGAAAGCATCAAAATCTAGTCTAATAGTTTTATGTACCACTAGATTGTGATGCACTCTTTTCAACATCAACTCAAAGGTAGGCAAGTGCATAACCCCAAGCATATCAAACAAATACTCAAATGTGTCCTTAGGTAAAGGCTTAGTGAAAATATCTATAATATGCTCCTTTGTGTTGACATACTCCAATATGATTTATTTCTCTACAACCTTTTCTCTCAGTACATGATACTTAATAGTTATATGCTTAGTCTTAGAATGCAATATTAGATTCTTAGACATACTCAATGTGCTTGTGTTATCACAATATATAACAAAAGGTTCTGAAAACTCAATCCTAATATCCTTCAACATTTATTTCATCCAAATAACCTGATTATAGTTATTTGTTGTTGCAACATAATTTGCTTCTGTTGTTCTTTGTGAGATACAATTTTGCTTCTTTGCTAACCAAGAAACCAATCTTCCTCCAAGGAAAAATGCTCCACCATTATTACATTTTTTGTTATCCATACGGCCTGCCTAGTTCCCATCAACATATGCATACAAAGTAAAGTCATTTTATCTTTCATACCATAGACCAAAGTTAGGTGTCCCCTTCAAATATCTGAAAATTATTTTGACTTCTGAATAATGTGCCTCTCTAGGATCTTCATAAAATCTTGCAACTATTGCAACTATATTTTCTATATCTGGCCTTGTATGAGTTAGTTATTACAATCCTCCAATCATAGATCTATACTTTTTCTGCTCCATTGTAGGTGTCTCCTCTTTGCTAGATAACTTGTGATCAATTATCATGTTTGTACCAATAGGTTTACAAATTTCTAATCCAAATATTTTCAATAAATCTTTCAAATACTTAGTTTGAGAAATAAAGACACCTTCATTGTTTTGTACAATTTGCAAACCAAAGAAAAACTTCATTTCACTAATCATGTCCATCTCGAATTCATTCTTGATTTCATCAAGAAATTTATCACTTGCTTCATCTTCTCCTCCAAATATTATGTCATCAAAAAATATTACAATGATCAACAATCCTTATTCTACTTCCTTCAAATAAAGATTGCTATCTACAATATCTTTGATAAATCCCAGTTGGGCCAAATACTTGTCCAATCTTACATACTAGGTTCTAGGTGCTTGCTTCAATCTGTATGATGCCTTCTTCAATTTGCATACCATATCCTTTTTGTTTGTCAAAGAAAAACCTTTAGGTTGTTCAATGTAGATTTCCTCTTCTAATTCTCCATTCAAAATGTTGATTTTACATCCATATGATATACTTTGAATTTCTTGTTTGTTGCACAAGCAAGAACATTCTTACTACTTCGATTCTGGCAATAGTGGAAAATATCTCTTCATAGTCCATACCTTCTTGCTATGAATAGCCTTTACATACTATCCTTGCTTTTTTTCTTACTACTTCTCCTTGCTCATTCATCTTGCTTCTGAATACCCACCTAGTTCCAATCACATTCTTGTCTTTAGGTCCAGGGACTAACTCCCATGTCTCATTCTTTATAATCTAATCCAACTCTTCTTTCATTGCTTGAATCCAATGCTCATCTTTGCATGTTTCTTCTGCATTGTTAGATTCAACTTGAGAAAACAAACATAATTCACATACTACTTCATTTACCTAATTTCTTGTTTTAACTCCTATGTTTCTTCTTGCAATGATCTATTTAGGAGGGTGATTCTTTGATATAATTTTTCTTGGAGTTGTCAGTTTTGTTCTAGGTTCAGATCTTTGTTCTTTAATCTAATTCCCATTTTGCAAATCTTTGTTAGTCTCAGTGATAACTTCACTAGTTCTATGATTAGTTTTGTGATCAGTTTCTTCATCAAAATCATAATCAATTATCCTTTCCTAAACTTCAAACTTCTCATCCACATTAACATTATTTCTCTCAATAATATTCTTAGTTCTATGATTACAACATCTATAATATTTTCTTCTCAATGAATAACCAACGAACATACCTTCATCACTTCTTGCATCAAACTTACCAATATCATCATCTCTCCTTATATAACACTTCCAAAAATTCTAAAATACTTAACTGATGGTGCATGTCCAAATCATAACTCATAAGGTGTCTTATTCATACCTTTTCGAATCTATGCTCTATTCATGGTGTATACTATTGTATTTACTACTTCTCTCTAAAATGTCTTTGGTACATTGTTCTCAAGCATCATTTCTCTTGTTGCTTCAACTAGTGATCTATTTCTCCTCTCTAATATTCCATTTTTCCTAGGTGTCTTAAGGGCTCTAAGTTGTCTCTTAATACCATGTGCTTCAAAAAAAATGTTAATCTCATTTGACATAAAGTCTCCACCTCTATCTCAAATGTGTTAGAATTTTCTTTAAGAAATTCTACCCACATTATTATAGTAAAGTCATCAACAAGAATCATAAAATGCCTTTCACCATAGAATCCTCTTGTATTTGTAAGAACACTCAGATCTATATGAACAATCTCCAAATTTTCTCTAGTAGAGAATTTCTTGCTTGGAAAAGAAATCTTTTTCTTCTTAGCCATCATACATTCCTTGCATTCAATATTAGTAAGCTTCACAATTTTAGGCAAATCTCTTATTGCAAATGTACATGCTTTCATAATATTGTCAAAGTTGATATGAAAAACCTTTTATGCCAAAGCCAATTGTTATGAACTTGTGTAACCAAACATGTCATCTCAGGAGGATTCAACCAACATACATTATGTTTGGATCTTGTACAAGTACCGATCATCTTACCATCTTTTTCTTTGATAGTGCATATCTTCTCTATGAATTGCAACTAATATCCTTTGTCCACCAGCTTTCCAACACTCAAAATTTTATGTCTCAATCCATCAACAAAGTAAACATCATCAATGTTAGTTTTACCATCAAGAGTAATAGATCAAATTCCCTTAATGTGGTAAGTTGCATTGTTTCCAACTCTTACTATTCCTCCATCATAGTTGTTAAACTTAACAAACTTATTCATATCGCCTATCATATGATGTGAACAACCACTATCTATAATCCAACCTACTTTTTTTCAACTTGTGACACTAAAGCCATGAATTATTTTTTAGAACTTTCTTCCTTAATGGAAATAAATCCTAGTTCATCATCACTTTCACTCTTTTCTTCAGATTCATCTCCATCATCATTTGCATACAAACAATTTCTAGTCTTTCTAGATGGAAAATTTCTTCTAAACTTCTTAATTCTCTTAGGATATTTAGGTGCAAAATGACCATATTCTTTAGAAGTCCAACATTTAAAGATTCTCTCATTGTCAAATTGTCTCTTCATGAGTAGTGCAATACATTCCTCAATCTTCTATTATTCTTCTAATTTACTTATGCTACTACTTGTGAAGTTTCCACTAGTGCTTACACTTTAAGATAGCTTCAGCCTCATGCTTAATGCGTTGAATGTTGTCTCAATCTTAGGTAGATCTCCACTTTTTTTTAGACTTACTTCTACTAACTCCAATACTCCTAGTAATGTTTCTTTAGAGAATTTTTTTCTACAAGGTATCACTTGTTCAATCATCACTGCCACCTACTTGAAGTGTGTTGTCAAAGTCTTCAAGATCTTCCATGTGATCTCACCTTCATCTGTAGTACCTCCACAAGATTTAATTCCTGCAATAATTTCTAATACTCTTCTAATGTATGTTCTAACATATTCATCTTCCATCATTTTATCTTCTTGAAATAAACATATCCAATTCTGCAATCTAACCCTTTTTGCATGCTTATCACCTTCATAAATAGATTCTACAACTTCCCAAATTGTATGAGTTGTAATCAAAGATTTTACCTGATTGTAATCATTCTCTAGAAGAGTTATCAATATTTTTTCTCTTTCTCTTAAGTCACACTTGAATACCTCTCTTTTCTCTTCAATGCATTTCTCAAAATATTCTTCTTTGACTATTGCCTTTCCTATCTTTGTAATTGGCCAATATCTTGGACCCATGCATAGAAAATGTGTTATCATTTTTTGTTTCCAATTGTCATAGTTAATCCCATAAAATTTTAGACTTTCCTTTCTATAGTTCACCATATATCTCCTCAAGTTGTTAAGATTTTCCTTCAAGGACCTAATGCTTTGATGTCAATTATTAGAAATATAAATTCCACCAAGATAACTAAGAGGGGGGGTGAATAATTTATCCAACTATTAAAACAATTATCAACCTCAATAAGTGAGAAATTTAATCAACAACAATAAGCAGATACACATACACAATAATACTAGATATGTTAACTAGGGAAACTATTGATTAGAGGGAAAAAATCGTTGGGGATGGTACCCACAAAATGATGTACTAATATAAAAGTTCCTTATAAGAGGAGAAACCTTGTTAAGAGTTTATGAAATACATTCAATATATATTAATCCCTGTTAGGAGACTTTGAATTTCTATTAGGAGATTCCAACCTTGTTAGGAGTTTTACCAACCCTTTTAGGAGTTGTGGAAGGTAGAAGGACCCACTGTCCAAACATCTTCAAGAGCAAGACCAATGAACTCATTGGTCAATTGGTCTCTATATTATACCTTGCATAATAATAGAATGAATTGTACTTGTACTTTCCTCTTCCTATGTCCTATTAATTAGACCAATCTTCTATCTTGATCAGATCACCAACTTTGCATCCAGTAATCCCTTGGATAGCTTACTCACATTTACCAAATACTCTTCTCTTGTTCACTTGATCTCAATCATAATCCACATATCAAAAAAGGAAAATGTTCTTCCTTTATACTATGCCTCAAAATAATTACATTAGTTGTCTATTTTCCTTTCCAATTAATTAAATAGGACCTCAATAAGATAAACACTTATTTTGACAATCACATATTACTGTCAGTAATCAATAATTAATAATTATTTAACACATGTGATATGGACCTCATGAACTTCATCAGGTTACCAAGAAGCTATCTTCTTCTTATAGCTAACTTCACATGCCTTGATTATATCCCTATTAAAAGATATAACATGAAAATCATTAACCACTTCTTACTTGCTCTATTTTGGAACAGTCTTCACCAAACATCGCATAACTCGCATTTTTCTTCATAAATTTTCTTGTGCACTTAACTACATACTCAAGAATCACTATGAAACATGTTTGTAACTGTGCAATTCTACAACTAATACCAAAAATTTGTACTAGCTCAATCTTAGTTTGTTTCTCTACTAGTCTTCATAGAAACAATACTATATTGACATCAATGACAAAAATAGTCATGAATGCAACATACAATCTCATCAACTACCTTAGATACTCCCATAAGAATATCATCAAAATTCATTGTTGACATAACCTCCTAGGGGTCCTACGGAAGAGTTGCATGGAAAAGAGGTTGAATTTTCCCTATCTCTCTTTTGGTGGTGATAAAGCACCAATCCGATATGGCTTCCAAAAGGATTTTTCCAAAAACTATGAGAAATAATCAATTATAACCTAATAAGGGTACTATCAAAGAGTTACATACAAAATATTATATGGGCAAGGGACCTCAATCATGTGTTTATTACTTTGGTTCCAAAAAAAAGATTTTGTTAGTTCTTTTGAGGATTTCAAAACCAATATGCCTTTACAAAGTTATATATAAATTCATAACCAAATTCACTTCAAATAACTTAAAACAACTACTAAACCTCCTTATATTTAAGGAAAAAAGTGGTTTTTCCCCAAGAAGATCTATATTTCAAGGTGTCATAATAAAACATAAAGTCGTTCACTCAATAAAAAGGGCTCACGTAGATAGAATTATAGCTAAGTTGGATATAAGGAATTCAAATGATTATGTCAAAAAGGATCTTAGAAATGGGTTGACTATATTTAGAGTTGAATAAGTGTTGCTTGATTCTATGTTATTGTGAATGATAAAACTTAAGGGTTTTTTTTTTTTTTTTTTTTTTTAATGTAGTGATGTAATAAGGAAGGGATATGCCTTATTATTGATATATCATCATGGTTGAGTTTATGGGCATATTCATCACCAAGAAACATATTTAAAGGAGTTGAAAAGGATTAAGCATTGCGCAAGGAGTGGAATCATCCTCTCACAAATAATTCTGTAAATGCATACTCCTTTTAGGAGAATATTTGTTGAAAAGAGGTTGGATGTATTAGGGAAACTTTAAAAAAGTATTTCTCTCTATGAGGAAATATGGTGAATTGGAATAAATCTAGGGTAATTTATTAAATACCAATAAAAGAAAGAAAGAAGATAAAATTTGAGAGAATTCTGAATGTGAAGAAGGGTAAGATACCTATTACATATTTTGGATTACTACTTTTTGATGGAGAAAGTAAAGTTGCACTCTGGTATAAGCTTCTTAAGTATTCTTTAAAAAAATGTAAGGGTGTAAAAGTCATTTTCTATCCTCTATTGGGTGTATTCTCATGTTCAAGTCATGATATAGTCCTATTTACTTAATGATGTGTATAAAAGTCCTTTAAAGATCACTAAAATAATTGATCTTAAATGATGAAATTATTTTGGAATAGAAATCAAGGGCAAGAAAAAAAATCTCTTTGTTGGTGTGGGATAAAATATGTAGGCCAAAGAGCACTAGAGGTATACATATAAGATGTTGTAATTTGATGAATGAGATTTAATATTGATGGTGCACAAAATTCCAACAAAAATGGATCAAAATTCTTAGCCACAAATATCTTGATCTATAGTCCAAAAAGTGTGTAGTTACTAAAATGAATTAATATATCATGTTATTCTATCTAGAATCATATGAATAATTATAAATACATAATCATATACCTCCTCACATGGAAGTTGGGGATTGGAGATGGTGCAAATTTTAAGGAGAAATCCTTTGAAGAAAAACCTACATTAATCAAGGATAACTACAATAAATATTTTGTGGAAGAATTTTAAGAGTATATTGGGCATGAAAGTGGAAAGTTAAATCACCAAAGATGAAGAAAAAAGTAATGTGAAATGGAGATGAAAATATGGATTTGACTTAGGATTGTTAGATACTAAAGTAGCCAATATAGAAATCATAATGAAAATTAAGAACTTCACACCTTGAGAAGACAAAGATGGATTTGTTCAGTGTGGAGCCGATGAAGGAGAATATTCAATACAAAGAGAGTATAAAATAAAAGATCAAGAACCAACACCTTTTTTGGAATTTTTTTTTCCTTCCCAAGGCTAAGCCTTCTTTGTGGATGGCTAATGAGTGGAGGATCCTTGTTGGAGACATATTGACAAGGTATGTATTTTATGTCCCTTTTGAATGTGTATTATATAGAGAAAATAAATAAATAAATGATCAAATATTGTTGTACTATAAGTATGCATATATTTTCTAGAATTATGTGTTGAACAAGCTAAACATGTTGTAGTGTTGGAAACATGAATCAAGGATATATGACTTAAGTTCATCACATAACCACACACACATACATAAAATAGATTAAAAAGGGGAAGGAATTCAAGGAGATAAGTCCTTTCAATCCCAATTCAAAAGAACTAGATCTATAAATATTAGTACTAACCAAGCAAGTAAGGAGCACAAATGCAAACTAAGACTAGGAAGAATAAGTAGAAAGGTAACTAAATCCTTAAAAACCCTAGATGAATATGATAAGCTACAACTAGACATAATAAAATATTCTAAAAAGATAAAGAATGTAGAGAAAACATCTTCATAATCTATTTTATGTTGGAAATCTGATTGAAATGCCCACTGTTGTTGAAGATCAAAGAGGGAGATTGTTTTAAAAGAATGTTTTCAATCATTGTTTTTCCATTGATGTCAAACCTGCTATTTGTAGGAATGACATTTTCTTATAAGATCCAATTTCTATCACTTAGTTGATTGATGAAGGGGATTAGATCAACAAGATGTAACAAGAGCACCTAAGGGAAAGGTTGAGTTATGATGTTGTAATGAAGTGCAAGGATTAGTTAAGAAAAAGGCTAAGTAATGTACTAATGACATACTGATAGATACAGAGGTTGGTCACACTTAAAGAAACATTGGAGGAAGAACCTATAACAAGGATGACTACAAAGCTTAGACTAAAATCTTTAGTGGGTGCCGAGCAAGTTAGTGGAAGCCGAGAAAATTCTTAGTAGAAGCCGAGTAACAAAAATTTCTAGTGTGTGCCGAGTGATCTTCAAGTGCTGAGTAAAGATCAGGTGCCGAGCATTAGGAAAAACATAGTTGATGCCAAGTAATACAGTATGTGTTGAGCATCAAGAAAAACATAGTTAATGCTGAGTAACACAGTATGTGTCAAGCACCAGTATTTCAATAGTGCCAAGTTGCTGTATTATTTCAAATAATGAAGATTCCCCAAATCCAAGCCGACTTTGTGGTTACATTGAATTTTGTTAATGAATTGGAGGATAAGGATGATTAGTTGTTGGCACAAAAACCTATGTAAACCATTTTTGGGCAAATTCTAAAGGATTAGTTAAGAAGTTTCTAGAGGAAATAGAATATGGGTTAGATACAATGTATCCTACCTAATCCATGCAAATTGAAACTGAAAAAATAGAAGAATCAAGTGGGAAAAAGAACTCCAAGACTTCTATTTAAGAAGTCATAGACCAAGAAGCAAGGAGCTACTAATACTATTGTTGCAGAAGTGCCAAATCTATGAAGTGGTTGAAAGGGTGTGAAGAGGGAGACATCTAGGAGAAGGAAGAACACATAGGCTCTACTTCTACAAATGGTCATGAAGAGATGATTGCACTGGTACATTGAGTATGGAGATTCAAGGAGACAAAGCTTGAAAGATAAGGCAAGTAGTTAAGAGTTGTAGAGATAGAAGACCAGGCAAGGGTATGAGCTAAGAAGTGATGTGAGATCTACAAGATAAGTTGTATGTTGTAATCAGGTCAAGTTTTCCTAATACTCTCTAGAAATTGTATTAGATCTGAAAATCCTATGGACTTAGGTTGGCCTAAAAACCATTTGTAAATCCTTTAACAGGGTGACATTCCAAGTGAATGTTCTAAAGTCCTCTAACTAGGCCCACTTTTAACAGGGTGGTTAAATCCTCTAACAAGATCACATTTAATAGTGTGTTGTAAGCCTTTGACAGGGCAGGCCTTTTATAGGGCATCACTTCAGAAGGGTGAGAATTGAGTAGCATGTTACTAATTTTTTTTTCCCAAATTGGGTTTCAATGTAAATCATTGTGTCATGTGTTGATTTCTTGAGTGTTATACTTGCATGTTGATTTACAATAACTTGCTGATTAGATAAGTTAAAGCTTGGATGAATAAATGATAGAATTGGTTCATTACACTTGAAGAAAAGTTTGAATAGGACATTTGGACCTTGAATAACTGATTCACCTCCCCCCCTCTTAGTTATTCTAAAGAATTGGTATCAGAGCCATTACTGATTTAGTTTTAAAGTACTAGAAGCAGGAAGATCAAGATGTCCAAGAGAGAAGTTCCCAAGCTCAACAAAGACAACTTTACTGCATGGTAGAGTTTGATGAAATTGCACCTTGGATCAATAGGTGACTATGCACAAACTTCAATTGGAACAGAACATGTAACTCCAACAGGACCTCTTATTGCAGATGATTTGAACAAAAAGAAGGAGCATAATCAAGAAATGTTGGAGATTGCCTCTACAGTTAGCTATGCCGAATATGATGATGTCAAAGACTCTGTGACACTGCATTCAAGATGTGGAAAACCCTGTTAGAAATCTATGGAGGAGATCAGAATGTCCAGAGAGAAAAGAGAGAAAGCCTAAGAGGGAAGTTTGATGACATGAAGATGGAGGAAGGTGAAAATGTTGCTCAGTATGCTGCAAGAATAAAAGAAGTGGTGAGTGCAATAAGAAGTCTAGGTGGACAACTAGAAGAAGACACATCCATCAAAAAATACTTGAGAACTCTGCTCCCTATCTATGCTCTCAGAGTTTTAGCCATCCAAGATCTAAGGTGTGTACAAGGGAGCACACTAACTTTTGAAGGAATAGTTGGAAGAATAAGTGCATTTGAGCTATCCAATTTTGACAACTAAAGACCTAAGCACCTTGAACCTGCTTTCAAGGCCAAGATGATATTGAAAGGTACTGAGGAGGACACGCCAAGAAAAAGGAGAAGAAAAGGAAAACATGCATCCAGTGATAGTAGCACAGATGAGGAAGATGTGGAATAGTTAGAAGCACTTCTAGCTAGGAGATTTCATAGAGGAAAAGGCAAAATCAAAGGTAAGCTCCCTATCATATGTTTCAATTGTAATGAAGTAGGTCATACTACTACAAGATGTACACAAAAGAAGAATTACAAAGAAGGAAATAAGTACAAGAACAAGAAAGAAGATGATAGTAAGGACTACAAGGAAAAAAGTAAGAGATACTACATTGTTGAAGAAGATTATGATGAAAATGATGATGAAGTACTCTATGTAGCCATGAAGGATGAATCAGACAAAGATGAAGATGAAGCAAAAATATTGGTTACCTGTGTGAAAAAGAATGACAAGTGGATCATAGACAATGGATGCTCACATCACATGATAGGAGATAAAAGTAAGTTCATTACCTTTACTCAATATGATGGAAATAGTGTTAGATTTGGTAATGATGCCCCATGTCAAATCAAAAGAAAAGGCTCTATCAAACTTACAAAAAAAAATTCATGTGATAATGCATACTATGTTGAACGATTGAACTACAACTTGTTGAGTGTATCTTAGTTAGGCAATGTAGGTTGCAAAGTGGAATTTGGAAACAAAATTGCCAAGATCTATGATATTGATGGAAATCTGATAGAAAAAGGTGAACAAACTAGTAGTAATCTATTTTACCTAGATATAGAAGAAGAAAAATGTCTTATTGTTAAACTTGATGATGTGTGGTTGTGGCATAAAAGGTTGTGTCATGTTAATTTTGATAATCTAATCAGCATTAGCAGAAAGAACAAAGTTAGAGGGTTGCCCAAGTTGAAGAAACCTAAAAACACAATGTGTAAACAATTTCAACTAGGGAAGATGACTAAATCAAGTTTCAAAAGAAAAGCATACACTTCCAATGAAGTTCTAGAGTTAGTTCATATAGACTTATGTGGTGTAATAGAAGTACAAAGCTACCTAGGAGATAGATATGTAATGCTATTTGTAGATGATTATTCTAGGATGATGACTATTATGTTCTTAAAGAAAAAATCTGATGCATTTCAAATGTTTAAGTGGTATTTGGCTAGAGTTGAGAAGGAAATAGGAAAGAATCTCAAATGCCTAAGGAAAAACAAAGGAGGTGAGTTCACATCAAGAGAGTTTGAAAGATTTTGCAATGACAGAGGTATCAAAAGGCAAACGTCAGCACCAAAAACTCCACCATAGATTGGTATTGCTAAAAGGAGAAATAGGTTAGTGATTGACTATGCTAGAACCTTAATGATGGAGAAAAATGTTGCACTTAAGTATTGGAGAGAAGCTGTAAGTACTACAGTCTACACATTGAATAGAGTTCAAGTCAAGAAAGGTACAAATACAACACCCTTTGAATTGTGGTATGGTCATTCACCTAATGTTAAACATTTCAAAGTGTTTGGTTGTAAATGCTATATTCTAAAAGGCACTAGAAATGGCAAGTTTGATGCAAAAAGTGATGAAGGCATATTTCTTGGATACTCCACTAAAAGCAAGGCATATAAATGTTTGATTACTAACACTAACAAAGATGTGGAGAGTGCAAATGTAAATTTTGATGAGCATGTAGAAGTTCAAGTTGGTAAATCAAAGCAAGCAATGGATTATAGATCCTTTGTATATTTCTATGAAGGAATGATAGTTGAAGACAATGTTACAAATCAAATTGAGAATCAGCAACAAACCTCAGTATCTGCCGAGTCTCAACCAATAAATGCTGAGTTGCATTAAGAAGCTGAGCTACAGAATGTGGAAAATGAACATTCTAATTCTAAAAATAGTATGCAAGGAAGAAATGATGAAATACTAGATGTAGAAGAATGAGATGACTTTGAAGCTGAAGGATCAAATATGGAAAGAAGGACTGAACCAAGATCAACTAAGTATGTAAGAAGACATCACCCTGTAGATCAAATCATTAGTGATAAGGATGCTAGACCAATGATAAGGAATAGACTCAAGAATGAATCATGTCTACAGAACAAGGTTGAACCAAAAATAGTAAAAGGTGCACTACAAGATGATGACTGGTATAAAGCCATGAAAGAAGAGATAGATTAGATTGAGAAAAACAAAACTTGGACTTTAGTTCCTAGACTAGTTGATAAGAATGTGTTTGCTACCAAGTGGGTGTTCAGAAAAAAACTTGATGAGAATGGTGAAATAACAAGAAACAAATCTAGATTAGTTTGCAAAGGCTATGCACAAGAAGAAGGATTGGATTATAGAGAGACATTTGCCCCTATTGCAAGAATGGAAGAAGTAAGAATATTACTTGCATATGCTGCATATAAAGGTTTCAAAATCTACTAGATGGACGTGAAGTCAAATTTTTTGAATGGTATACTGGAAGAGGAAGTCTATATAGAACAACCAGAGGGATTTGTCAATGAAAAGAACAAGGACATGGTCTGCAAGCTACATAAAGCATTGTATGGATTGAAGCAAGCACCTAGAGGATGGTATGAAAGGTTGCACAAATATATTGTGAAGATAGGATTTGAAAGAACAGATGACAATAGCAACCTATAAATCAAAGCTAAGGAAGGTAAAGACATTTTGATATTAGAAATCTTTGTTGATGACATAATATTTGGAGGAAAAGATGTTTTATGCAAAAAATTTGTTGATCAAATGAAGCATGAATTTGAAATGTCAATGTTTGGAGAAATAAAATTCTTTGTTGGATTACAAGTACATCAGTTGAAGCATGGAATATTCATGAATCAATCCAAATACATCAAGGAAGTACTCAAAACATTTGGGCTAGAAGACTCAAAACTAGTCAGCACACCAATGGCAACTAGACATAAGCTATCCAAGAATGATGAATCTGCTGAAGTAAATCAAACATTGTATAGGTCAATGATTGGAAAGTCACAATATATTGTACACAGTAGACCTAACATTGCATTAATTGTTGGAATAGTAGCAATATTTTTTGCCAATCCAAGAGAAAATCATTTAATGGTAGTGAAGAGAATATTGAGATACTTGAAAGGAACTGATGACTTTGGTCTATACTACAAGAGGAATGAGAAGTTTGAACTGAAAGCTTACACTGATGTAGATTGGGGAGATAACATTGATGATAGAAAAATCACCAGTGGAGGAGCACTTTTCTTAGGAAAGAGGTTGATCACATGGACAAGTAAAAAGCAAAGTTGCACCTCACAGTCTATTGCTGAAGCTGAATATGTGGTAGCTGCTATAAATTGCACCAATACTGTGTGGATCAAACATTTTCTACAAGGTATGAAGGAAGAGGTAATTGAACCTATGAAACTTTATTGTGATAATACAAGTCCTATCAATATATCAAAGAATCTAGTAATGCATGCTAAAACCAAACACATTGCAATCAAGTATCATTATGTAAGAGAACTGGTGGAAGACAAACAAGTGAAGATGGAATATGTTAGCTCAAAGGAATAGATTGCTGATATCTTCACAAAAGCACTACCTAAAGATGCTTTTGAGTATCTTAGAGGTAAGTTAGGGGTGAAACCCCTAGCTAAGGCTACTTGAACCAAAAAGTAAGTATGCCCTACATAAAATAAGCAGAATGCTGAAAATTATACAAATTGATGCAGAGGATGTTTACTTTGGGATCCATGCCTAAAGTAGTAGAAGTGCTGAAAACTTCAAATCTGTCACAATAAAGGTGACAGAGGGAGACATTAAATGAACCTATAAGAGCTATATCTGCATATTAAGATGCTAATATGTCTTTGGCATTGTTGTCAAAGAGGGAGAAGTGAACAACTGATCAACAACTGTTAAAAATAAAGGATCAAAGAAGTAGAGGGAGATTTCAGAGGTTGATCAAAACAACAGAAGATGAATAATACATAGGAAGAAAGATAAAGATAAAGGATACAATAGCAAAGAGGGAGAAGTGAAATGAAGCAATTAGAATAGTAAAAGGAGATTGTTGTAAAAGTGTTACAATTTACTTTTTGGCATTTTGACTTACTATTCTAACTTGATAAGTTTTTGATGTAATAGTTTAGTTTGATAGTTGATCAGTTTGGTTTGCCATCAATGCCAAAGAGAGAGATTGTTGGAAATCTAATTGAAAAGCCCACTATTGTTGAAGATCAAAGAGGGAGATTGTTGTAAAAGAATGTTTTCAATCATTTTTTTGCCATTGATGTCAAACTTTCTATTTGTAGGAATGACATTTTCTTATAAGATCCAAGTGCTATCACTTAGTTGATTGATGAAGGGGATTAGATCAACAAGATGTAACAAGAGCACCTAGCGGAAAGGTTGAGTTATGATGTTGTAATGAAGTGCAAGGACTAGTTAAGAAAATGGCTAAGTAATGTACTAATGACATACTGATAGATACATAGGTTGGTCACACTTAGAAAAATTAGAGGAAGAACCTGTAACAAGGATGACTGCAAAGCTTAGACTAAAATCTTTAGTGGGTGCCGAGAAAGTTAGTTGAAACTGAGAAAATTCTTAGTAGAAGCTGAGTAATAGACATTTCTAGTGTGTGCTGAGTGATCTTCAAGTGCCGCGTAAAGTTCGGGTGTGGAGCATTAGGAAAAACATAGTTGATATTGAGTAACACAGTATGTGTCAAACACTAGTATTTCAATAGTGCCAAGCTGCTACATTATTTCAAATAAAAAAGATTCACAAAATCCAAGTCGACTTAGTGGTTACATTGAATTTTGTGAATGAATTGGAGTATAAGGATGATGATTTTTTGACACATAAACCTATGTAAACCATTTTTGGGAAATTCTAAAGGATCAGTTAAGAAGTTTCTAGAGGAAATAGAATATGGGTTAGATACAATGTATCCTACCTAATCCATGCAAATTGAAATTGAAAAAATGGAAGAAATGAGCAGGAAAAAGAACTTCAAGAATTCTATTTAAGAAGTCATGGACCAAGAAGCAAGGAGCTATTGATACAGTTGTTGCAGAAGTGCCAAATCTGTGAAGTGGTTGAAAGGGTGTGAAGAGGGAGACATCTAGGAGAAGGAAGAACATAGAGGCTCTGCTTCTACAAGTGGTCATGAAGAGATGATTTTACTAGTACATTGAGTATGGAGACTCAAGGAGACAAAGCTTGAAAGATAAGGCAAGTAGTTAAGAGTTACATAGATAGAAGACTAGGCAAGGGTATGAGCTAAGAAGAGATATGAGATTTGCAAGATAAGTTGTATGTTGTAATCAGGTCAAATTTTTCTAATACTCTCTAGCAATTGTATTAGATCTGAAAATCTTATGGACTTAGCTTGGATGAATAAATGATTGAATTAGTACACTACACTTGAAGAAAAGTTTGAATAGGACATTTGGATCTTGAATAACTAATTCATCCCCCCTGCCTCCCAAGTTATTGTAAAGAAATTCTAACATTTTATAATTTTTATAATGATCAAAATGAATGGAAATATCAGATCTAGGCATGAAACTACACAATAGAAAAAACCCAAAATCATTCAGTGATTTTTCATGGGAAAACTAGATGATCAAGCGTAGCCCACTCACCATTGATGTGTCAGATGTGGCTTTGCCATCCCTAATAGAATGTGTGCATATCTAATTCTAATTTTGTAGTTATGAAGAAATCCAAAATAGTACTTAGATCTACAAACTATTCATCGATTTGATATCTACAACATGTAATAGAAAATGGTTTTTATTGTTGATGGAAGGTTTGCATTGATAAAAACTCAATTTAGGAATTAGCATTGAACTGAAATAATTGAAATAACATGCATGTAATGTAAATTTATGAATTCACCTCACAATATTAAGATCTCTTGAATCAAATAAAATGTGCTTGTTGGAAATGAAGAAAGTAACTAAGAGGGGAGGGGTGAATCAGTTACCACAAAAGAAAAAATCTGTCCCTAGATGTCAAATCAAACTTTCCACTAATCATGTAATATTGTCCAACTTGGTTAATACTAGAATATTATTTTCACTTTGTTAGCAAAGCAATCTTATAATTATTAATTTATTTTGACCTTTAGTAACTTAGTTGTAAAAATATAAAGCGTAAGAAAGTAACATGAACATAGATGACACCAAGATTTAATGTAGAAACCTGATTTGGGAAAACCACCATGCAAATAGTTATAATATGTTTCACTCTTCTAAAGTGAGCCCTATTAGGATCTAGCACTATTAAAGGTTACAATACATACTATTAAGTATGACCTTGTTAGAGGATTTAGATCATCCTGTTAAGAGCATCTTGATTAGAGGTCTTCAAACACTTCAATCTCAAAATGTCACCTTGTTAGATAATTTATAATATGATTGTTAATTCAGCTTTGTTTAAAGATTTATTCACTGCTACAATGGTTAGAAGGTAACAATAACTTGACCTAATTTATGAAGCAATTATCTTTGTAGATTTAGATCTCTATTCTACCTTGACCTCTGGATCCTTACTAATTAGATGTTCTTTGCAGCTTATCTTCCACACTTTCCTGCACTTATTTTTACCTTCACTCACATATCCATCTTATTTTATATTCCAATTGTACATTTTATCCTCACAAGTTATCCTTTCTTGTATATCATAATTTTGTCAAGTCTACTTGAATAGGCTTTCAAATAATCAATAAACATCCAAATAGTCAGCCTCAATCAATTAATTATTAGATAATTGCATTATGTTGTCACTCAATCAATACTAATATTGAACACTCGGTTAATATTGTGAGTCCTTTGATGCCTAACCACTCGGTTAACACTGTAAGTAGGATATCATTCATTGACTGACTACTTGGTTAACATTGAAATGTCTTCATTACCCAACTACTTGATTAATAATAAAAATACTTGGTTAATATTGCAAAATCTTCATTGATCAGTTAATACTGACATTTGTGTACCATTAATTGAAGAATTGTTTCCTATAGTTCTTACTTCACTAATTAATTTTGATCAAGAAGATGAAGATGAATGGATGTAGAAGATGTAAAAATGATGTTGAATGGATTGAACAAGATCTTGAGGACAAACTCCTTCAATTTCTTGAATTATTGATTCCTTGATCTTTAATGGAGCAATGTTTGAAGGAATGTTTGAAGACTTGAAGGCTTGAATGCTTGGAAACTTAAGAGCTTGAGAAAAAATGCTTGAACTTAAGTTCTAGAGTGCTTGAGCATTTAGATTGATACTCAGATTAGAAATGGAGAAAATGGAAGGGTTTATATAGAGATAATAATTGAATAACTTTTGTAGGTAAACCTACCTAGTAATTAACATCTCAAAGGTATTTGGACATATGACCCAAATAGAGAACCCAAAATAGTGCCCAATTAGTGGTGGACTATAGCCCTAATTGGACCATTAAATGTGTTGCACCCTTGAATGATCATGGGTGTTTGACACCCCTTACAACCAAGGGCCAAAACCTCCAGGATCTTTTAATATCCCAAAATAGCTCTTGGGTCCCAAAAATTAGGCATAGAGTTTGAGATGTAGCCATTTTAGTATGGAGATAATATTCCAAGTAAATAGATGAAGGGGAGAGATAAACTAGGAAAATAAATCCTACCTTGAGGTTAACACCATGAAAATAGGAGCTTTAAAGAAGATCTATTAGGTTTTAACCCAATTCCACCTAGGAGAGATTACAAAAAAGGAAAGTAAGAAGGAAAGGTACAAGAAGATTGATGATCTCACATTAAATAGGTGCTAAATATTCATTAAATTAGGCTGCTTCCTATTTAAGATAGTACATTTAGTCCCAATTTTAGAAAGAGTATGGAATCGATCCAAACTCTTGGAAAAGTAGAACACAAAGAATAACATACTCTCATTATAATCGGGGAGACAAAGAGTCCATCAAATCCACAAGGGATTGGAGTCTAAGTTAACCCCTAAATAATAGTAAGAGAGAAATTATTGACTGAAAATAATTAGAGAAGATGATCGATTATCTTGTTGGCTCTAGAATTAACAACTTTTGAATAACCCAATCATAGGAACAAATACATCTAGGGGCAACTAATTCTCATGTTCAACATATAAATTCAGACACCTGGGCCAAATATAAGGCTATACTCTTTCAAGCTCTAGAAGACCTAGGTAGGTGAACCTCATATTTTTTCATATGGTACTTGTTCCAAAAGTATACAATCTAAATCTTATAAAGTAGATTAAACCCTTATTTCTCCTATACTTGTACAATGACAAAGACATCTAGTAGCAAATTGAAAAGAACCTATAAATCCAAAAGCTAAGTGAGGGCATCCTTTCAACTCTTAAATAGAAAGGAAAATGGATAATTGATTAAAGTTTGATATTAGCAAAACCCAAATATGAAACAAAAAGAACTTGTTGATCTTGTAGCTCATCAATAACTTATCTATTGGGAAATTCCAAAAATAAAAAACATACATCCATGATACCAATAACATATCCCATACATCAAGATATTAGATCTATCCTATCACTTTGTGAATCAGACATAGATGTTCATTAAAACCCTCATACTCATGGAACATCCTTCTCATGTAACTTGCAACCCTATCAAGATAAGTAAGCAATTACTTGGATCTTTGTTCCAATAGAAAACCTAAGAAGAAATACAACTTTAAGGGGTTGTAAATGGGTTTAAGTTATTTTCTCCTAAACCAAAAAAAATTATAAATAGTAGAGATAGGAGATGAGAATCAAAATGAAACTAAGAATCTTGAAGTTCCTTGTATTCATTTCTTTGAAAAAAATATAGCTAAGGTGCATGCAAATAACTTGCAAAACCACTAAATAGACCAAAAATATCTATATTAGCTTTATTACTACTATTAATACAAGAGAGGATGCTGAAGAATGGTGGAATCACAACTCTAGAAATTTTTCAAAAGACTGGAACTATCCTTTTGGTATCACAACAGTGGAAAAATTTATCCAAGAACTTGGAACCAACCCTAAGAAACATATGATAGAGGCAAGATATAAGAAACATAATAGAGAGGCAAGAAATTCTAGATTTGATCTAGAAGTGACATGTGTCCACTTGAATCTCCATCTCCTATTGCTACAAAGCCTCTCTCTTCTCTCTACAACTAAAATTTGAATGGAATCTCATCATTGTGTCTCAACAACCTCAGAATATCTTCTTCATGCAAGGAGAAAACCTCATTCTGATAAAACATCAGGTATGCATCTAAAATGTTGATAAATCCTTCATTAAACTAACTTATAGGTGAAAAGACATCACCAAATGCATCTCCACTAACTTTGGTGCACACCTAGTTCATCATTTCACCAAAAACCAAGACTGAACCACCATACCAGAATGTAGTTGAAAAATAGGTACCTCATAAAAAACCCTGAATATATCACACATGTTGCTTCCTATACAAAAGTAAACAAAAAATTTGAAAGCTCATTATGAGAACTTTCTATTAGTATATAATAGTCATATACTAGCATAATAGAAACTTCTAGGAGATTCATTTGAAAATCAGGCTCCTAAATGCATGACAAGACTACATTTTTACAAAAAATTAATCCTTCCTTATAGTCAAAACTTTATAATATAATCTTTTTTGATTCAAAATGACCCTGTATGTGAGGAGGAAAATAACCCTTAAAATTTTTGATTTTTTGACTTTTCATTTTTCCCTCTATTTTCAATCTAGGTCAACTTGGGTTTGACTAACCTCACACATAGTGACACTTGATTTGTCCATCCTTGCATAGTCATCACCACTTGGGTGCCATGTGGCATCCTTTGATTGGTACAAAAATCACCACCTATTATCTGATGGATCACCACATGGCAACTCCCCATTTGATGTCCATGCACAATCACCTTGACATGTCATAAGCTTGTTGGGGCTCCTGCCACATCACCACCATGTGACATCACCTGATTTGTTCATTGTCTACTCACAGGCCTCTAGCATAGTGCCATGTGTCACCTTTTCATTTATCATCGCATTGTCACTTTGGTTATCTAGTGAGTAACTTTATTTCATGACATAACGATGAACTTCAATTTTTCCACATGTCACAATCTATTGAGTTGCTCCTACTCGGTGCCATGTCATCACCCATTACCACAAGTAACCTTGTCACTTTCTTGCTTTGGTTAACTTCTTTGCAACTTTGGAAAGTGACATAGTGAAAATCATCAATTCTACCACATGTCACAATCCTATGCATCTAATCTTGGAACCCAACATGTCATTTCTCCTCAAAATCCATGCCATGTGTCACCTTGTGATTGGTCCACCTAGGTGCCACATGTCCACTTCTGGTTGGTCTCACTAACCATTGTTAGCCCTCATTTTCACTATGCCTAAATTTTGAAAGTTTTAAAGTGAAAATGCCTTGAATTGTATTGTGTAGCTAGGGTTTATTATTTTGTTTTCAAAACTCTACTGAAAACCCTAAACTTGGTATTTTTTCCTATTCCATAGCACTTAGGGTTTCCCTAAATTTCATAAAATTATTTTTCCCTAGTAAAAAACTTGGTCTTAATCTGTGCCCTTTTTGAGCTATTGAAATTTCAAAAAATTCAAGTAGTTGTATCTTGTTTTAACATTTTTTGGCATTTTAAGATGAACTTATAAAGTTTTTAAGTGTGCGACTAGGTGACCAAGTTGATCACATAGTTGAAGCTTATCATAAGAAAGCAACATTTTATAGCATGACCCGATGAAGTAGTGAAGTTTTCTTTGATTGTTGAGTCATAGTAGTTAAATGCCCAACTGCCTTTTACACCATAGTTGAGCAAAATAGGTAGTGAAGCCTTAGTCATGTGGTTGCTTGAATGTGAAAGGTATGACAATTTTTTATAGTGACTGGGAAAACTATTATGTTCACATGGTCAAGGCCTTAAAAAATAAACATTGAAGGATGACCATGACTACATGAAAGTGGTTAGAAGTACATAAAGAACCTTTATTTGCATGGTCGCAAGGTGACCAGATGGTTAGAAGATTTGACTGTGAAGGAACAATAAAGTTAAAACACTTAAATTTGTCTTTAGTCACAAAGTCATAGAAGACAAGTCATGATATGCAAGATGAAGTGTGATTTGGCAAAGATAGTTATAAAGTTCAAAAGGATATTAGTTCTCATGATCGCGTGGTTAGAATAAGTATGTAGTTTTAGATTGTAACTAGGCAATATGATTAGATTGAAGAAAAAATATGTCTAATCATGTAGTCAAAATGTTAAGCAAGTAGTGAGCAAGATAAGCCGTGATATGGAAAAACTAGCTAAAATGTACTTGTTTGCATAGTCGTGCAATTAGTAATTATAAGATGTGATCAGACCATGACCATGTGATGCAGACAAAATGAAAGCAAAATATAAGGAGTTTCCTAGTCACGATGTTAAAAAAATGATAGTAAGAGTGAGTCACAAAGTGACGATTGGGTTAAAAAAGCATGAAGAATCCTTTGATTGCACAATTGCAAGGCAAGTTTGTTATGGTATAAGTAGAGCTACAACCCTGCAAAGTCTTTAATAAATTATAAGCAGGAAGTGATAGCATGGTCACATAAATAAAAGCAAGAAAGGTGTGTGAAGCTGCAACTTCATGATTGTTAGGGAATTCACACAGTCGTAGAGAAAAATATTAATGCTAAGAAAATGGAGTGACTGCATGATTGAGGTTTTAAAAGGGGTCAAATTGTTAAGGTGCTCATTCATACAGTTAAATGCCAAAATATTAACTAAACTGTGAGGTAGTAATAAAGACATGAAGCCATGGTCATCTAGTCATTGGTGTTAAATGCTAAGGCAAAAAATGCCTGTGGAACAATGATTAAAAGCAGTCATTGGGTTGCAAGCATGAGTTTAAAGAAAAAACTAACTGTTAAGAATCCATCATAGTTTAAAAGTGATTTCCTATCACAAAAGTGCATAAAAAGATTTGAAAGGCTGGCAGTACAAGTTGATTTTGGCACTTTTATAGAAAATGAGATTTTGCATGCATGTTGACATAAGACACATAAATGCTTCTTCCTTGCTCATTCCTCTATTAATAAGTTGAAATAATGGTTTTTTGAGCTACAATATTTTGCACTATCCATATATAAAGTTTGAGTGCTAAGATATTTCTAGAATTTATAGAAATATTCAGAGTTTTCAGAAGTTGATATTGATAGAGATTGTTTAAAGGAATTTGATTGTAGAAGTCATGGCACAAGAAGAAGGCAAGATAATAGCCCAAATTGATGTAGAAGAATCATGACAGGTCATTGAGTAGACCAAACCAAAGTTGGCTAGTCTATATGTAGAGGAGTGGGTATATTTCCTCCCAGGGTCTTCCCATGCTCAAAACACGGATGCCTATATTTTCAAAGATGCATTCTTTCTATAGAGATGTTATTGTCCTTGATACGAATAGGAATGAGCTCTTCTAATATTTTTATAATAATAGATTTGAGAAATCACTAATTTGAAACCCCTAGATCAAAAACATAGCAAAATTGATAATGCCGGAGGTAATAGTAGATGTTGATTTGATGAAGGAATTGATCAAATCTTACAATCATACAACTAAAGGATTTCATAAGAAGAACATGAGTATCCTATGTAGGCTGGATAGGGAGAATTTCATTGAATCTTTTGACCTAGGGGGACCTATGACTAGGCCAGTTGAGAAAGACAAGATGAATGAAAAATTTAAGAGTTAGAAAAGATTCATTACTAGAAGGATTATGAGAAGACACATCCCTAAAGAAAATAAGGAGAAGGGTGAACTACCAAAGAAGGTAGGAGAACTTATGCCACTTGAATTCTTCTACAAATACTTTAAATGCACCATTTTCAAAATTAAAAAATTGGTGGGAGTAGATGGCACCATGAATATCCTTGGGTACATATACATTATGGCTCTAGATGTCCACGATCCAATTCACAATGTTTGATATGACTTTGTTGAGTATATCATCAATAGGATGCATGATGAGATTGTGGTAGCTCATAAGGGATAACTAGAAACTTTTAGGTTCTTCCATCACTCATTTTTGATGCATATTATTCTTTACAAGAACATAGGGCATATCAGTTTGGATTTCATTGAAGCCACTAAGGAAAATGGATAGAACTTTCCTGTGTAGCTATGGACTCAATTTTGGTAAAAGTTTTATCCTTACTCTAGTTCTATTGCTTTCTATAATGATTTTGTTTTTACAATTTCAAATATGCTAGATAATATTACTAAGAGGATACCTAGGGGAGTGAGAATTTTAATAAGACCATATGCCCATCCTAATGGGAGTAGAGTATTGAGCCATGATTGGGCTAGTCTTTGTTTGTTTAGAAAATTTTCAATAATAAGGGTTTTTGGGTGTCCCTATCCCCCTCATGTGCTACCTAAATATGTTCCAAAGAGATTAGGTCAGTTAGAATTCTTTTGACAATTACTCATGATGAATAAGGAGTATTTAGGCCCTACTATTAAGAAAGACTCTTTTGTAGCCAGAAATACCAAAATAGGGGATTTTATGATAGGGAAAGATGCAATAGAAGAGATAGATAAATGCATTGCTTAATTTATGCCCCCTACAACCCTTGCCAAGACCTATGATCCAAATGATTTGGTGAGGCATGAATTTAACAAATGAGAAAGTATTCCCTCCCTAACAGTAAGCCAAATTGGGAAGGGGACTGCATAATGAATTGATTAGTCATAGAGGTATGTAGGAATAGAACTCATAAGTGGAGAGAGATAATAAGAATAGAGGAAGCCATGAAGGAAAAAGATTCATCTTTCCATGACTTTTATCATGAATTAGTATACTTGGATAGGTATAACAAGTGCTTGGATAATGTTGATCAAATAATGACACAAGAACTTGTAGAGATTAGAGACAAAGTAGGGTCACAAGCCCCTTAGTAGGAGGATGCTATTATTGTTGATATAGAAGATGATCAGCCAGAGAGCTCTTCATGGTCACAAGGGAGAAAGTAAAAAAAGATGATTGAGATCCCTGATAAGGTTAGAGGGAAGGCAATACAAATTTTTCCTAGGGGATCCCAATTCCTTGATATAGTAAGGCATAATTTCTTGCTAAATCAAGCTGGGGAGAATGAGAAAATCCATAATAAAATTGAATTACAAATTTAGATGTTGGATGAGCAAGTAATTTAGGCACAAGAATTTATGAAGGATGATGAATTCATCAAGTTAGATGAATTCAAGTCATTCCTATACAAGGTCAAAGAAAATGAGCTTACCTTATAACTGTAACCAGGAGATTCTTGGAGAAGACTATAGAATTAGTGTAGAGGTAGCAAGAGTATGACCTTGATAGTGAGATCTTCACTGTTGAAGAGGCTAGAGAACTAGTAACAAGAAGTTGGATATTTCTTTTCCGTGGATGGAAGCTTAGTTCATCCTTTATGCTAGACCAAATAGGAAGGCATGAAAAATTAGTCTCTTTTGAAGAGACCAATAGTGTTGGTGAGCTATAGGGGTCTTGTTTTAATATTGATAGCAAGGCTATGGTAGTATGGAGCATGGCTCCTAAGGGAAATAAGCCAACACTTATGGAGATAAAATATTCCCCCCAAGGAAATGTAATATTTTGGAATCTCACTACTGTATCTAGTGACCAAATCCATAATCTGATGAACATAACATCACTAATGGGAAAGAGCAAAATGAATATTTTGAAAGAACAACTACATAAAAAATACAACATATCTATTAATTCTAGGAAGAAATATGAGGAAGAACCAAAGAGGAATTATGTCTTGGAAAAAAGACTAGTTGCCTTGGAAGAAGAGGTAAGAAGCCTTAGAAATGTTGCAAGGTCCGTCATAGAGGTGAAAGACCAAGAAGCCCAGATAGAAGCTGATACAACAAATGTGGGAGAGAGCTAGAAAATGGACATTAATGAGTGAGATGGTGCCAAAGAGGTAGAAATCAAAAAAATTCAGAGCTTGATGATGAATAAGATAGGTGCCTTGCAAATTATTTCAAAAAATGTGCATAGCAGCTATATTTATATACAATGAGTTGAATTTCAATGCTCAAAGGAATTAGTCCTACTATCCCATTTATTTACAACATGGGTACCATACACACAATTGCTTGATAACTTGGTTCCCCTGTTGCCTCAAAAGAAAGAGTTGCCCAAGGTGGTAATCATCAGTGCTAGGAAGATGATTAACAAAGTAAAGGAATTACATGGTTTTTTCTTAGGTAAAATGCAATTAATACAAGGTAAGATGAAGACAAAATTTCCATGGGGATTCCAAATTTTATTCATACTATCCTAGATGTTAATCAAATTATAAAAGAATGATAGGAATGGTCTTCCTCTTTTGAGGATATTTTGTGGCATGCACGGTTTATTGCTTACTACAATAATGAGACAAATGTAACAATTGTCTATGACACGATTGATTTTTTGTTTAGAATTGAGTAAGATATGAGCAAGGTTACTAGAGAATTAAAGGCAATAAATGACACTAAATGGAATAAGTTCATAGATGAGTTAGACACCATCCAGGATGCCACATGGCCTAATGTGGATACTGATATTGCCATTTGGGAAGTCATTGTAGACAAAAAGGCCATACCATCCATTGATAGTGACTAGGCACTTCAAGGATGTAGTTAGAGGTAGAGGAGACAAAAGTAACAAAGAAAAGGAAAGGAAAGTGGTAGGAGCCTGAAGATAAACTAAATTGTGTTAAAGACACCTGCTGAAAGTGCCACCAACCAGTTTTGCAATTGCATCCAGAATTTTGATACAAATACAAAGAATATTTGCAGTGTAATAACATAGAATGTCTTTGTATTTATTTTCCAATGATCTTTTGACATGTGTCCTCTTTTCTAAAGCTTGTTGCAATCCTTCCTTTAGAAGAATTTCTAAGATGTGGAGTGAGGATCCAAAGTCTATATAATTTTTAGTGTTTATGATATTTTCTATAGTTGGTCCAGTTTTTATTGTGTCAATTATATGATGTTTTCAATTTTGCAATTCTAGGAATACAAATGGATCTTGAATGACAAGTATGTCATATCTTGAGTTATTCTTGAGTTTATACCAGTAATGTATTAGTTTCAAATCACACTAATACAAGGAGGGAGTTCTGAATATTTGTGTCTCTAAATTCTGTCTCCATTTTCATATGCTTGTTATTTTAGGATTGAGTGAGTGAAGTTCATACAATTTAATGCAGATTGGATAGGTTGTATGCCAATTTATTATTTATTTTAATTCAAGGAATTAATTAATTACTTCCATAGATTGATAGGGTTTCTAAGCATTTGAGAAGGATATCATAAGAATGGGGTTTAGAGTTAACAACTGATAAATTTAATTTCAATGCAATTAAATAGGTCAAGCATTTACTAGTGTGACTCTATATAGAAAATAGATAAGACACTAATCATAAGTTGCAAATTGATGTAATTGTTTGGTTACACAAAGCACATATAAATCAAATCAATTTTATTTTTCTCTAATGGAGAATCAAACTACTGGTCATCACTTATTTGTAGTAGATTTCCTTTGAATTATAGCTAGCTACTATAATCATGGAGTTTATTGCAAATCTAAGAAGAATAGTGACCAATTATCTACTATAGGGGATAGATCTAAAGAAAAGAGTGTAAGTGAGTGAGATCTGAAAAGTAGGTATCAATAACCAGTCATTTCCATTCCTAAGGTGCACCTACCTCGGGCCTATAGAGCCTAAAGTGTAGAGAATCTTGTGATTACATTGAAGTTGGTCCAGTTTTAAAGAAAATCCTACTAAATATGGCATCTAGCTAATACTTAGGCTTGTTTTTGTCTTCTGCATCTAGGTATTAGGTCTCTTGCTTCCTGGTAGTTTTAAAACATCAATAGTTGTCATGTAACTTTCTCAGTTTGCATGTCAGTTCAAAATTTACTTACAGTTCCCTCCAGCCAGCTGGAGCCCATGTGTGAGGTTGTGGCTCCAAAAGCCTTGTGTCTTAAAGAAACTTACTAATCATGCCTTGGGATATTTAAACATAATAAACATCCACACATAAGCAATTTGAGATAAAATATTTTTACATTTTTCACCACACATCTTCATTCTCTTTGATTATTTTAGACTTCCTTCCAAGATTATTAAGAGTTCTTGTCAATGAAATTTTTAGACCATCCATGTGAGTACCTCGATCAATTATTTAGATGCTTGAGAAGGTGAAGAAAGCAAGGGATTATCAATGATTTTTTTCTTTAGGCAGATTTTGTGATTTGCAGTTGTCGTCACTTATTACTCATCTCTCCATTTCTTCTATTCATTGACCAATTCATGTGTCTAGTTTCCCATCATATTATTAAAACAAACTCAAAACACATTCTCCTTAATAGCTCACTTAACTCTTTTGTCTTATCATCTTCTTAGCCCTCAAGCTACTTGTCTATTAAGAGATGGCCCCTACAATCATCACATGCTCTTTACTAAGGAGTGTTTGTGGAATTGGAGAAAAAACATTGCCTTTACTTCCACCTATATAGGAAAAAAAATCTATGTTTGAGTGTCAAATATTAAAACTAAGGCATGATTACAACATCTTCTCAATTGATGATGCCTACTAATGAATCCCTCCTCGTACCCAAACCTTTAACTATCAGCTAAGAAAACTCTACTCACATTGCTAAAAAATGTGCCCAAACACAACTCTCCACACACACTGCATCCTTATTTTGGTAAGAATTTATGAACAATGGAGCAACACACCATTTCAACAATAAGAGGTCAATTATATGATGCATAGTTTTTATTTGACGTCTCATTTCCATTTTATCTCATGCATTTTATGCCAACAATGATCTTCCAAATGGAAGGAGGCATCTCCTTTGCTTTCCAATATATAACTACATCTTTTGCATTCAGATCTTTTTTTAATACAATTCCTAATCAAGGTCAAATGAATGTCTGCTCATTTCTAATCCCAAGTTTGTAAAACAATTCCCACAATGCATGAAAATAACCTTATTATTTGCTAATGTTGTGCAGACACATACAACCTAACCCTGTAATATTTTTTTTTCAACAATGTACCACCCCTCTGAATGTATCAAGTGGAACCTCTTTCAAATTTATCAAGTGCTCGTTGGTCTCAAGACCTTCCCCAATAAAGGAAAATAAAGGATTTGAGCCTACTTGTGGGGCTATTTTCTTTCCATATCCAAATGATTCCGTTGAACTAAAATTTTCTATGCCAACCTCAATTAGATCATACACATGGTGATCATTCATTCTTCCCAAAACGAGATTGTTAGGCCACTTCTTTAAATGTGAGCCAAAAATGAATACACTACAATTAGTCTTTTAGGAAATAAATTCCAAGATAGTTTCATCCCCACTCTCAAATGGTCGAATATCTCCATTCTTTTTAGTGTATTTTATGGCATTTCCTCCAGCCCTCTTGAGATGAAATATGTTAGTCAAGATTGAATTCAATACATTGCTAGTCTTTGTGCCATGTAAGATTAGAATTCTCTTGGCACTTTCAACTAGCTTTGTAATACACTTTTCAAGAATCCTCCTTGCATGATTTGTCTTAGGTTTTACAATCTTCAACATCCTTCTAGGTTTCTAGAATAGTGAATGAGAAAATATATAACAAATATTATGGAACTCTTGAAACAGCTGAGACGCCTCTATGCATATGAGACATGTAGAAGTTCAAATGTGACCAGTTGCATCACATATCATATATATTGAATTTATGGCAAATGATGATAAGTGCATATTAGATGCTATCCTTTTTACCAAGAATAATCCATCCCCTTTAGTGATGTGATGAATTTAGTCAGGCCCCAAAGTGGGTTATCCTAAAAAAAAAATTGTTTTCAAATGAATAAAACTTTAAATTGATCTATTAATCACCTAATATTGATTTGATCCCTATTTTATCATTAATTCATCATTTGAAACTCATTTTAATTCTTTTTCAAACTGTAACTTTTTGCTAGGGAGGCCTCTGAACTAACTTAAAAAAACTAACTGAAACACCTAATTGAGCCCTAAAATCAAACATACTAGTTATCTATTCCACATTCTTTCACCTTGTTAGATTTTTCCTCATGAAAACATCTAGATAAAAATATATTGACTATCAAAGTTTCTTCCTCTAAACTACCTACAAATAAACATGTCAGAAAATAATAAAGTGCATTTGGTTTTGGCTTTGAAAATAGGTCAAACAGACACTTGGAGGCACAAAAAATGGGGCATTAGTTTATTGTCATGAGGAGAATATAAATATGTGATTTGGGCTCATTAATAATAACTAGGTGCATTTGAAAAGAGATCAAAGTTAGGTACTCAAAATTGCAGAATAGGGAATAGTGGCTGAACATTGATTTTCACAAACAAAATGGACTTGGGAAAGTGTGCAGATGGATTTTTCTAGACTTGAAAATTGGGTCGCTTAAAGTATTGTTAGAGTAGAAAAAATTGGTACAATCTATTTGGTCTCATCTATCATGTATTTAGGGTTATGACATCTCAAATTGGTCTATTGGTCAATTTGCACTTTTAGACACCAGTAAAACTTTATAAATTGCATTCAGAATCACATTTGAAAAACTAGTCAAATGGATTTGTCATAAGCTCAAATCTAGAACATAGAAAATGTCTGACCTCTAGAATGAAATACAAAAGAAATTTTCTCATTTTGTCCAATTGGGTTAAAGTTATAACTGGTCAAATAGGGCTTCTTGGAATCCTGAGAAATACGCATCAACATGACAAAGTAAACGACCAACTTTGAGGGATTCAAAACCTAGTAAAAAAATACTGAAACAACTTGAAGGCTGAAAAATAGGTTCTTTGATATGCATACTAAACACTCACAAAGTGGTGAGTCATGAAACATAATTGGGTGCAAGATATTCAATTGCAAACTAGGCTCTTTGTCACTATGATGGTGTTTTTCAACTATCAAGCAACAAAATACTCAATACCAAGATAGTAAAAGCACAAATAATCTAAGGATCAACTACTTCCTATAAAAAATTACATGTGTTTTATATCTGGACCTAACTTCAACAAAATCAAATAGATTTTCTATGTTTTAAGCTCTACAAAACCAAGGTGTGTATACTTGAGGGATGGAAGATTTTCAATCTAATAATACATATTTGGTTCATTCCATGACACTTTACCACAACACACATCCCTTATATTAGATTTGGTCACAATTCTTCTTAGGTTCACAAGTATTTCTGGCAATAGTAGCTAGCTAAGGCTCAAAAATTCAATGCAAACAAGTGCTAACCAACATTGGTATTCTATAAACAGTAAGGCAAAATTGATTCATAATTTGGCCTTGATGCTTATTCATGATATTTCATCTACAAACTAAATCAATAGATCAGTGCTTCATCCATTGGGATTGAGAGTCCATTCAATTTCTAGATCTAATTGATTGCATTAAAATTGGCTAAAAATCATTCTTATAGATATCCTTCCTATTACCATGGACACCCTATCAATCTTACTGAAGCATTTACTTAATTCCTTGAATTAAAAGCAATAGTGAATTGACATACAACTTGATTTAACTACATTTAATTGGACAAGCTTTGCTTATACAACTTCAAAATAACTAGGTAATAAAAATAGAGACAAGACTCAGCAAGAACAGACATGAAGACAATTCATCTTTGTATTAATTTACTTTAAAAATTGTATACAATTGAAACAACTTAGAATAACTCAAGAAAAGGCATTCAAATCCTGTAACATTAGTGTACTCTCAACTATTGGTAGAGAAAATACATCACAAAGGTTGGATCAATAGAATGGACCAAACAACTTAGTAAAACCTAAAATTATACAACAATTTGGACCCTTTCTCTAGCCTTGGGATCTTACTTATATAGTGTGAGATGCAACAAGCTTTAGGCATAAAAAATTGATAGCTATCCTTTAGACAAAAGATATTTACATCTATTGCTATCATAGAAAACAAATGTAGTGCCTGCCCCTAGTTCGCATTTCTGTTATCATTGTCAATTTTCTTTAGGTTGATTTTGTGCATTGATTAGTTTAGAGATATTGGATTTACAATACTATGATATTATTTCATGACTTTGATTACAAATATATCGGTTATAATTGTTTAGTTGATTTCATTTCACATGATGTTAATGATGATTCCTAGTTAGTAAGTGTGGTTTCTTTCATAAAAATGTTAACATGATGTCTTTAATGATGATTATGTTGTATTGATAGAGATGCATTATTATATGTACGCATTTGATGTTAGACTTGTGATTTTTACGATACTTACCCCATACTTGCATGTGTATGGTGTGCGTGTTTATTTTATCTTTCTGTCTGACATGTTTGATGTGGTTAAGGGAGGGAGTCCTAGTCACCTGCTAGTCGGGATCTACACGATGAACCACTCCCCGCCATTGTCTGTTTAGTTTAGATATATTATATACATGTACATGCTCGTCTTTTATGCAGGATGCAGGTACCGGGCATCGACTTCCCTGAATTGCCAGGATGAGCGTGCCCTATTACAAATACTCAAATGGTGAGAATGGGAAGATAATGATCAGGTCCAATCCTAGCCATAGCCTAAAATACTTGTCCTGCAAGGAGGACTCGTAACAGACTGTCTACCCTTTTTAAACCCGTGAGTATTTTGTTCGTATGTTGTTTTGTGAGTCTTTGATGAATTTCTATTAATTAAGTCTAATTAATAGATTAAATTAATAACTTAATTTAATGGAAAATTATTATGACATTTTGAATATTTAATTATATTTAATTAATTGAGAAATTAATTAAATATAAAGAATTGAATTTGAAGATAAAAGTTTTAAGAATAAATTTAGAACATGATAATATTTATTGAATTTAATAATAATATATTTAGAGTTCATTTTTAAATAAATGCTAAATATTATTGTTATATAAGTTAATAAATATTTATCAAATTAAATGTTCAAAAAAATAAATAAATAAAGAAGTTAAAAGATATTAATTTATGGAAAAGATTTAAGTTCGCACGAATGAGTTTAAAATATAGAAATTAATTTAAAAGATAAAATATGTGAACTTGATTGAGATATTTTATTATACTGCGCATGAGATTTAAAAAGTTATAAATTGATTAAAATAGAAGTCAAGTGGAAAATTAAATAAAGTAATTTAATAATTCACTTAACGTGCATGAAAGGAATAATAAAAGAATATCTTAATTAAAAAGAAAATTAATTGTGCATGAAAGAATTAATTAAATAAAATAATTATAATTTTAGACTGGTGCTGATAGAAACCCTAAAGGGTAATTAGATTCTTTATTAGGGGTTTTCGGGTCATTATTGCACACGGAGGTTTTCAGGGCACACACAGGTTTTGGAGAGCAACTCAAAGGGTTTGGGAAAGAAAGGAATTTCTCGTGGCTTGAAGGATTTTGCGTAGGAATTTTTCATCTTATTGTCAAAGTTTAGCATCAGTACGAGGTAGGGTTTGAAATCTCGTGAATGCATTTTTCAAATTGGAAAATATCTGTTTGCTCCGTGTTTGTTTGGGTGGTTGAAATTTTGTTTGTCATCTTGATTGTTGTCCAGATCTGATTGATTGAAATTAGTCTTTCATTATTCATATTTATGAAGAAAATCGTAGAGAAAATTAATTTAAATCACGTAGGGTTTGAAAGAAAGGTAAATTCTAATTTAGAAAGAAAAATTTTGATCATTGCCCATATTTGCCCTATCAGATTTAGACGGCAACTGTTTATATTATATATATAATAATTAAAGAATTTTTTTTTAAAAATTATTTATTGTTAAAAATATTATCAAAGATTTTTGTTGTTTTATTTTATTAACTATGGAATTATTATAAATAAATTGAAATTGTTTAAAAATTATAATAATAATAATGGGCGATTGTTATTTTAAAAAGGGAATTTTCTTATATATAAAAAATAATAATAATAAACCTGCCACGTGGTACCCGCCGATGGCTTTAATGGGCCGCGGCAGTCGGTACCTCTGCTGCCGCAAGCAACAGTTGTACTGCTGCTGCGCGTAGCAGGGTACATTGCTGCCACAGGTAACAGGCCGGCGGGCCTTTAATCACGCATATATGTTAATATATATATATATATATATATATATATATATTTTTTTTTTAAAAAAGCTTTTAAAGTTTTTAATAATAATTTTTATTAATCAATTTTATTTGGTATTTAATATAATTATTAATAAATTTCTTTTATAATTATATTATATTCAACAAAATTTTAATTAATGAATTTGATTAATAAATGTTATTAAATTTTTATTTTTTTTATAATTAATTAATAAGTATTGTCATTAGTATTATTTAGTTAATAAATAATTAAATAATATTAGAATGGTTTTGTTTAAAAAATATATATGTATTAATTAAATTAGTTAAAATCTTATTTAACTAAGGATAATTAATAAAAGAAAGATATTTGAATCAAGTATTGAACTTATTTAAATTATCGATAGAAAATGACCTTGATAAACTGAGAATCTTATACACTTAAACGTTCATTGAAATGCAAATTGAAAACGTTAATTTTAACTCTATTATGTCTTTTCAAATCAAACCCAACTATGAACTATATTGTTTGTTTGTAATATCTATGCATTAGGATTTTGGAGTCGAGTAGGTGTTGACCAGTCTAGGATGTACACCAGAGGTTTTGTGAAATTTCTTGTATACTATTTATGGGACTAGATGTTGTGATGAGTTTTGTGATTCATATTGGAGATTATATTTATGAGGTTTATCTTGTGGAGAAATTATGTGTACTTGGATGGGAGAACCATCTTGTTATTAGGTTGCCTGTTAAGGAACCGAGTTTGATCTTTATGGGTGCTGTGGTATGGGACACAACTGTGTTTTTATGTGCTTAGGAGAGGTTGTCTAGGTACGTGACTTGGGAGTGGCTTGCATAGGGGTCCGGGACCCAAAGTGGTCAGTGCCAGGGTAACCTAATGCAAGTTATGTAATAAGTGATAATCTAGTAATTAAAATTTATGGGGGGAAACGCACTAAAAAGATAAGTTAGAGATATTTGATCCACCCATGCCCTGAGTGCTTGTATAGACTAATGATGGGAATGGGATGAGTGCCTTGTCTTCTTGAGAGGGCTTTCTAGTTTTCCATATGTGTGATGTTGAGGGTCCGGTGTTCAAAGTAACCAGTCCAGGGTAACTGAACGCTTGAGGGTTCGGGTTCTATTAAGAGATCAGTCTAGGGTAACTCAAGTAGCCATGTGATGACACTCCCTAGTATGTAGCCTGAGTCTCCTCTGTAGATTTGTGTACCTCTGGTGGTGTACTTATTGTTGGTGGTGTACTTATTGTTGGTGGTGTATTTATTGTTGGATGTGTTTATGGTGGTTATTTACTTTCATTGATGATGATTGGTGATTCATGGATGATGTACTTTTGACATGTGGCTTCTGACATGAGATGATTATCTTTCGTTGACTTTATCTTACGATCTTGGTATTTGGTTTATACTTGGTTTGTGTATGATGTTTGGTTATGTGGTGTCGGTATTGGATTGAGTGTTCTTACTTCTGGATTATTTTATCTTCTTGAGTAGTATGTGTTACCTTTGAGGTAGTTTTTGCTATTAGGGGTACCTTGCCTAGGAATGTTTTATGTTTGTTTTACCGTATGTGGATCGTTCATTATCTTCCCTGCACGGTGGGAGTGGAAGCTTGACTAGGTAACCACATGGTTGGGAGGTAGTGCCTTCTTACCATTTGGGTTCCCCTTCACATTGCCAGGTGTTGGATGTTCGTTGTAGAAGATGTACCTTTATCATTCTAATTTCTTATCTTAGAGACTTCCTTTTAGATGATGTATATATGCTATCATGTATTCTGATGTATTGTATCTATTCTCACATACCCTGCGACATGTGCAGTGGATGTTATTAATTGGATGTACTTTCATTATATTGTTTATACTTATGTATTTTCTTATGCGATTATGTATCTATTATTTCTTTATGATCTTGAGACATTGTACTTGGAACTTAAACTAATTAATTTAAAATTATTAAATGTGACTCAACGTAAAGGAACCCTTGGGGAATTGAAACTATATCTGTAATTGATTATGTGTATTTGATGTGTATGTTCATGTGGCTTCCGCATTAATGTTATCTTGATGTTGTTTAAACTTCAAAAAAAAAATAGTTCAGTAAACATTGTAACATGTTAGGTTTATTTCTCTTTGGTTCCCGAGCGAGGCATTACATATGGTATCAGAGCCTAAGTTTCAACATTGGGATCTCTGGGCATAATGTGCGCCATCACTTGAGCAATTAGTAAACTTGCGACTTATTTAAACGACAAACTTATATTGCCATCAAACTTGAAACCAAACTGTTGAACAACAAACTTTGAAATGATATAGATTCTAAACATGGAACTAGAAAACTTATTAAAACTTTTTGGATCATTGCTTTATGTCAGTCAGTTATGACCCTATGGTTATGATGGATTTTTAGATGTCATTGTTGTGTTTGGGTGTTGTAGGAGAGATGACTTCTGGTTCTAGATCCATTGCTAGGGGTCATAGCTCAGGACATGGTAGGAGTCGTGGGAGAGTTAGTCATCATATTCCTTCCTTGGTCCATTCGGGGGACCCTATTCAGGAAGAGGCTAGAGAGGATGATAGTGTTAAGAAAGATGCTGAGACAGAAGGACCGGTCACTAGAAACTTGGTCAAGGAGATCCTAGCACGCCTACCATTGCAGGATAGAGCTCATAATTCAGAGCATGAAGATAGAGATAGGTCCATGAGTCCTAGAGGGAGGAAGCTAGAGAGCATAAGGTAGTCTAGCCAGTCCATCCAGATGAAGGACCTATTATGGGTCAAGATCAAACCTTTTAATGGAGAAGGTAATAGATATGATGCTAAGAATTGGTTGATTGCTCTAGATAGATGTTTTTCCATGCAAGACTTTGACTCCAACGTCAAAGCAAGATATGCCATCACCCATTTAGAGCACTTTGCAGCAATTTGGTGGAATATGGAGGAGAAGAAACTTGGGATAAATATGCAAACTGTCACATGGGAGTTGTTCCTTGAACACTTCCATGAGCGATTTCTATCTGAACAGTGGCAACTATAGAGTGCAGATGAGTTTCATGACTTGAGACAGGGTACTAAGACTGTGGTGGAGTATGAGCGTAAGTTCTTCGAGCTTATGTCTTATGCAGGAGTTAGTGATAGCTCACCATTGATGGTCCAACATTTCATTAGAGGACTTAATGCTAACATCATTGGGGGTGTTAAGGTTTTCCAACCTAAAACCCTTAAGGATGCAATATTGCGAGCTACTTTGGTTGAGATGAGTGTGACTTTGGGTCAAGGTGGCCTACCGGGTGTTCAGGCTAGAGGGTCACTTTATTCAGGAGCATCCAGGGATAACCAGTCTCAAGGAGCTAGAAGTTCTAGAAATTCTCCTAACTTCTCTAAAGGTAATCAAGAGAAGCTAGGAAGGAAATTCTTCCATGGTAACAGTGGTGGTTCACAGTCAGGGAACTATTGCAACTGGAAGCGTAGTATGCGCAATAGGTTGGATCGAGTTCCTTAGACTCTCAATCAAGATGCTAGTGTTGTTAGTTTTGATCAGTCGTGTGCACCTGGAGCTCAGGGAGGCTTTAGTGGAGATTGCTACTTTTGTGGACAATTTGGTCATAGAGCGACCAATTGCCCCGATCGTGGACCTTAGTTTTGAGTTTTCTGAGTTTGATTCATGTTTCTTTGTAATGGGCTTCCAGGAGTAAGCCTAATTCTAGGGGGGGTGGATGTAGTGCCTACCCCTAGTTTGCATTTCTGTTATCATTGTCAATTTGCTTTAGGTTGATTTTGTGCATTGATTAGTTTAGAGATATTGGATTTACAATACTATGATATTATTTCATGACTTTGATTACAAATATATCGGTTATAATTGTTTAGTTGATTTCATTTCACATGATGTTAATGATGATTCCTAGTTAGTAAGTGTGGTTTCTTTCATAAAAATGTTAACATGATGTCTTTAATGATGATTATTTTGTATTGATAGAGATGCATTATTATATGTACGCATTTAATGTTAGACTTGTGATTTTTATGATACTTATCCCATACTTGCATGTGTATGATGTGCGTGTTTATTTTATCTTTCTGTCTGACGTGTTTGATGTGGTTAAGGGAGGGAGTCGTAGTCACCTGCTAGTCGAGATCTACATGATGAACCACTCCCCGCCATTGTTTGTTTAGTTTAGATATATTATATACATGTACATGCTCGTCTTTTATGCAGGATGTAGGTACCGGGCATTGACTTCCCTAAATTGCCAGGATGAGCGTGCCCTATTACAAATACTCAAATGGTGAGAATGGGAAGATAATGATCAGGTCCAATCCTAGCCATAGCCTAAAATACTTGTCCTGCAAGGAGGACTCGTAACAGACTATCTACACTTTTTAAACCTGTGAGTATTTTGTGTGTATGTTGTTTTGTGAGTCTTTGATGAATTTCTATTAATTAAGTCTAATTAATAGATTAAATTAATACCTTAATTTAATGGAAAATTATTATGAAATTTTGAATATTTAATCATATTTAATTAATTGAGAAATTAATTAAATATAAAGAATTGAATTTGAAGATAAAAGTTTTAAGAATAAATTTAGAACATGATAATATTTATTTAATTTAATAATAATATATTTAGAGTTCATTTTTAAATAAATGCTAAATATTATTGTTATATAAGTTAATAAATATTTATCAAATTAAATGTTCAAAAAAATAAATAAATAAAGAAGTTAAAAGATATTAATTTATGGAAAAGATTTAAGTTCGCACGAATGAGTTTAAAATATAGAAATTAATTTAAAAGATAAAATATGTGAACTTGATTGAGATATTTTATTATACTGCGCATGAGATTTAAAAAGTTATAAATTGATTAAAATAGAAGTCAAGTGGAAAATTAAATAAAGTAATTTAATAATTCACTTAACGTGCATGAAAGGAATAATAAAAGAATATCTTAATTAAAAAGAAAATTAATTGTGCATGAAAGAATTAATTAAATAAAATAATTATAATTTTAGACTGGTGGTGATAGAAACACTAAAGGGTAATTAGATTCTTTATTAGGGGTTTTCGGGTCATTATTGCACACGGAGGTTTTCAGGGCACACACAGGTTTTGGAGAGCAACTCAAAGGGTTTGGGAAAGAAAGGAATTTCTCGTGGCTTGAAGGATTTTGCGTAGGAATTTTTCATCTTATTGTCAAAGTTTAGCATCAGTACGAGGTAGGGTTTGAAATCTCATGAATGCATTTTTCAAATTGGAAAATATCTGTTTGCTCCATGTTTGTTTGGGTGGTTGAAATTTTGTTTGTCGTCTTGATTGTTGTCCAGATCTGATTGATTGAAATTAGTCTTTCATTATTCATATTTATGAAGAAAATCATAGAGAAAATTAATTTAAATCACGTAGGGTTTGAAAGAAAGGTAAATTCTAATTTAGAAAGAAAAATTATTCTAATTTAGAAAGAAAAATTTTGATCATTGCCCATATTTGCCCTATCAGATTTAGATGGCAACTGTTTATATTATATATATAATAATTAAAGAAAAAAATTTAAAAAATTATTTATTGTTAAAAATATTATCAAAGATTTTTGTTGGTTTATTTTAATTAACTATGGAATTATTATAAATAAATTGAAATTGTTTAAAAATTATAATAATAATAATGGGCGATTGTTATTTTAAAAAGGGAATTTTCTTATATAAAAATAATAATAATAATAAGCCTGCCGTGTGGTACCCGCCGGCGGCTTTAATGGGCCGCAGCAGTCGGTACCTCTGCTACCGCAGGCAGCAGTTGTACTATTGCTGCGCGCAGCAGGGTACCTTGCTATCATAGGTAACAGGCCGACGGGCCTTTAATCAAGCATATATGTTAGAATATATATTTTTTAAAAAAAAGCTTTTAAAGTTTTTAATAATAATTTTTATTAATCAATTTTATTTGGTATTTAATATAATTATTAATAAATTTCTTTTATAATTATATTATATTCAATAAAATTTTAATTAATGAATTTGATTAATAAATGTTATTAAATTTTTTTTTTTTTTTATAATTAATTAATAAGTATTGTCATTAGTATTATTTAGTTAATAAATAATTAAATAATATTAGAATGGTTTTGTTTAAAATATATATATGTATTAATTAAATTAGTTAAAATCTTATTTAACTAAGGATAATTAATAAAAGAAAGATATTTGAATCAAGTATTGAACTTATTTAAATTATCGATCGCAAACGACCTTGATAAACTGAGAATCTTATACACTTAAACGTTCATTGAAATGCAAATTGAAAATGTTATTTTTAACTCTATTATGTCTTTTCAAATCAAACCCAACTATGAACTGTATTATTTGTTTGTAATATCTATGCATTCGAATTTTGGAGTCGAGTAGGTGTTGACCAGTCTAGGATGTACACCAGAGGTTTTGTGAAATTTCTTGTATACTATTTATGGGACTAGATGTTGTGATGAGTTTTGTGATTCATATTGGAGATTATATTTATGAGGTTTATCTTGTGGAGAAATTATGTGTACTTGGATGGGAGAACCATCTTGTTATCAGGTTGCCTGTTAAGGAACCGAGTTTGATCTTTATGGGTGTTGTGGTATGGGACACAACTGTGTTTTTATGTGCTTAGGAGAGGTTGTCTAGGTATGTGACTTGGGAGTGGCTTGCATAGGGGTCCAGGACCCAAAGTGGTCAGTGCCAGGGTAACCTAATGCAAGTTATGTAATAAGTGATAATCTGGTAATTAAAATTTATGGGGGGAAACACACTAAAAAGATAAGTTAAAGATATTTGATCCACCCATGCCTTGAGTGCTTGTATAGAATAAGGATGGGAATGGGATGAGTGCCTCGTCTTCTTGAGAGGGCTTTCTAGTTTTCCATATGTGTGATGTTGAGGGTCCGGGGTTTAGAGTAACCAGTCCAGGGTAACTCAACGCTTGACGGTCCGGGTTCTATTAAGAGATCAGTCCAGGGTAACTCAAGCAGCCATGTGATGACACTCCCTAGTATGTAGCCTGAGTCTCCTCTGTAGATTTGTGTACCTCTGGTGGTGTACTTATTGTTGGTGGTGTACTTATTGTTGGTGGTGTATTTATTGTTGGATGTGTTTATGGTGGTTATTTACTTTCATTGATGATGATTGGTGATTCATGGATGATGTACTTTTGACATGTGGCTTTTGACTTGAGATGATTATCTTTCGTTGACTTTATCTTATGATCTTGGTATTTGGTTTATACTTTGTTTGTGTATGATGTTTGGTTATGTGGTGTCAGTATTGGATTGAGTGTTCTTACTTCTGGATTATTTTATCTTCTTGAGTAGTATGTGTTACCTTTGAGGTAGTTTTGGCTATTAGGGGTACCTTGCCTAGGAATTTTTTATGTTTTTTTTACTGTATGTGGATCGTTCATTATCTTCCTTGCATGGTGGGAGTGGAAGCCTGACTAGGTAACCACGCGGTCGGGAGGTAGTGCCTTCTTACCATTTGGGTTCCCCTTCACATTGCCAGGTGTTGGATGTTCATTGCAGAAGATGTACCTTTATCATTCTAATTTCTTATCTCAGAGACTTCTTTTTAGATGATGTATATATGCTATCATGTATTCTAATGTATTATATCTATTCTCACATACCCTGCGACATGTGCAGTGGATGTTATTAATTGGATGTACTTTCATTGTATTGTTTATACTTATGTATTTTCTTATGCAATTATGTATCTGCTATTTCTTTATGATCTTGAGACATTGTACTTGGAACTTAAACTAATTAATTTAAAATTATTAAATGTGACTCAACGTAAAGGAACCCTTGGGGAATTGAAACTATATCTGTAATTGATTATGTGTATTTGATGTGTATGTTCATGTGGCTTCCGCATTAATGTTATCTTGATGTTGTTTAAACTTCAAAAAAAAAATAGTTCAGTAAACATTGTAACATGTTAGGTTTATTTCTCTTGGGTTCCCGAGCGGAGCGTTACAACAAAATTTTATGCAATAGAAAAACTTTACATCAAAGTATTCTCTTGGTGGGCCCATTCTCTGTTAAATCTTTAAATGCTATGAATTCCATGATTGGCTTTGTGCTATTATGAATCCTTGGAGTATGTAGCCATTAGGTTTTCCAATGATGTGTCTAGTTCTAATGTTTCAAGTTTATTTCAACTCGGGAATCTCCACTAGCATCATCATGAACTATTAGGATAACAATTATTTCTAAGTCTTTAGCTACCACATCATTAGTTTGGTCCTCAGATTAGCAGTCATTATTGGTTGTTCTATTTCTATTGTTGAGGGTGATTGTTCTATTTTGATTTCTTCTTCTCAGATATCAATTATTTGATCCCCTTCTTGGCCCACACCCTCTTCTTCTGTTGCCACCTGTTATGAAGAGAAAAGTTCCTCCTTCCACTTGTTAAAAGCATAATCATCAAGCCAATCAAAATTTAGGATCTCCTATTGCTTTTTTATTACAAAGCCTCCTATTTGCTCTATTTCAGTAAAATCTTTTCTAATAGTATTATAAAACAATTTTACTTTGATAAATTTTTCATTAGTCATTGCCCATAGTACATGCCCCTTTTCATTTATAACCTTGTTCATTCTGTGGCATAACAACTCATCTAATTCCTTTCCCCATTCTTCCTTTTCTTTTATTTTGTCAATCTTTTTAAGTGCACTGGGAAAGAGATCAAACTTTTCTACTATATACTTAGAAAGACAAATCATGATTCTTTTTTGAACAGAAACCCTTTTTTCATCAAATTATGTCAGATCATTAACTATATCAAAAATTTTCTCTATTTGATCATATGAAAAATTGATGATAGAGATATACATAGAAGTAACATCATTATCCCTTTCCTTCCATTTCTACTCTATGGGCTTTAATGTATCTTCATCTCTCCTTATTTCATCCCACATCTCTAGGATTCCTACCAACTCATCATAGAAATTTGGCCAATCAATCTTGTCTACTAAGTACAAAAAAAAATTCTTGAGTTTTTCTTCATATTGATTATTTAATTCAACATGCATTTCCCATAGTTTATTTTTTTCTTCTTCAAATTCTTCTGCAGTGTAGAACTCAAGTCTCTATGGGGTATCAGGCAATTCAACAATTGGGTTAGATTTGAATGGCTCAATTGAGGGGCAAGGATATACAATCCTTGGTCTATTGGGCTCTCCCACTTTCCTCTTTTTGAGCTATTTATCCATCTAGGATATCTGATTCTCCAACAATTGTATGCTTTTTCCTCTTTCCTCATATGCCTTAAGTATTTATTCAAACTTGGCATTGAGCTCTAGGAATTTACTCTTTTCTTTCCTAGCTACCACACTTCTTAGAGATAGCATTTCTTGAGCCATTTTAGTGACCTCTTTACTCTCAACTTCATCTACTTTGTACACTATGAGTGTACTAGTATGCTTAGCAGTTGAAATCTTTGAATTTTAGTCTTATTTCTGTTTTCAATGGACCAAATCACCAAAGCTTGGTGATCATTGCTGAATTTCACCCCTCTATGTGCTTTTAATATTTCTTCTTTAGTTTTATATTGCACATCCTTCTCCTTTCTAATGGAATAAAAAATCACAGCATTAGCTATGTCCCATTTAGGTAGAACCAAAACTCCTAATTCTCTGACCAACTGTCTCCCAGCCTCAAGTGTTAGATGAGAAAATTCCTCCAAAAATTTGGCTTTTACCTCTTCCTCAATTTTAGAGTCCAATTTGTTTGGTTTCTCTGCTTTTATTGTTTTACACTTTTCCTCAAAATTGCCTATATTTCTCCTCCACAAAAAATGTGCAAAGGCCCTAGATTTAACAAAAATTTCATCATCTATGAACTTTTGAGATGCTTGTGCAATGATGGGATCTATCTCCTTACTACTGTAATGTTCACCAGAGCATTCATTTTGGCTCACCAACATTTTTTATCTGCCAAGGGGTTATAGTTGGGCACAAAAGCATTAATAAATTCCAAAAAATTACTAAAAACTACCCATTTTTCTTTTCTAACCTCTTGTTCCTTTAATGAAAATACATTTCTAATAATATCCTCTAGGAAATATATAGTCCATACAAGAACTTTAGCTTTAGTTCTCTCCCTAAGGAGGTCATAAAATCCCTCTAGGTCAATGTATCAAGCATGGGATTAGACCATTTGATATTTATCCAAAAATAGGCTCAAATTTCTCCATCCCTTTTTAATAAAAACAAAATCATGTATAATAATAATAATAGGGAAGAAAGTGCCTTTACCTTTTCCTAGTACATCCCTTTCCTCAACTGATCCAATCTACCATGGTAACTCTACAATTCCTATCTTCAAAAGGACACAAAAAGGTAGTACATGGGGTTTCCCAAAAAGCCATAAACTCTAATCATAGTGGAAATAGGGCATGGGATTATATCCCCCCAATTATAACTGACCAAAAACCCCTTGGCATAGTCCTTGGGTCTTATCAATTCTAATAGAGGCTATGGAATTCTTGGACTATCCCCTTTCAAAAGCAATTTAAGCCTTGAAGTAAAGTATCTATCAAATCTGACATAACTAGCATCTGTGATTTCCCAAGTCATATCAACACTCCATAATTTCACTAGGAGTTTCTCTCCATCTCTCTCTAGTTCTAGTTTCATTTCTTTGGAGAAGAAAGTAACTCCTTTATACAAACATATGTACATCAAAAAAGAATACTAGAAGAAAGGCCTATTTACCTTACCTTGAACTATTCCAATTAAACCATTATGAATTTCCTCAGCTAGATAGGTAGCAAAATCAAGAATTGCGCTCATTCCAAACTAAAGGGTCTAAGCTATGATGAGGACAATGGAGCCTTGAATATATTCTTGCTTGTCCATTCCAAAGATCTTTCAAAGAGAAAAATACAAAGCTTGAGCCCTAGGATTAAAGTATTTTTTCATCATAGTCTTTTGGGTGTTTGGTGTAACTAGAGGAAGTGGCCCAATTTTAACAATATGTTGCTGCAATGGTCTTGCCCTCAAGTATACCCTATGCGCATCATACCTTGCCTAAAATTCTTCCATATCAAATTTCTCATGGACTACCCTATTGGGGTTGAGCTTAAATACTTCATTGATTAGGGTAGGTGAAACCATAAAGAGGTTGTCTCTTGCATGGTTTTTTACAATTCTAATAATGGGATCGTATTTCTTGGCCATGTCAATTAACAAATCACTGTCAAAGAATACCCCAGGAACAACTAATTTTCCAACATCAAATTCCCATGCATTGCTCAATGAGGTGTCCAAATTGCATTTTGCAAACCATTTTTTGAACAATTCCAAACCCTCCACTGAGACTTATGCATCTCTTACCCAATTGGCCCTATCATAGAAACCCTCACCTACAACTAACCTAGGGTTTTTAGGGATGATTTCTCTACCTTTTGTTAATTCATTTGAAAAAAGAGGCATTTGTTCAAGAAAATCATCATGAGTAGATCTTTTTAGGTAATCTGTTTGGCCAAAAAATTCCTTTCGAGGAGGCATCTTTAATTTAGCTTAGCACAATTATATTTTTTTCAACTTTTCAAGAGTTACAAACCACTTACCTGCTGATTTTTGCTTCCTTTTCTCTGTGAATTACTTTTCAGATCACTAAAAACCTCATAGAATCTCATGCCCTAGCTCTAGAAACCCTTTCACTCTAAAAAATTTGCAATTGTATGGCTTAGTAATGGTGATTTTGCAAGTTATACTATAGCATTAAGGTTGCACAAAGTAGCCCTGAATAGCATTAATGTCTCTAACAATCACTTTTGTGTCATGCCTCAAATTTCAATTTCATCCATCAATCACACAGCTTCTAATGACCTTATTTGAAAATAAAAAGCTACTTTAAATTTTTGAAGTCCTTGCCATGTGTCAAGTAGGTGCTTCCCTGCTTTGCTTAAAGATTGAGCATTTTATTAATGCAGTGAAGCACGATTGCAAAAAATCATTGTACTTTGCAAGTAAACCTCTTAAGAATGTGGCCCCACTAGCACACTCATCTCCAGCTTGGCAAATACATGTCACAATTTACCAATTACTATGCTCCATTTCATGATCCCTTTCCACCTTAATGTGACTCAATAACTCTTCTTTACAATAGGTCCCACCTTCCCACATGGTGGAATGACATTTCGTCACTTTGATTAAAATTCATTCAAGTTGATAATGCAGGTAAGCACTACCTATTGATCTTACAAAGATAAATAGTGTTACAAAAATCATGTTTTTGTAAAGTCTAATTAGCCAAATTAACCAATAGAATGACTCCCTTTTGCCAATGTGTCTAACAATTGCCATAGTACAAACTGCATTATTGCTTTTTAGAGCTTGCGGGCCCATGACATCATTACATACCACATGTCTTGTTGGCACTTGCCTGCATTACTTTAGTGTCAAGAACTTTCATATAGTGGTAAAGCACTTGTCATTGATCTTTCCAAGATCAACGACTCAATGATATGATAGTTAAAGACAACTTTAACAAATTGGCTTAACCAATAATATTGCAAGAAAATAGAACATGCATTGAAATGTACTGACAAGCTCTAGCAAGGTTTAGTCTTTGCAGTGCATTTAAGATCCACTATCAACAAGGGTTATTTGGCACAAAGGCACTTGCCCACTTCACTTAAAGACCATGCATCTTCTCAAAATAGGCATGCGCTAACCATCGATTGTGGAAAGATTGATAGCTGATCAAAACAAACTGTCAAAGTTAAAATGTTCAAAAAAGTCTTAAAGAAAGGTAACTATAGTTGGGGCTAGCTTAATAATAAAAGGTTAATTTTACAAAAAATAATAAAGTAATCTTTATGAAAAAGAAAAACTTAGGATAAGCATGTACCATGCAATTTGAAAAAGGAAATCATATTTAATTATCTTTTTTGAAAGGCTGGGTAGAAAAACGAGGTTCTAAAAGACTTTTAGGAATTTTGAACTAGGGTTTCAACAATTAATAAAAAAAATCAAATAAAAACCCTAGGTTTTTTCACTTTGAGGAACAAAACATCATAGAGGGTGAAAAACTAGGCCAAAACACTGTTTGACACTTGTGCAAAAATGCAGATCTAAACAATGCTCAAAATGAAACTTCATGGAATTTTTTGGCATGACAATTTATCATCATGAGACACATTCATATAATAAATGCAAAGTGTTAGAAAAATGAAACACTTCATAGGCATCAAAGTGATGATCGGATACGCATGCAATTAAAAGTGCTTATAGGGCTCAATTTTTAGGATGGTACTCAAAATTAGGGCTTCAATTTTAAGTCCCAACATGTCTCATGTATTAGAGTTCCCACCCTAGCATGAATCACTAAAAGAACTTCTAAAAAATATGAAATTGAAATAGTCTAATATGGCAGTAAAATGCTAGTTAACCCATCGTAAGGCCCCTCATATATCAGTGATTATTGTATCATCATGGAAAGGTCCAATAAGACTATGTTACCCATGTATGGGACTTATAAAATTGTAATGCATTATCCATAGACATAATTTAGCATATGTGTGTAAAGGAAAGAGAGACCCAATGTCAAGGATGCTCACTTCCCATATTGAATGTGTGCCCAAAAAATCCATTCTTTAGGATTGTGCATAATCCATAAAGGAATTCACAAGATGTGTGCATTGAAAATAGGATGAAGTAGCAATGCATATATTAGAGGAAAACTTAGGAAACATACTAATCATCTAGGGCTAAAGTACCCTAGGCTATACTCAAAATTTTTATTGACTACCCCATGGCTAGAATACAAAAATGAGCAGAGTGTATGCCCCCACATTTAAATTCATTGCTAAAACTTTAACATGAGAAATGACTTTAACAAAATATATGTACATCTATTGAGAGATATTTTCACTATCAGATGCCTCATGAGAAGGCAAATCAAGGAAAATGAACATGTAATATATAAAGAGCACAATGGGATCTACTAACTTCAAGGTTATTATAATCATATGATAACATGTAAATATTATATCGAGTATGAAATATCATCATCTGCCAAAGGAATTAGAACTACAACACAATGGAAGAAAAAAAATTAAGAAATATGAAGGAGGGTATTTTTGGATAACCATTATGTACCAAAAAGAATTGGTACCACCATGTCACAAATCCAAGAAGACAACACGAGGATACAAGTATGGCCAATAGAACATTTACAACATAATATATAAAATTAGATAGAAGAAGTAAGATACAAATAGAAGAATGATACAACATTTTGATTCCTTTAGAACCTTGTTCCAACAAGGGTTGTTTAAAGGAATCTAAACAAACACTAAGTAAAGACAATATTGGGGAAGCATGTCACAAAAAGAATGTTAGCATGAGTACTAATGATACTACTTTTGGAGAGTATCCTAGGCATTGGATAGTATTGACATGTTGCATTCATGACTATGCTTATCATTGATGTCAACATAGCATGGTTTCTGTAAAGATTGGTTGAGTAGCAAACAAAGATCTTAATGGAATGGATAGTCAATTGGTGACATCAGCAAGTGCACAAGCCCTAGTATTGCACATGTAAAGTTTTATATAGACTGTGAGTCGACAGTGCTATAGTAATTGTAATTAATTAATGATATTAATATAATTAACTAGGAAAGCCTCAAAGCTGACTCAAGAAATTATTTTGAAGTTATGGTATAAAGGAAAGATGTTTTCCTTGTTTGTATAGTGTGTGTGATAGTGTTATCAAGTGTGAAGTGTGAAAAGGAGAAGAGTATTTGAGGAATGTATGCAAGTGATCCAAGGGATTATTGGATGTGAGTTTTTTGATTTGGTTACAAGATCAAAAGGAGAAAAGGTCTAGTTGACAGGACATAAGAAGATAAAGGAAGTAATTTCATTTCTATTATTCTGCAAGGAATAATATAAAGATCATTTGGATAGTGGGTTCATTGGTCTTTCCCTTGAAGCTATTTTTGTAGTGGGTCTAGTTGTCTTCCACAACTCCTAATAGGGTTGGAATCTCCTAACAGAGATTCAAAGTCTCCTAATAGTGACTTATATGTATTGAATGTATTTATAGACTCCCAATAGGGTCTATCTTCTAACAAGGAATATTTATATTAGTACATCATCTTGTGGGTACCATCCCCATTCGAGTTTTCCCTCTAATCAAGGGTTTCCCTAGTTAATATATCTAATGTTATTGCATATGAGTATCTTTTTATGGTTTTTTATTATATTTCTCATATGGTTAAGGTTTAATATGGTTGATATTTGTGATGATAGTTGGAAAACTAATTCACCACCCCCCCTCTTAGTTATATTCATGGACTATATATTCTAGTAAGGAAAATACACAAAAAATCTATTATGATAGAGTAATCACTTCAAGAATTTTTCCCTCCTCCCCTATCTTAGTCAGTAGTAATAAGAGAAGGTGGATAACTTGCAAGAGGATCTATATCCAACACAATAGGAACAATAGCTAAATCTAAAGAAGGACCCTCTAAAGAGTCATTATGCTCAAGAGTATATGTAAGTGTAAGATGCATAGAAATCATGTTAGGAAAATCAACATAAGGATAAATAATCTCATGTATTTAAAGTATCTTCTTCATTTAAATTAATATTAATAGAGTCCAAACTAGGAATATCAGTTCTATCCATCTCATTAGTATGATTAACTTCCTCTACAAGTATAGGTTGATGAGAAGTGTGCATACAATATTTAGCACCATCCTAGTGGTTCTTTTAACATTCATGAGGATGCTAATTATGCTTATTTTTTCCATAAATTTTTTGAGAAGGAGGATCAATAACCATAGGTTCTTTACCTTTTGATGACACAAGAGGAGCAATAAGGAGGAGTTGAGAACTAGGAGGAGGAACCACACTAGGAGGATCAATAGATGCAAGAGGTAGTTAACTATTAGAAATATAAGAATAAAAAGAAAGAGGCATATAAAGTGTAGGAAAAATACCACAAGAAATATCCCTAGAAATACTCAACTCTAGAATTTTTCGATATTGATGATCTTGATAAGTGCAAACAATATAAACTTGATGAGTAGGACCCATGTAGTAGGAGTAGAAGACCAAAATAAATCAAGAGTAGCATAATGTTGAGGTCTAGAAGGGTGATAGAGACTATGATTAATCATCTTAGTCTCACCATCATAAGGAAATTTAATACATGGATGAATAGGAGAAGCAATAGCTTGCATAGAAGTTGACCAAGGTAAACCAAGATTCACTTGGAATTGATAAGAAGTATGAATAAAAAAAATTTCTATTTACCACTTCACCATAGAGATTAATAGGAAAATTTTAAAAAAACTTTATGAGGATACAAATGTTATTACAAGTCTAAATCCAAGTATCAATTGAATCATAGAAATCATCTAATATCAACATTAGTAAGCAAAATAGCAAGGGCTCTAGTACACTTACAATTAGGTTTAGGTTTGGGTTGATCATTAGATGTAGAAGGAACATGTTTCTTAGGTGGAGGTGGAGGTGGTGGTTTATCTACACTTTCCACATTAGTAATGGTATTATTATTCTTTTTCCATAAGATATCATAAGTAGCATTCACCTCAAGAGAAGAAGGAGGAGGATGTTGAACAATAGTATTAGTAGTGCATTGAGGTAAAGGATCGGTATAGATTAGAACATTTTGATTAGGAGGTGACACATATTTATTTCTAGTATCATGACCATCAAAAAATAAAGAGTTATATGTTGATATCCCTAATTTTTGTTGTCTATTAGTGTCAAACACTTAGTCATATATAAGTCAAAGTCAGACAGTCATCATTATGACCATGACCGAGTTACTCTATATAGGCTGAGTCATGAAAAGACTTGTAAATAATTATGTATATGTCAAGCTCAATAGGATCCAAGAAAGTCTTTTGTCACCAAGTACTTCCATATAAGCTGAGTTTAGTGAATGTCGAGTAGATAGAGCACATAGATGTCGAGTTATATAGAATGAGCTGAGTTAGTGTGTGTCAAGTAACACAGAGAGAACAAAAATTTCTTAAATGGTATAAAATTTGAGGCAAACCATTTTGAGATGACATGTACATGATATTTAATGATCATAGAGTTTTTTATAATGGCTTTTATGCATTTTGACATGGATCATTGATTCCTATAAAGGGAGGAAAACCAATCAGATGAAGAGGAAAAAAAGGGAAATGTCTAAAATACTCTACAAATGTCTTTAAATAGGTATATCCAAATACTATTTTATATACAGAGGATGATAATGCAAATTGTGTGAAGGAAGTGAAGAATTATGTGAAGGAATTAGGTTTTGGAGGTTGCAAGAGAAATTTGTAAAGAAACAAAGTTAGCAACCTAATGAAGTATTGAAGGAAAAAATAAGATATATTAGATAAGAGATCATATCATAAATTGGAAGAAGGAGATCCATAATCATAAATTGTAAGTGTAGACTGAAGGATAAGGTATTGAATCAATTTTGACATATTGAATTAGGGTAAATCTCTTAATAGAGTGGTTTTAACATACCTTTGTAAATCTCCTAACATAGTTCTTACTTCATTGTAAGTATTAAATCCTTTAATCAAGGAAAACCTCTCATAGGGTAGATCATTAGAAGTGAGCCAAATTTTTAGATATAAAAAGCTAACTTTGTTACTACAATAGTGAAGATTTGGGGGTGTCATCCCCACCCCATTTTTACCTTCACTTTAGAGGGTTTATGGGTTACCAAAATATTTTGTGTTATGTGTTTAAATTTCATGGATGTGATACATAGTTAGATTTATTTCAGCATTTGATATTTCAAGTTATGTTATGTATAAGCTAGATATGAGATGGTAAACTATATGATCAATGCAATCAAGATGTTTTGAAGAATAATTCTTTTATAGATCCTGATCCCCTCTCTTAGTATCTCAAATTCCTAATAAACATACAACAATAGAGTCAATCAAATCCTAAATCTTATGCTTCAAAGAATAGCATGCCACAGTATCATGTTTGGGTTGGTGATTATATTGACAAAAGGTTTTATGATTAAAGTGTGGATGTTATGTAGTAGAAGGAAGTGTAATTATATTAACACTAAAAAATCTAACCCATAATGGAATCTAGACTAATAAAGATGAGTAAACTTAAGATTCATCTGAAAAAAAGAGGTAGAATTAGTGGCACCTCAAGATGCAACAATTTCTTGTTCATCTACTTTATTCGTGGATTCAAGTTAATCTTGACATAATTGTTAGGTTTCTAGAAATTTTTTATGATTAGGTGTGGAATTAATCTTATCAATAGGTATATAATCCATTGGAGTGGTGCTCTAAAACCTGTAATCACCTAAAAATGGTCATCTAGACTATTAGCCCCCTTTTCAACATTTTGGCTAAATTAATTTAATCATTTACCTAGACCAAATTGCTAATAATAAATTTATTTGATTATAACCTTAGTTTGACTATGCTCTCCTAAGTTCATTATTTGATTAAAAGAACATGTCCCCTTTTAATTAAATAAAAGACCCCATTCTTCTAACCCACTTAAAGTGCACACATAAAGTCCTTTTTCTATTTTGCAATTAAAAGAAAAGGCTTTGTGACTTTTGTCTTATATGACAAGTCAACTTATATTCTATTGGTTGAGTTGTGTGTGCACATGGATCACTCCTATTTTTGAATTCAACCATTGATCATCCACCATCTTCATCTTGATCTCCACTATCCGTACATCTTTAAAAGGGAGAGAGCTTTCCCCCTCAAATTCATCCTCATTTGAATATTGTCATGCTGTAGGTTTTCTAACAGGTTTCTTGGGAGCTTTGTAGAGAACTTCTCATTTCTTGTCTCATTCTCTCATTCCATCATATTAGCATAAGATCGTAAGGCATTCTTAGCATATTTGCATGTTAGTTTAGCTTTAATTCTTGCAAATAATCTCACATAGCTTAATATTTGGTTTTGTAATACTCTCATACATGCTTAGAATAGCTGCATTTTGCATTATCATCTTAGCTTAGTTTCCATACTTGCATTGCATTCTTGAGGGATTCCCTGAAGATATTTGCACTCTTGCTCTTGTCTCAAAGAACCTCCCGTTGTATGGTTTACTAGTAAGAAGCACATTTCTAAGGCTTGGTTGAGAGCCTTCATCCTTGAATACTAGCTTCTTGCACTCTGTGGATAGGGAGCTCTAAGCCGACATCTAAACATTCTAACTCATGGAATTGTTTGGATAGAATGGTTTAGAGTGTGACACAAATCAAGTGTACAAAACCAACTGATTTGTAATTGATAATGATGAAGTGGTGCACTAAGTTTTGAAAAAGAACTAAAATTTGTAAGAAAAATCATATCTCTAATGTCTTTTTGTAAATTTTCAATAAATATATGCTAAATATCAATATTAAGCATAGGATAAGAAATATGAGCATGGAAATTATTAAATATACTAATAATATTAGTCACTCTCTCCTTATGACCTTGTTTACAATACATCAAACCAGTCAAAGAAATAGAAGGAGCAATATTATACTTAAAAAATTATATAAAGGCATTAGAAAGTTTATTAAAGGAATCAATCGATTAAGTTGGAAAAGAGAAATACCATTGCAAATATTTGTTAGGGAAGTGTAGACACTGAAAAATGGTTCGCATCTATGGCTTCATCATTTCTTCATACTAATTTGTCCCATTTTCTCATTCTATTAACTTTGATCTTTTTGTCAAATTGATTATACTTTATCATTTGTATCCTTCTTCACATCAATTTAATATCATTTCAAAACCATTTCATATCAACTCAGAATCACCCCAAATCAACTCAAAATCACTCAAAATCACCCCAAATCAACTTGGAATCACTCAAAATTAGTCCTAATCAGCCCAAAACATATCAAACATCCCAAATCAATCATCCTTTCTTTGATCCTAGGAATTGTTGTGGCTTTCAGTGCCTTGGAAACCTATCAATCTTATCAATTTGACCTTAGTACTGTCGTAGCTTTTAGTGCTAGGTCAAACTGTCATTCATGTCATTTGATCTTTGATGTTGTTGAGGCTTTCAATGTCAAATCATGGCATTATCAACCATTTTAATAATATTGATAGTGTTCGTCAATGTTATTATGATCAATCTTATCAATCAACCTCGATTCTATAGCATTTGCAATGTCAGTTAAATGTTACATATCAATAAATTCATATCATGCATCCTTGGCATGTTATCAACTTCAATAAATCAATCTAACCATGTCTTTGGTCTACTTGTCAACATCTCATTCGATCTATATCATCATCACATTTTCATCAAAGGATATAGTCACATTCATTTAATTAATTTGGCAAATCATTTACTAATTTTCTCTATAGGATTAAATAACCCATAATTTAATTCTACTATGCTTACTAATTATTCTTCCTAATTATCATCCTCAATTCATTAATTTTATTAGTTAATTGATTCATTATCCATCAACACCAGGAGATACTCTAAGACTCATACTTTGTCTAGATTTTTGACTAAATTCAAAGGTTTTGGGGGTTCAAAATGGTGGTGATGCTGAGTAGATATGTGATATGGAAAATTCCTATGATGCAAAATGGGATTTTGGGTCCAAGATGTGTTTTTGGGTCAAGTGTAGAATGAGGAGGTACAGAGGCTCCTAGATGTAGTTTTGGGGTCCTAAAGTGTGGTTTGGGGGCCCAGAATGGTCATGAAGGTGCCCAAGTGCACCCTAACAATGTATACTACATCAATGATTTAGTTGGTAAGTTTTGGATGTAGTTGGTAGTTTCTCAGTGCAATTGGTAAGCTAGAATGAAGGTTTTCTTATTTTGAGTGGTATGGTTACCAAAGTGATATGCCAGGAAGCTAAGATGCTAGGGTTCATGTTAGGATGGGTTGGGAGATGCAAAAAATATTTTATGACCTAAAGAATGATGTTCTAAGTGAAGGTAATGAAGACTAGGTGATGCAAAATGTCGATCTAGGCAAGCTAGTGCAAGGGGAGCTAACCAGGTACCTAAAGAGACAATTGAAGCCCCAAAATGTTATCTGGAATCCAAAACTAGGTTTGAGGGCCACCAAGTGCACCTAGAAAGTTCAAACTACATCAATGATTTAGTTGGTAATTTGTGGATGCAGTTGGTAATTTCAGGATGTAGTTGGTAAACTAGGTTGAAAGTAAAGCAATTTTGAGAGCTATTATTTCAGGATTGATGTCACAAAGAGGTAAATAGTAGGGGACAGTGTTAAGACTAGTATGAATGCTCAAAATTATGGTTAGAACACTTGGAATGATGGTTAAAGTGGTTAAGATGATAAATAGGTATGCAAAGATGCAAGGTGGTGAATGCAAAGTGCTGATTTTGAGATGGAAATGCAAAAAACTGAGGTAAACTAAACCAAAATGGATGCAATATGAAAGGTAATGGATGCTAAATGAGGACTAAAAGGTTCAATATGAAGTCTATATGATGCAATTATGAGGCCTAGACTAGGGTGAATGCAAGTGGAGTCTATGCAAGGATGAGATCTATGTTTTGCCAAGCACGTTTAGGGGCACAAGTTGCCATGTTTTCCAAAGCTTGAATATGTTGAACCAAAGTTTGGACAAATGTTGAAATTTTTTGACAATGTGAAATTTTTGGAGAAGTGTTTTCAAGTTTCCAAGTTGTAAGTTTGAATGTTGTCTATTATCTTGATTATGTTTTATACACACGCAAGAAACATTAAGACAAGAATAGTTGTTGTTAAAAGTGAACAAGCACACCACAACCTAGGCTTTTAGGAATGTATCCACTAAATTCCTACTTGAACCAAAGTTTAGCTATGCTTATCTAGAGTGGACAACCTAGGATCTTGGCACCATAGGCTCCCCCTTATAGTGCACTCACTTCTCAAGGATACCAAGATCTGCTTCCCAAGGGACTGTTGCCTCTACTAAGGACCACAAGAATGTAGGATGTCTTCATGGGCATGGGTGACCCCTTGAGCTAGTGGATAGAAAGGATTTTGGCCACTAAAACATCATTTTTAGTAAGGGCATTTTTTTCAGCAAGTGAACGATAAACTTTTTTAGAAGGTGTCCCAGCCCTAAGAATTGGGGTTTGATGCACCTCAAGGGTACTGGAGGAGAGCTATCATGCAACAATACTATCGACATGTATTTTTATCATAATTGAGTTTTATATAGTAGTTGGAATGTTGACCTAGCTTTTGGCCTGTTATCGGTCAGAGGTTGTCCCCTGGCATACCCAATATCGAGTATCTTGGTCCAAGGTAGGCCTCCTATAGAAGTTACACAAATTTCTCTTACATCCAAGATCCATGAATGGAAAGGGGAGAGGATATGTCCAATGTAACTCCTAGAGTTTAAAACACTATAGACATGCTAGGCAGAAAAGAAAAAGTTCATTTTAAGCACCAAATGAAGTGTTATCTAATCTAGGAAATCCACACACATGGTTTTGACAAGCACACAATGGTCTTCAACAATGTCCTAAAAATAAAGCATTAGTAGTATATTATGATCATGTCTTCATCCCATTATTTCCACATGCTACAAGTAGACCATTAGTAACACAAAATCATCTAATCTATGCTCTAGAAGTAAATGGAAACCTTACATGCAAATTTTGATTGATGTGTGTGTTTCTTGTGAATAAGGTGTGCTCTGAAAAAGTAGATTGCACCCCAAAAGGAAAAAATGTCTTAGAACACCCCCAAGTGCACCTGGATAGTGAAAATTACATCAATGACATAGTTGGGGCCTAGTTGGGTGCAGTTAGGAGGTTAGGTGCAAACTGTGGGGAAATGGTGTCTGAATAAGACCCAGAAACTAAATTTTTTTGACACCTATACTACCAAGTGTGCCCAAATAGTGTAGAATATGTCAATGACATGGTTGGTAAATTTTTGATGTAGTTGGTAAATTAGAAACAATAGAAAGGGGTTTTGGTGGCTTCCAGACTCGTAAAACTACTCCTAGGGGTCCCAAGTGCACCCTGACAGAGCAGAGTGCACCCTAGGACAAAAAGCTAACAGAATGCATGAAACAAGAGCATACAATCATGTTACTAGACCCCCTAATTAATCTAGGTGTGAAAAGGAAGAGCAGATAGTCATTATACCCTTCTAGGTGAGCTCGTTCCTTGCACCTACAAGCACAAAACAAGAAAACCCAAGTTAGATAAGCATGTTCATGTCAGGTTCACCAAATGCAGTAATTAGAAAATGGGTTAAATGCATAACATACTATGAGAAAATCACAAAACTCAATCAACATACGTTAGCACCCACTAGTCTGCCATGAAATCCAAACTAATCAAAAGAAGAAAACACAAGGTTAGAAACCCCCTCTTTCATTTGTAGTTCCCATGTCCTTCTTTCTTCTCCAAATGATGTAGCTCCAAAGTTGCCTATAGTGCACACAAAATTGAAGAAAAAGTCTATGATATGGATAATGCCATGAGAATACTAGAAGTGTGATTTTAGTGTGAGAGAAAGAATGCAAAATACAAAGAAACTAGGGACTCAAAGACTCAAGAATTATGACTTCAAGGACTTAAGGAATTAAGACCAGAAATGAGAGGGAGAATTCTCATTTTATAATTGTCATGGAGGATGAGAGCCTTGGATTTTTCACCCATAGATATGCGATGTGGAAAGAGATCTCTTTGAGAATCCATGATGCATATGATAAAATGCATCATAGATATGCGATATGGAAATGATCCTAATCTTGACTAATCTTTTTATCTTTTCTTATCATTTTCTTTGGTCAAAATCTATCTATTTATTGATAGATTTGACCTTGTCATCTTTTATCAATTTGATCTTTTCATCCTTTATCGCTTTTTGGTCAAGATCCAAAGTCCTTTATCACAAGTTTAAACTCCTAGACAAAATACTTTCTAAAGGTTTTACCTAAATTCAAAACTTTCCTTATACCCTTGTCATTTCATTATCATATTCTTAGTGTTTGTCAACATCATTTTGACTTACCCTAGTGGTATATCCCCTTCATCTTGCATTGATCAAAATCCTAGCATCATTTTCATTACCAAACCCTATCAAATTGTCCATCAACCAAATTGCCTTCTTGAGAATTTACCCTCATTTTGCATATTCCAAATGTCATTATGAACCCTAGAACACCATCATTTGCATAATAAAACTTGCATACACCTACCTTTACTGTCATTAACAAGTCCAAAACATAACCCTAATTGTCATTTTGCATACCTTAGAGTCATTTTCATACCCTCTAGTCAAACTTCAAAATGACACTTTACATTCGCATTTGCATAATATCCCTAGGACATTTGCACTTTTCATGTCAAAAACCTAATTCATTTAGAATTTCCTCACATTTCATAACATCCCTAAACACTTAAAAATCCCAAAAACACTCATATCTTGCATACCCACATCTTAATTATCAAGTTTTGACCTCTTTTACCAAATGCAACCTTGTTTTACCAATTGTTCACTTCAAAGTGCGTACTTGGTATTTTTAGGATGCAATTGGTAGTTTTAGGATGCACTTGGTAATTATGTGTTTTATTCTAGGTTCTAGAACCCTAATCTACACTTCCACACCTTGCATTCATCCCAAGACCTTAGGAAACACTCTAAACCATTCAAAACACTCAAAATTTTCATTTTAGGCACCCTAGCACCTCTGTTTACCCATTGCCTGCCTCTTACTTACCAACTACTACTTTTAGGCCCCCAATTGTGTCATGGATGCACTTGGTACTATTTGAGCACAATTGATACTTTAGGTGTGCACTTGGGAAGCAAAAAAGTCCATTCAGGTTTTCCTTCATTGCATTTACATTCTTAGGTATCATGCCATCACTTACTAGAACACAATCAGCTCAAAGACCTGAAGACATTTACCAACCATTGTAACCAAAACCTCATAAATGCAACCAAAACCTCATCCATGATAGAAGAAGGGCAAGAAAACTCAATTGACATTTGACAAAGACCAAATCAAGGCGTCAATGCAACCAAAACCTCATCCACGACAGAAGAAGGGCAAGAAAACCCAACTGACATTTGATGAAGACCAAATCGAGGTGTCACAACCATTACTTGAAGACCAAAGACATCAATGCAACAAAAACCTCATCCACAATAGAAGGGCAAGAAAACCCAACCGACATTTGACAAAGACCAAATCGAGGTTTCACAACCATTACTTGCAAACCCCTTGAAGATGTATTTGCAAGATCATCATAATCAAGCTATGACACAACAAACCATGAACAATGCACCTACCATGAGGTTTCCTTCAAAAACTTCCCCCACACATGGGATAGTTCAATGGAGTCTTAACATTGAACTTATATTTGTGTCGATACCATCTAGAGGAGGAAGTGTGCCAACCACACCCGAAGATGAACAATCACACTCCTTCAAATTCTGTCAACCTAACACAAGTACCTTCCACTATTACACATCAAACATATAAGAAGGTATTGTACACCTAAATGATGACTCTGACACTGACTATGGCATCACTAATGAAGAAATGGGTAAGGCATGTCAAGACAAAAAAATTCATAAGAACTTTAAACTTTTGGCAGCCCAAGAAATTGTCAAATTCAACCCAAACATGGAAGGACCTAAGTCCAAACATCAAACCAACACAACCATTGAAAACATACAACCCATGATAAGTTTGGACTTAGATAAGGGAAAAAAACCTTCAAAGTTTTCAAACACGATAATGGCACCTATAAATTCCCATCAAGAATCAACCATCAAAATCCTCCAAAGTACATTTGAACACATCAATGTCAACCCCTTGTTCGATGAAATACCACTAATTCCTAAACACCCCAAAAGGACATTAAGACTTGATTTTAGCCACATGATGCAACAACAAGATGCACCTAAAGGGACTTGTGCTCTAGGGATGCCATACATACCTTCTTTGGAGGCAAATCAACAAAGTGCACCATTGCTCCTAACCCTACCAAGTGGTATGACATCACATGTTACGAAGCCTCCCATGAGTACACTATGTGCAACATCAACCACAAAAATCCCTATTGAGGTGAAAAGGAAAGTCCTTATTGAAATTAAACCCATTCCCAATAGGAACACATCTCATAGTCAAGTCAATATGATGTCACAAGGAGGAACCTCTAACACACAAAGGAGCCAAAGCAACAATACAACCATGACAATCAAAGACATAACCAACTACCCCAACAACATCAACTTGCGATGGTCCAAGGACCTAATCTCTCCAACACATATCCAATGTATCAACAAAAACAACCTCAATTGGTGCAAACATCCAACATCCCTAATATGCGGTCCAACATAAACCCACTTGACTTCCATGCAATGTATCAACAACAATTCCAACAACAACAAGCAATGTTTGCTCAACAACAAGAGCAACTCAAGCAACAGTTGGAATACCAAAGATGGCTTGAGAAAAAAATTGCATATCAACAAAATTTGTTACAAAAACAACATGTGCCACAACGACCTCAACAAATACCTCTACAACAACAAGCATGTACATGGTCTCACATACAACCAACAAAGGTATCCCAAAAACAAATGCCACACATGGCACAACAACAACATATGGTACATCAATAGCAGTCAATCCTACAAAAAATGCCACATCAAATACCACAACAAGTACCCCAACAATAGGGACCTTTCTATCTTCAAGGTGCCAACATACCTCCACCACCTAGTGACATATCACCAGACTCATCAGACACAGAAATGTCAAAACTGACTAGACATAGCTCCCACCATAGCAAATGGTCTACTCATAGGCACAATAGACTTGAAGGAAAGACTATCACACAAAATCCCAATGAAGAGCTATTACAATAATTCAAACAACTTTCCAAACAAGTCAAGGCATTGGGAGTCCAAAAGAAATAGGCTCTATATATAGAAAGGGACCTACGTCCTAATCCATTTGACAAAAGTCTATATATGCCTCCATTCCCAAAACATTTTGAGGCTCCAAGGTTTGAAAAATACTGAGGAAAAGGAAACCCTATTGATCACATCCAAGAATTTTGTGCCTCATGTACTAAACTTAGTGATGAGCCCACTTACCTCATGAGATTGTTCCCTCATTCTCTAGGTGGACCCGCACTTGAATGGTACTCCAAACTTCTTGGTAATATCAAATCCTGGTCGAAACTCATAGGCAAATTCATATCCCACTTTATCTTTAACATTATGAATGAAGTGACACTTTTTGATTTGTGCTTGACTAAACAAAATATAGGAGAACCATTCATCACATTCTTACTTTGCTAGAGAAGCTTAGTCAGTCAATGCTCAGTAGACATTCCTAAAGAACAACAAGTAAACTTGTGCATTGAAAATTTAGTCCTGGACTTATTGTATGAACTCAAAATCAAGAGCCCAAGAACTATTTCCAAACTGATGAAAAATGGGGCTAGTATTGAAGATGCTCTTATTTGTAAGGGAATCCTCAAGATAAACAAAGAAAAAACAAACACCAGTTCCTCTAATGACAAGCCATAATTTTTCTCCAAAAACAAGAATGTGACTAATGATGGTATTGTGGATGTCTGCATGATTAGCACAACGCAACCTCAACTGACTTTGAAAGGTGCAAATCCTAAAATTCACAAACATTTAATCAAACATCAGCCCCATAATAGAAGACCGAGGCTTCCGTGCAAGACAAACCTCAGAGACATCCTAGAACCAAGGAAAAAAAATTCACACCATTGGGGATGCCTCTTAAGACTGAATTACAACAATTACTGAGTAATAACTTCCTACAATTACCCCCAATCAAAGATGAACCGTTAACTAAAGTAGATTGGTGGGATGACAAAAAATTATGTGATTACCATAGCACCAAAAGACATAAAACCTCATGATGCTTCCAATTGAAACATGCCATACAAGATCTTATTGATGATGGTGTAATCACAGTTGATCCATCACTATTAGAATCCAAATTTGACCACACTATCTTCAAAGATCCTTCGGGTAATCATGACAAAGAGAAGCCCTCTAGTTCAAACTCAAACTCACAAGCTAATGTGAATTACACATGCATGGGATATGACTACATTGTCAACTGTTTCAATGAGTCAGATTCCTACATATCCATATTCACTTTAAAGGTTGAAGATCCTCATTGTACTATCACTACACATCATAGCAAGATCACCCTACCTAGAGCCCCATCTAGACCTACTACTTCTACTAGACTTGCACCCCCTAGTAGACTTGCTGCTCCTACTTCATTTGATTATAGCCTTTTTGAATAGCTTAGAAAGACCCCTACGCAAATATCCATCTTGGACCTACTACGTGCATCTCCCCAACACTAGAAGATCATGGAGCAAGCCCTTAAAGAGTCAATAGTCCTAGATAACATGGATGTTGCCCAGTTCCAAGCCATGGTTGGGAACCTATCTGCCTCACCACATATCACCTTTTCCCATCAAGATATTCCTAAGGACAAACCTAACCACAACGATCCCCTTCATCTTGAAGTCTTCATCGATAATACCAAAGTTAGATGTGTCTTAATAGATGGAGGAGCAAAACTGAACATCTATACTCTTAAGGTTGTCAAAGGTTTGGGTTATTCTAAAGACGATGTAGATCCCTCTCAAAGAATCAAAATAAAATCTTATGATGATGGTGAATGCTTCTCCAAGGGCATCATCACATTACCTATCAGAGTTGGCCCAGCTACTAAAGACACATTGTTCCATGTCCTAGATATTGAAATGAACTGCAACATGATACTGGGATGCCCTTGGCTTCATGCTATGAAAGTAGTCCCTTCTACATATCATCAATGTCTAAAGTTTTCCTATGACAAAGTGGAGGTTACCATCCTTGGCAATCTAGATCCTTTCCATTTTTGTGCCAATCTAAGACATACTACTACATACCAAGTCCCAACAAACAATGAAACATGACCCACAAATTCCTCTAAGTATGTGGATGCTAATATACTCCTTAGTAAGGCCAAGGAAAAAATGAAAATTGAAGACAATGGGTGTGGAGACTACTTTATGTGTCAAATCTCTCACATTAGGGAGTCACTACTTTCTCCCCTATCTTATGGTAAATCACAACTATTGCAAGACCAACACTCTGAGATCGGTACACAAAATGCCACTCCTATCAATGAGAATACTTTTGTTTGTATGGAGAAAGCACAAGCAAAACAAAAATCAGCTTTGATATCTCCTAGCAAGTATGGACTTGAGTTTACTATCATGCAGAAACAAGGTTATGATGGCTATAGAAATCTGGGATCTCAGAAACAAGGAATCATTGAACCTATCACTACAAAAGGATGACCTCCTAATTTGGGGCTTGGATTTAAACCATTATGAATATGTCCTCCTAGTACTATGGTACCTACGTGTAAGACTATGGATGTTTTGAATGATGAAAAGGCATCTGAGGATATCCCACCTGAAACCAACAATCCTCTCACTTCTGAGCATAACCCAAATGATACCATGGAATCTAATGCCCATATCCATAGCTTTAACCAAAGCCCATTTAGCATTGATGATGACACCCCCTCAAGTTATCCTAAACTATTGGATTGGGACCAACATGGGCCACCAATTTTTGATTGATTTGACAATGATAACACTCTTATAACAAACATTGAAATCTATGAAGGCATTATGATTGACAATCATAAAGAAGAAATTTCTTCTAAAGAGAACACATTGGCATATATTAGGGAGCCAACTCCACCTTCTAGTTACAAAGAAAAAAGAGAAAAAGATAGCTAGCATAGGCCTCTTGGTGAAAATCAAAAGGTGCCATTAGACTGTGAAAAATCAAAAGCTAAGTAGCTCCCAAGGACACAAAATGGAAAAGTTGATGGCATGAATATTAGTGTTCCATTTTTCACAATGCCACGATGTTTTTCGAAGCTCTCTAGATTAGCATTCATGTGGAAGTTCATTGGTCTCAAACCTCCCAACCCTCCCTTATATCCAGTTGTTTGTCCCTAAATCCAGCTACCTAATTTTCCCAACACCCAAGCTCAAATATTTATCCACCAAGCCTTTGCATATGTCATCATCAAAGACATCCCATACAAAGAATCCTTTGACCCATTTATCCTCAAATGCCTTGATTTGTAAGAGGCAGACATTGTCTTACATATAGTACATGATAGTATATCTTAAGGCCTTTCTAGTGGTTTGATTTTAGCTACAGACTCAAAACAAACCCTACATAGTTATGGTCAGTCATGGACCCTAAGATTATTAGCTAGCAGCAGCAATAACAGATTTCTTCTCAGCATTTGTTAGCAATGTTCTTGATTCTATCAAAAAGTCCTAAAAAAATATTAAAAAAAAAGCAAAATGTCCTGAAAAAAGTGAAAAAAGTGATGAAAAAATGGATGCCTTGATGAAAACCTAGCAAACAGCCATCTTGGCACGAAAATTTGGGTCAAGAGAAAAATTTGTCCAAAAGTGAAAACCTGGCAAATAGGCACTTTGGACAAGTACTATGGTGAAAACCTAGTAAACAGGCACCATGTGTAATCAGTTGTTGCTCCTCCATCTATTAGGATTCCATCTAGTTTTTCTCCCTCTATCATTCCTTGATCATATCCTTCATATTGCAAGACATCCCTAGTACCTTATCATGGCTTATGATCTGGTTAATGTCCTTTGTTATCTTACCAAGCATTACCAGTCTGTACACACTCTATTATTGGCCTTTGTACATAGTTTGCATCTTGTCTAGGGGCATATTACCTACATGATGCACAAGTTTGAACTTGAACTAGGGGAATATCCCTAAGCACTTTTTATCCATTGGACCTATCGCATAACGGATTGGAGTTAACACTTGTATATGCTTATATGATCTTGAAAAAATCCTAAAAATTCAAATACAATCTTGAAAAAATCCTAAAAATCCTAAAATGTCCTGAAAAAATCTATAAAAATCATATAATGTCATGAAAAAAGCACTAAAAATCATCAAATGATCCTAAAAAAAATACTAAAAATTCAAATATGATCCTAGAAAAAAACCCTAAAAATTGTAAAATGTTCTAAAGAAATTAGTCACACAAAAACATCAAATATCCTCACAAAAGCCTAAAAATCATAAAACCCCTCAAAAAGTTGCAATAAACCTTGTACATATTCACTGTGGATAACCATCCCTTTTGTGTACACACTTGCACTTTACAAATTGAAACTCAAAGCACTACACTTTCATGACAATCACACTATCCGAGCAATGTGAACTGACAGTCAATCTAACATGTTACCATGAAACTATCAACTAAATCCACAACTAGAACTATCACATCAACACGTTGAACACCATCTCAACACCTAAAAATATTTAAAAAGAAATTAATAACAAACAAGAATGGTTGTTGGCTCATGCTATTTAGTGAGTGATTTATTTTTTGGTTTGTTTTTCTTTGATCATGTTCCTATGCCACTCGATGATATAAATTGATCTATGAGAGTGGTTGGGATGGCTCATGGTCATCTTTTGTTATTTTTGTCTATTTAAATGTATCTTTGAGAATCTAGGGATGGTACATATGCCTCAGGAAGGACAAGGTCATTTTCTATCTGTATCATACTTGTTTACACAAAAGGATTGCATTTACACTCTGGCCCTTTATGCCATAATGCATTGCATTCCATTTGCCATATCAAAATAAAGCTCCATTTGACATATAGTGCACTTTACAAAAGAAAATAGTCTTCTCATTGTACTAACAATTCTTCATCTCATCTCTTCTGTTTTCTACATCTTCTTCATCTGCTACCTTGGTCTCGTACTCTGATACACAAAAAGCATTGCCATCTTGCATTCCTGCATGTGTCCAAAGTCCAAAATGATCCAAAGCAATAAACATGGCATTCAAATTTCATTTGCATCCATTTCATTTCATTTACATCCATTTTGTATCATTTTCATTACGTTAGGCATTCATTCATGAGAAAAATATGTGGCAAAAATAAAAAGATGGCATTTCCTACGCATAACACATGATAAATCAAACACATGATGTCATCATATATAAGTCCACACAAAAAAACATAAATACATTCATATAAAAACTCTAAAGCATATCCATAATTCATCTCATATAGTCATCATAATATAAGACCATCTCATAAATGTCTCACAAAGGTATCAGAGTACATGACCATGGTTTACATCAATACTAACTACTTGTAGGCATGAACCATGAAAGAGAAAAATAGACATAGAGTGGCCCCTCTATATGTGAGTCTGTCAGTGTCATGTCGTGCTATCCCTAGCCTCGTGGCCTCTATCTAGCCTCGAGGATGATCGCTCTTCTCTCTATGATGGCCCCATAGGCCCCATCCCTCTCGCACTGCTTTGTGTCCTCTGTGTCTTGTGGGAATGAGATCTTGATGTACGAAAACTCTCTACACTCTGTCCTGGTTGCACCACCCTCTCATACTGGTCTCACCAATACTGTGCCTCCATGTGAACCTTGCTCATCATCATTGCTAGATCTCAGAAGTTTTCATCTCTGATGCTACTGATGAACCCTTGAGACTCCTACACTACTATCTCTGCCCTGTGCACCATTGCATCTCTCTCAGTCCTCGCTTGATTTCTCTCTACTATAATTGCATCCCTCTCTCCCACCATGACATCCCTCTCTACCAGAACCTAATCTAACTAAATCCATAGCCCTCTGATCACTTCCATCAACTCTACCTTACTAGGCCCTGCCTCTACTGGTACTAATGTTATCCCAGTGTCCTCCACTAGATCCTCGTCCAAATCCATCGCAATTGCATCCCTATCCTCCCAATACTCCTCCTCATCCTCTCCCTTGTCATCATCTCCAATGCCATCCCACCCCCACTACCTCTACCCTCCTCATCATCTCCCTCCTCCTCTCCCTCAACACCCTCCTCATCAACCTCCTCAACATCCTTATCACCACCCCCTACATTACCCTCAGAATCCTCATCCCATCCTCCTCTTACTCTCCTCCCTCCTCATCATCTCCCTCATCATCCTCATTAGCATCATCCTCTCCCCCATAACCCTCATCAAATCCCTCCTCATCCTCTCCCCCATCCTCCTCCTCATCATCCTCCTCATCTTGTGGCCTCCCTCAGGGTACTAGTACTGCTGGATCTGTTAAAGGTCTCAGTCGATGTGGTGCAAACCACCTATCATATGTTACTATCGTGCCTACATCCACTATATCTGCTATTGCCCCCCATAGTCTTGGTTGTAACTCTTCTAACTATGCATATGCTACCTATGTCCAGATAGGTGGTCCCCACTCTTGAATCTCTCCTCTAGATCAAGAAAACACTTCTAACCCTATAGGTACATCCTGTGTCTCCCCAAACTATCTCTGTACCCACTCTGGTAGGTACATCTCTATAACTAGGTGATTGATCACTGTGTGTCCTATGAGGTAGTGCTCTTGCCGACAGTAGGATAAGTGGATGTCATCATCATCCCATCTAGGGAAATCTCTGTATGGTCTCCATATGAACTGTGTCATCATGTCTATCTGATGGTGAAAGTATCTAGCATATCCCAATGGTCCTTGGGCTACGACACCTCTATAGATATAAGCATATGGCATATCATCTACCAACACTTTCTCTACTAGAGGCCTAAATACTGCAATATACTCATAGGCCCAGATCTATAATAATGTGCTACTAGTGCTAAAGGATAGTCCTCCTCTATACACTACCTGATGCAAATAATAATATAACATCCCCAACATGCATGGGCCCCAAGCAAACATAGTGCCCTCCATAATCATCTACTCAGGTACTCAATCCCATCCAATTGGGAAACTATGTCCTCATCTATTTGGTATTAGAAATTCACTAATCACCTAGAAAATCACAACTATCAGCCACTCATGGTGTGCCACCAATAAGTCCCATCCGATCTCATAGTCTCGAATCCCTAGCTCTGCATCTTCGCATCCAAATAGTCGATGTAGAGCTGCTCACCTTGTAGCTGGGTCATACATAGCTAACTCTCCATGGATAGGGATCCTAAGGATGTGACATGTATCCTCTAGTGTCACAGTCACCTCCCCAGTCAGTAGGTGGAATGAACTTGTCTCTGAGTGCCACCTCTATGTCAAAGCTGTCAACGGAGCACTGTTCCCCCTCACCTCTGGCATAAATGTCACATGATACAATCCTAACCTAGCCAATATCCCTCACTCACTGGGTGTCATCTAATAATGTAATTCAAGGCTCTTTGGCCTATTTCCCCTTATCCATAGCAGGGTCAGCCCCTCCTGCATAATCATATAGCCTATGTTAATCTCCTAAGGTTTTACATCCAGTTTACCCTACTTTTGACCTAAGTTTGACTTAGTTTGACTAAGTTTGACTTTTATAAGCATGTTTGACTATGTTGACCTATTTTTTGAACTCTTTCTAGGGTGTTGAACATGTTTTCCAAGTTTTAGATCATTTTGAGCTCATTTGCATCATTTTGACCCTATCCCTATCCATCGGTCAACCTTTTTCCTTCTATCAAAGCTAAGTTTGACCAAGTTTGACCTTTTTCTTACTATCCTAGCCTTAGTTAACCTATTTTTTCAACTCTTCCTATTTTTTTCAACATGTGTTTCAAATTTTGGGTCATTCCAAGTCCGTTTGCACCCTTTCAGGCCCTTTGCACGGTTTTATGTCAGCATTTACCTAAAATTTGACCTATATCTGCCCTATGTTTAACCAAATTCTAAGAAATTTGACCACCTTTGACTGAATTTTATCATGTTTCTAACATCCCCTAAGGGGTATTGTAGCCTTTGCCAAGTTTTGGCTTGATTTGGGACCATTCACACCCCAATCGAAGCTTTGGTGCATCCTAGGGTGCAGTTGGGGTTCCCAGTTGCATCATTGATGCCATTGGTCATACCAACTACATCATTGACACAATTGGGAATTCCAACTACATCATTGATGCACTTGGCTGCATTTTGGGTGTAGTTGGGGCATTTTGAATGCCCCACCTGGCCCCGGGACCCCTGTTTGACCTAGTTTGACCCCCATTTTCCCCTGATAGATTCCTAAGTGCCTAAAAAGCATGGAAAAGTAGTAAAAAACATGAAAAAGAATAGAAAGTACAAAGATGGCCTCGATGTGATCACTGAAGGTCTAGCATCTGCCTACCATCGGAAGGTCTGCACCTGTTCACCACGATGTGCTCCCTAGGTAGTCAATCCATTCTCCTTGCTCCAAAGCTCTTTTCTTCCAAATGAGAGAGTGAAAATGACCTTCAAAGCCCTCTCAAAGCCCTTTTATAGCTTTTTTCTACCTAGATGGATGTGCATGAGGTCTTTTCTATGTTGGTTGTGGTGTCCTTTTTCACTTCGAAGCCCATAACTTTCATGTTTTAACTCTAATTTTTGATCTGTCAGTTGCTATGGCTTTATTTTCCCATTATCAATGAAATTGACCTATAATATGCCTATGTTGGTCAATTTATTGAGGGGGAATAAATATATACCACATTGTTGGGGCATGCTTTTATGGCTTTTCTGTTAGCATTCTTTAACACAACGCTCTAAATCACATTGTATTAAAGAGGGGCAAAATGTAGATGCTCAAAAATGGTTTGCATCTACGACTTCATCATTTCTTCATACTAATTTCTCCCATTTTCTCATTCTACTAACTTCCATTTTTTGGTCAAATTGATTATACTTTATCATTTGTATCCTTCTTCACATCAATTTCATATCATTTCAAAACCATTTCATATCAACTCGGAATTAGAATCACTTGAAATCACCCCAAATCAACTTGGAATCACTTAGTATCAGTCCTAATCAAATTGGAACATATCAAACATCCCAAATCAATCATCATTTATTCGATCCTAGGTATTGTTGTGTCTTTTAGTGCCTTGGAAACATATCAACCTATCAATCTTATCAATTTGACCTTAGTACTATCGTAGCTTTCAGTGCTAGGTCAAACTATCATTCATGTCATCTGATCTTTGATGTTGTTGAGGCTTTCAATGTTGAATCATGGCATTATCAACCATTTTAATAATATTGACACTGTCCTTTAATGTTATTATGATCAATCTTATCAATCAACCTCGATCCTATAGCATTTGCAAAGTCAGTTAAATGTTACATATCAATCAATTCATGTCATGCATCCTTGGCATGTTATCAACTTCAATCAATCAATCTAACCATGGCTTTGGTCTACTTGTCATCATCTCATTCGATCTATATCATAATCACATTTTTATCAAAGAATACGGTCACATTCATTTAATCAATTTGGCCAATCATTTACTAATTTTCTCTATAGGATTAAATAACCCATAATTTAATTCTATTATTCTTACTAATTATTCTTCCTAATTATCATCTTCAATTAATTAATTTTATTAGTTAATTGATTCATTATCCGCAAACCATGGAAATTTACAATTTCCTAAGTTCCATTTTCCATCATTAATTCCATTTTCTACTAATTCTTATTTTGTGGAATAAAAAGATTTTTAATTCAAATATTCCATAGAATATTGCATCATAGTGACACTTGGATATGACACCTCGTGGATTACCCTTTCATACTTGGATAAGATTTTTCATAATCAAATATTCTTATTCTCTTACGCATGTCCTTATTTGGCTTATTTGTCATAGATTCTTGGCTTTAAGTGGGCTTGAGGTGTCTTATGATGTGTCATAGATTCTCTTCCACATTTAGCCAAGTTTGACTTCCATGCATCATAGAATCTTACAATTGGCATATTTTTTCATATGTGTCATGGATTCTCAAAGGAATCTCTTGCCACATCGCATATCTAAGGGTGACAAATCCAATGCTCTCATCCTCCATGCCCATTATAAAATGAGCACTCTTTCTCTCATTTTTAGTCCTAAAAGTCCTTAGGTCATAATTCTTAGATCCTTAGCTTCTAATTCTTGAGTCTTTGAATCCCTAGCTTCTTTTCATTTTCATACCCTTTCTCTCAAGCTAAAATCACACTTCTAGTATTCTCGTGGCATTATCTCTATCATAGACTTTGCTTCAATATTGTGTGCACTATAAGCAAGTTGGAGCTACATCATTTAGAGAAGCAAGAAGAACATCAGAGCTACAAATGAAAGAGGGGGTTTCTAACCTTGTGTTTTCTTCTTTTGATTAGTTTGGCTTTCATGATAGACTAGTGGGTGCTAATGTATGTTGATTGAGTTTTGTGATTTTCTCATAGTATGTTATGCATTTAACCCATTTTCTAGTTACTACAGGAAGTTACAATCATAGTCATTATATAGAACTTGGAAAGTCATAAGATGTGTCACAAGATCACCTTTACCATTATAGATGTCAAGGCGAGGCATATAAACCTATTGAGGAGTAGTGGTATGGATAATTTCAAAAGACAAAGGACTACCCATATTACATGTAGGAATGTTAAACTTAGATTGAGTAAAAGAAATAATTTTTTGTTATAAGGAAGACATAATCTCAAAAAGAATAAGGATAGTAGAATCATTAGGAGAAATAGGTGGCACAAGAACATTTGATAAACTAGGAAAAGTGTATGAATCAATTGGAATAGACATAACTATGGGTGGAACATTAGGAACCATGGTAGGAGGATTAGGATAAGTGAAAGGAACACTATTATATAAAGGTTGTGAAGTTGGAAAGGAAATATGAAAAATACTCATAGGGAAAGAAGGAATAGGAATATTGTTAAGAGGATTAGATGCTTGAATAGAAGTAGTCACAATAGGAGCAACATAACACCACTAAATTTGGACTATCTCTCTTGCGATGGTAGGCCATCGCAATTTCAATGGCCACCTGTCAGATAAGCGTTGGACTTTTCTTGTCACAAATTGTGATGGCAAGGCATTCATCACAACTATGATAGATAAAGGTTTCATAAATTGGAACATGCAAGGGAAAGAGTTTGTCTTCTTCCTCCCACCTATGACTGTATAAGATTTTAGTCTATCATTGGATTGATGACTAGCTATCAAAGATTTTTGTCAAAATTGTGATGACTATGCAATAGGTGTGTTGTGGAAGTGATGTTTATCTATCAACATAGTAAGTCACAATTTCGATAGGGATCTAATAGAAATGTTGTTAGTGTGACTTCTATCCATTGAAACAAGTTGTCACAATTGTGATGACTTATTAAATTTTGAAAAATAAATCCCAACTGTATGTGTTAAGATCCCTTTTTAAATGTGATTGGACAAGGCTAGGGAAATTCAAGCTAATAGGCCTATACTATTTTAGTTCCATTATTTTCTTAAATTGTCACATTAGACCTTGACAATAGATGGTTATGGGTAAACTCTCATTTCTATCCATGAGACAAATTTCAATGATTTCTCAAGAATGTAATCTTCCTAACACAACCCAACATGATCAACATCTATATGTAAAATTTTGATGAAAAAATATGGCACAATCAAATCTAGAATATGCATCTCTCTTATATAATATTAATTTTATTATCTTTAGTTAGTTGTCATGCAACCGTAGGTTAAAATTGAGCTTCACTTGGTTTTAAGAATACTTTAATATTCTTTACTAATCAAGGCCAACCATGTGAAGGTGGAAGCTCATTTTGCCCCACCCCACCCCCGTAACATCTAAATTCCCCTTTAATATCTAAAATATTTAGATAAGGATCAATCTTTAAAGTACAAAAAAGGTTCTAGACTTGCAAAAATGACATCATTTTCCCATCTTCTAATGTATGTCATTTTTCCATTGCATCCAAAATAAGATTCTACCACTCTAAATTGAGAATGCATGTGCAGCTATGTTCTATATACATGGACAATAAAAGGAGCTCAAAAACCCACCACATTTACATTTATTTAATAGTTTTATGCAAACCTCTAACAAAAATGCAAACTTGTTGGGTTTTTTCAACTCCACCTGATGTTATATGCATATGAATTGAGATTGCATATTGAACTATGATATCCTTTTGCATAGCCTAAAACCAATAGATTCACATAGTTAGTTGTCATACAATCATAGGTTAATGTTGAGCTTCACTTGGTTTCAAGAATAGTTTAATATTCTCTATTAATCATGGCCAACCACATGAAGGTCAAAGCTCATTTAGCCCCACCCCCCTTGTTGGTGTTTTTCAACTATTGAATAACAAAGGCTCAATACCAAGATAATAATTCTCACACATCTAAGTATTAGCTACATCCTATTAACAATTATGCTTGCATATTATTATGCTAAAGCCTAGACTAGCTTTCTACTCTTTAGGTTCTACGAGACCAAGGTGGGTATACCTAAAAGATAATTCAAAATGGATGCGATTGCATGAGAATTCTATTAGTTTCATTCCTATTCTCATCTCATACCTCTAACATATATATAGTTTATTCATTTATTGTCACTTTTAGATGATATGTATCCCTTATAAGTAGATTTGGCCACAATTCTTCTCATATTTGCAAGTATTTCTAACCGTAGCAACTAACTAAAGCTAAAATTCTACATGCAAACAAGTGTTGACCATCTTTTGATGCTCTTCAAATAGTAAAATAAAGGTGATTTTGATTTTAGACTTGATGCTTATTCATGATATACCTATCTGTAGACTAGATTAATTAGATCAATGCCTATTCCATTGGGATTCAGAGTCCACTCCAATCTATAGATCTAATTTTTTGCATTACAACAAATATTATCAAAAATTCTTACTAGAATTCATTCTTACAGAAATCCTTTCTATAATCATAGCAATCCCATCAAATTCATTAAAGCATTTACATAATTCTTTGAATCAATAACAATAATGAATTGGCATACAACCTACATGAATTGCATTCAATTGTATAAGCTTTACTCATACAATAATAGAATAACCAGATAGTAACAAAGGAGAAAGAATTCAACAAGAATAGATATGGGGAAAATTCAATTTTGTATTAATTTTCCTTGAAAATTGTATACAATTGCAATAAAACTTGGAATGACTCTAAAAAGATACAAAGATCATATGCTATGAATGTATTCTCAGAAAATTGACAGAGAAGATACATCATGAATTTTTTCTATTATAATTAGACCAAATTATACTCAACATAAACTCAAATTGTATTAGAAATTGAACCCTTCTCTAGCCCTGGAATCTCACTTATATAATGTAAGATGCAACAAGCTTCAGGTGTAGAGAACTGATAGGTGTCCAAAAGATATTTACATTTTTGCTATCACAAAAAGACAAACTTGTATGTAATAGAAAAACTTATACATCATTACATTCTTTTGGTAGTCCCCTCTTATGTTACATCCTTTTTTGGAAAATACGAACTCCATGATTTGACCTTTCACTAATCTAATTCTTTAGAGTAAGTGGCTATTAGGCTTAAAAGAGATGTGTTTGGTTCTATTGCCTACAAGCTCACTTTAACTCAGGGGTTCTCACTATCCTCATCATGAACTATTAAAGTAACCATCACTTTTGCATCTTCCTCTACCCCATCATCTTCTACCATTTGTTTTGTAGACAAAAATTGTTCCTTCCACTCATTGTAAATAGTGTCATCAGGCCAATTAAAATTTAGGATCTCCCTTTGTATTGTTACAATAGAATTTCCAACTGCCTCTATCTTAATGAGGTCCTTTCTAATGGCTTTATAGAATAACTATACTTTAACCAACTCCTCATTGGTTATTGCCCATAATATATGCCCCTTCTCATTTATAACATTATTCATTCTCTGGCATAATATATCATCTAACTCATTTTTCCATTCTTCCTTTTCCTTTATTTTATCAATCTTTTTCAGAGCATTAGGAAAATGGTCAAACTTCTCAGCTATTTATTTAGAGAGGCAAATGGTTATTCTCTTCTGAATAGAGACTTGTTGATTATCAAAATCCTCCAATTTAGTTAATAAATCAAATATCTTTTCTATTTGATGGTAGGGAATATGGATGAAAAATATGCACATATTAGTGATTTCATTATTTCTTTCACCTCATTTTTGCATAATGGGTTTCAGATTATCTTCATCCCTTTTTATTTCATCCCAAAGAATTATAACTCTTGCTAACTAATAAAAAAATGTTGGCCATTCAATTCTATGTACTAGGAACAAAATTGTCTATCTCAGCTTTTCTTCATATTGATTACTCAATTCTACATGTAGTGCATACAATTTATTTCTTTCTTCTTCAAACTCCTCTATAGTATAGAATTCAAGCCTCTATGGGGTGTCTAGGATTTCCACAATGGGTGTGGATTTGAATGGCTCAACTAGTGACTGAGGGTATACAATTTTGGGCCTGCTAGATTCTCCCACTTTTCTCTTTCCAAGCAGCTTGTCCATTTGAGAGACCTTTTCCTCTAGTAATTGTATTTTTTTACCCCTGTCCTTATAGGCCTTGAGGACTTCTTTAAATTTGGCATTGAGTTGTACAAACTTGTCCTATTCTTTCCCAGACACCACATTTCCAAATTGCACAATTTTTAAAGACATTCCAAATAAATTTTGGCTACCAACTTCAGTAGCCCTAAACACTGTAAGATCCCCAGTATGTTCTACACTAGAAATTTTGTGCATTCTAGTTTTATCTCTTTTTTCAATTGACTAGATTACTAGGGCTTGGTAGTCATTTCTGAATTTGACTCCCCTATGTGCCTATAGTATATCTTCCTCTATTTTATACTGCACATTTTTCTCTTTCCTAATTGAGTCAAAGATCATAACATTAGCTATGTCCCACTCAAGTAAAATTAGGACCCCTAATTGCTTGACTAATTGCCTCTTGGCTTGAGGTGTGAACTAGGCAAAATAACTCAAAAATTTGGATTTTATGTCTTCCTCAATGACAGAGTTTGCTTTACCAGGCTGCTTTGCCTTTATTTTCTTGTACACATTCTCAAAATTTCCTATATTCTTTCTTCATAGGAACTGTGAAAAAGCCCTAGACTTAACAAAATTTTCATCATTTATAAATTTTTCAGAAGCTTGGGCAAGTATTGGGTCTATCTCCTTACCATGATAATCAGCAATTGTAAGGTCCAAGGAGAGTATAGGAGGCTCTTGAGGCACTCCTCTTTCCATGTCTGTAGTGGTAACAATTATATCCCCTTCTCCACCAATCTATCTTAGTTGCTCCCTTAAGGATGCTTCATCATCTACTCTGATTAGGGTTTGACTTGGGGGGTACTCCTCTACTCGAGAAGAAGATCCTTGTTCCAATTTTTGCCTCTTTGGGGCACTAGCTATAGGTGGGCTATTTGGCCTTATGTGAGGGGGAACCTATTATATGTTCTACACTACTGCATATCCTACCCTCTTTTGCAATGTATACTGACTAGGGGCAACTATTTTTCTACTATTTATTCTTCTCTATACCTCTGTAGCTCTATCTTGATAGACTTTGACATAAGTAACTTTCTTTTCATTCATGGCTTGTATTATTGTAGCAAAATTAATTATTAACACATGCATTTTGGCTCCCCAATATTTTTTCTATCTTTCAGAGGATCATAGTTACAGTCAAAAGCATTAATGAATTCTAGAGTTTTGCTGAATACTACCCATTCTTTCCTTACTTCTTGCTCCTTTAAAGAGAAAATATTTTTGAAAATGTCTTCAAGGAAATATACTTGTTGTACCATATGAGCAGCTTTTATTTTTCTCTCAAAAGATCATAAAATCCCTCTGGATCAATATATCTTGCATGGGACTTTCCCATGTTTTAATCTATCCAAAAATAAACTGAGATGCCTCCATCCCTTTTTAACAAAAACAAAATCATGGACCATAGTGACTATTGGGAAAAAGGTACCCTTTTTAGTCATTTCTCTCTCCTCTATGGTTCTGATTTGCCACATTAGTTCAATTATCCCTATCTTTAATGGTACATGGAAAGGCAATACATGAGGTTTTCCGAAAAAAAACTTACACTCTTATCACTGTAGAAACATTGTATTGGATTGCATCCCCCCAATTGTGACTAACCAAGAGTCCTTTTGCATGATCTTTGGGTCTAATTAATTCCAATAGTGATTGTGGAATTCTAGGGCTATCTCCTCTCAAAAGAAATCTAAGCTTAGATGCAAAATACCTATCAAATCTCACAAAACTAGCATTTTTGGCCTCTGAAGTCATATCAATGCTCCACAATTGGATTGGATTCTTTTCTCCATCCCTTGTTAATTCCAATTCCATACCCTTAGAGACAAAGGTAACTCCCTTAAAAAGGCATATGTGCATGAGCAATGAGTACCAATAAAATGGTTCGTTTACCTTTCCTTGTGATATTCCCACCAAACCATTATGAATTTCTTGTGCAAGAAAAGTGGCAAAATCAATAATACTACTCATTCTAAATTGTAATGTTTAAGCCATGATAAGAACAATAGAGCCTTTGATGTGTTCCTACTCATCCATCCCAAAATTTTTGAATAGGGTGAAGTATAATGCTTGAGCCCTAGGATTGAAATATTTCATCACTAATGGCTCTGGTGTATGGGTTGTAACCAAGGGTAATGTACCAATCCTAGCAAAATATTGTTGTAGAGGCACTGTCCTTAGGTATATTCTTTGTGCATCATATCTTTCTTGAAGGTCATCCATGTCAATGGTCTCATGCACAACAGGGTTAGGGTTAAGATTGAAAACTTCCCTAATCAGTTTAGGAGAAACCTTAAAAAGATTTTCTACAACACAATTCTTCACAAATCTAGTAATATGATCATACTTCTTAGCCAAATCAGCAAGTAGATCACTATCAAAGAAAACCTCAAGTACTACTAGTTTCCCAATGTCAAATTCCCAAACATTTCTCAAAGGGGTGTCAATTTTTCTCTTAGCAAACCATTTTTAAACAATTCTAGACCTCTCATAGAAACCTTGGCGTCTCTTACCCAATTAGCTCTATCATAAAAACCCTATGCTACAACTAACCTAGGGTTCTTTGGAATAAGCTCTCTCCCCTTGGTTATTTTGTTTATAGACAATGGGAATTGTTTAAGAAAACCATCATATATAGCCTTCTTAAGGTAATCAGTTTGTCTAGAAAATTCCTTTTGTGGAGGCATCTTGAAAACTCTAAGCTCTACACAACACCAAACCTTTGATTTTTAGAAGTTTCAAAGTACTTACCTTCTGAATTGGGCCTCTTTTTTGTGGAATTTTCACTACATTTTGTTGAATCACCTGGTAGAATTTCTATGCCCTAGCTCTGGAAGTTCTTTGTGCTCAGATAACCTTTTATGCTTTGGTGGTTCAATAATGGTAGCTTTGTGAATTTTAGTCATGCATTGAGATCACATGAATGAACTCTGAGCACATTAACTTCCATTAGCCATTATTTCCATGTTGCTTTCAAGTTTGAATCTTATTTGTTGATTTTAGTAGGTTGGATGGGCCTAATTCAAAAAATTAAAATTTCTTTATAGCTTTAAATGTTTGGCCACATGTCAAACAGGTGCTTCCTTGCATTGCTTAAATTTCTTACATTTTGATAATGTAGGCAAGCACCATAAGAAATAAAACATGCTTGCAGCACATGTGAAAAATTGAAATATAGTTGGCATAATAAATATTCCAACCTGGCACACATTAGCCCTTCTAAGTCGTAGTTGGTCCCACTTTTCCATATGCCACATTAGCACTTCCCTGCATTGCTTAAATTTCTTGCAGCTTGAAAATGTGAGCAAGCACCAACCCTTGATCATGGTTGAATTGACGATCATGGATTATTATACTACTACGACACCCAATCAGCTACATTGACCAATAAAAAATCTCCATGTGGAGTAGTACATATTGAGAAATTCTACGTGAATAGGTACCTTATTATCTCCTAAAGGGGTGGGTCCTAACATCACATTTGCCATGTGTCAAGTTGGTTCTTCCCTGCTTTATTTAAAGGTTTATGCATCTTCTTCATGCAGGTTAGTGTTTTCTATCAATCCTACCTAGATCGATGGTGTATTAGAATATTTGTCTTTTATGGTCCAATCATCCTAATTGACCAATAAAATAGCACCTTTTAACCATCATGCTTTGACAAGTCTGACTGCTACATTAATTGTTAGAGTTTTTGTACCCATGACATCATTCACTTCAAACTTATCATACATGTCACATTCTACCAATGAATGCACTTGAATTATCATATTTTTACGACATGGCATGACTCAGCAGTCTTCCCAAAACATAGTCCCATTATGCCACGCAGTGTAAGGGAACTTTCCCAGATTATTTAAAAGTTGAGCAGTTTCTTAATGCAGGTAAGCACTTGCCACTCATCTTCAAAATATCTACAGTTGTGAGGATTTAAATATCTTTGATAGACAACCTTTTCAACTGGTCCAACTAGCATTACACATCAACATCTCTTTACTGCCTAGCACAACTTAGCACATACCCTCCACAGTTGGTCCCACCTTGCCACACATTAGCCTAGCACTTCCTCGCATTATTTAAAATTTGTTCAACTTCATAAAGTAGGCAAGTGTTGACCATGGATCTTACACAGATCAACAATCAAAAAATCTTGCATCCTTATAACATCAAGTCAACTGGACTAACCAATGAGATACTTCCCTTTTAATCCAACTCACCTGACAACTGCCATGAAAGACATGTCATTGTTACCCTCTAAAAAAGGCAGGCCCATGATATCACATTGTACCACACGTCACATTGACACTTCCCCACTTTGTATAATTCTCATGCATTTTCTTAATGCAGGTAAGTGCTGGCCTTTGATCTTAAAAAGATCAACAGTGCATCAAAACTGAACATGAAGTAAAGCCTTCATTTAAAGACCAACCAATGACATTGTAGGAATTTTAGAACATGCATTAAAGGTTCTGAAAATTTTGCAAAAAGGTTTTGACCAACTCTAAAAAACCATAAACTTAGCGGCACACTAAAATCCCATCATTAGAAAGGGCTACGTGGTGCAAAGGCAGTTGCCCACTTTAGTTAAAGACCTTGCATTTCAATATTGTAGGGATACACCATCCATTGATCTAACTAAGATCAAAGGTTGATCAAAAAGGTGCCACAGTTAATAATTTTCAATAAAATATTCGAAATACTTGTGATAAAAAATAAGGTTATAAAAGGTTTATCAAAAATTAATGAAGTCATCCTTGCATAAGTAAAACCTTAGGGTAAATGTGTCCTATCTAAAATAGTTTGAAATAGTATTTTCAAAAAAATTCAAAAGATAGGGTAAAACAAGATAAGGCATTAGGGTTTTTTAGTGAATTTTACCTAGGGTCTTGACCTAATTTCAAAATTTCAAGTCACATACTCAAGGTTTTTTACTGCTGAATGCACAAAATAAGAATGGTGAAAAACTAGGCCAACACCCCTAACATCTAAAATATTTAAGAGGGATCAATCTTTAAAGTACAAAAAAGATTCTAGACCTGCAAAAGTGACATCGTTTTCTCATCTTTTGGTGCATGTCATTTTTCCATCACATCTAAAATAAGAATTTACCACTCTGAATCAAGAATGCACGTGTAGTTGTGTTCTATATGCATGGACAACAAGTGCAGCTGAAAAAACATAGCATGATTACATTTATTTAATAAGTCTATTGAGTTTTTAAAATTATAGATCATGATGAACATTAGAACTCTAGCTACTATGGCCAAGAGAATGTTCATGATGTTTTATAACTTAAAACACCTAATTAAAGACCTCTATGAAGAAAGAAAACTTGTTGTATTTTTTAGTTGAGCCTGATGTAGTATGCATATGAATTGAGATTGCATATTGAACTATGGCCTCCTTTTGCATTCATTGAAACCAAGAGATTCGTATAGTTAGTTGTCATGCAATTATATAAGGTTAATGTTGAGCTTCACCTAGTTTCGAGAATGGTTTAATATTCTCTACTAAGAAGGGCCAACCACATAAAGGTGAAAGCTCATATGGCCCCACTCATCCCTACCTAATTTCCAAAATATTTAAGAAAGGATCAATCTTTAAAGTATCTATAATGTCCTCATCACCTCTAGCTACTATTAGGGGAAGTCCATCTTCATTGCTCACAAGCAATATGACAATTCTTTACTGATTCTTGTACATAAAACACAGGTGCATCTAGGAATGTCCTCATAATGTACTACATAAAATGAATCCAATATTACAAAATGGCCCCTAAGAAATAATAGTTCAAGTGAAATAAACACATGAAAAATGAGAGAGAAAAAGAGAAATATACTTACCAATAGACATTGCCATTGCATGTGTGGCCATCCTATGTGTTGAGTGGGTTTTTTGTTTTTTTGTTTTGGCAAGATCTCTTTTTTTATATACATACATACATACATAAATACATATACAAAGATCATAAGGTCATGGCAATGAGATGCAAAGATCACAAGGGCATGACAATGAAATGCAGTGATCACAAGGGCACATACATATATACATACATATATATATATATATATATATATATATATATATATATATATATATATATATATATATATATATATATATATATATATATATATATATATATATACGTACATACATAAATACAAATATACATACATTCATATATAGATACATACATACATAGATGTGCATATATATATATATATATATATATATATATAT